>CM076574.1:517808-890610 GCA_034641835.2 Pinus albicaulis | reverse complement strand
TGACCAATAATGAATTGGTGCTCTGCAGTTTCTTTTGTGAACTGACTCTCTTGTGAGGGAAAGCCGGAGATTCAAATCATTCTCCACGGGCTTTTCCCGATTCAAACTTAAAACATGGGTAACGCTTCCCTCCAGTGTAAACAGAGCATTTCCCTAGCCACTAATGTGGCCCATTCACTGATTAGATGCGTTATAATGCTCTTGTGTTGTTATAGATAGGCGTTACCCTGGCAGAAATAGGTTTAATTTAGGTCTTTGTACTCCTTCCATATTTGTCTTCCCCTCTGAGCTGATGAGGAGGTATTTTGACTTGTAACAGACTTACAGGGATGAATCCTGTATGTGCTCTTCTCTCTAAACTTTGTATTTCCCTTAGTCCTTAAAATAGTCAACTGTTCTTTTTACTTGGAATTGTTCCTTGAAATGTTCACTTGCCCAAAATTGATTTGTGCCATTTATCCTAGCACCCCTGCAGAGATGCATTGATGAAATGACTTTATCATTAAAATCCTTTGCTGATATAACATGATGATAATGCTTGAAAGTTCACTTGATCATCTTTCTTCAGACAGGGAAACTCTTTCATTATTTCTTCTTGAATTGAAATTTGGTGAGCTTTGCTTGAAACAAAACAAAGCGACCTCTTTGATGGTGTATGACCTAGGGATAGAAAATGGTTATGTTTTGACAAATAATAAGACATGATGGCTGACTGATATTGAAGACAGGGTTTTTGACTAGAGAAAGCTTTTCTCGAGGTATTTTCTGTAAACACCAGCACCTAGACCTAAAGGCTTTGTCAAAATTTCTGAAGGATTTCTTGGACATACTTAGGTCATTAGATGGAAAAATAAACAGTGAAAGAGGAGTGGGCACTTGTCTTGTGCTTGATAGTGAGTTATGTGAAGCAGGGGAAATTGGATATCAGATTTACTAGGCTTATGACAGTTATGGACAGGGAAGGTTTGCTGATTTAGGGTAGGACTGAAAAATGAAGACCTCTTCCACCTCAGTATGCAAGAGAGGGTTAAGAAGACAAAAATGTGTTTGAGGGGTTTTCTAGATGACAAATTGGCATATTTGAAAATGGTTTCTAGAAAACCTAGACAAGCTATATAGTTATCATAATAGGCAAAAATACTGATGACTAACAGTGCCTCCATTTGGGGAGGGAAACTCCTTTTCGGGAGGTGTCCAGAATTGTAGATCTATGGCTTGTGAAGACCAGTGCCTTATCCATTGGTGAAAATTTATTTCTTTCTTGATGTTATTTCAGAAAATTTACGACATGATTAGCATCAAAATCATCTCTACCTACCCAACTATATATCCTAGCAATTTTTCTTATTTGCATGCACTTGGAATGGCAAACTCTTTGACATGATATTTTTGAAAAAATAAAAACTATCTAATTCTACACTTATATCCTCTAGGAGTTCAGATTAAACTGATGAACTCCTTTGATTCTCTACCTATGCTAGTTCGACTGTCAATATTAAGCTGTTTGACAAGATTTCATTCACTAAAATAAAACTTGAAATTGAAAAATGACTAAATCAGGATTAGACAGTCTCATTTGTCATGTGTTTGTGGCATAAAAAAAAAGTTGCACACAAATATTATTTTCACACAAAATGAGATTTAGAAAAATCAGGGCTAGGATACATAGTTTGTTTTTCATCCCTGTTTTCCTCTTTGGTTCTATTTTGAGCGTGTGGAAACAGTATCTTTTCCTAATCTACTTTCATTGATAAGTCAAGCTTACACAATTTGACTATCACTTCTTTTACTAACTTATTAGCAATCAATTTAAAACATGTCCAGTTATGATTAGGCTAGATAACTGAACAAGATATTTTTTGAGCACTAGTAGTGGCATTTAGATTTGCGCACTTTCAACATGACTATTTTTTGAACATGGGGCTTTTCTAACACTTTAAAACTGCCCTATTTTCTACTTTTCTACTGTTTTTGTATTTTCTGTTTTTGATTTATTTCTTCAAACAGTGATATGTACAATGAGTGAAAATGTTGTTGAAACTAGAAATCTTGAAAATGGTGGAACTCGAGCATTTTTTCTTCAAAGGGATCTCCTGATGCTCTTGGTCTAGTCAACTCTTGAAAAGAAAAGTTTGGAAAATTTTCCCTTTCAAGCACAGCATAAGGGTTCTTGCAAGAGTCTCTGAAAAACTTTGTATCTGCTTGTTGCTTTTCTCTATACTTTTGATTTTCGCTCCTGCCTTTGTTGTACATATTCTTTAGGTAATACAGATACTCTTTGTCATTTTTAAAACAGATGATGACATCATCAAGGTACATCATAGTGAAGAAATTCAGTACTGGAAACATGGCCTGCCAGAACATGTCTTTGGTGTCTTGCAGTTTTGCAACACTGGGTTTGAATTTGGAACTACTTCCAGTGTACTTGAAAAAATCTTTAAGTTGTTTGCTTTTAAGAGGAATTAATTGATGATATCCTAAAACATAAATTTTCCAAGACATATGATTAGAAACTCCAAGATTCTGTATGGTATGATCTATTTTAGGAAGGATATAAGTGTTGTTCTGGGGAGGTTTATCTGTGTTCCTGAAATCTACACATATCCTATGTCCATTTGTTTTGTCTTTGATTATTAATGCTTAATCAAGATCCTTGCACTTCTTTTTGTCACGGTTATTCCTTGAAATGATGGCAGTGTCATATTATTCCAAACTGTTTTCCCGACATGTATTAGTATCTTGAACAATTTTGCATATTATAGCAGTTCTTAATCTCTGGTGAAAATACATAATTTTAGCTAGTTCAATTAGCTCAGATATTCTAGGACTATTGTTATCATATTCCTCTATATTAAATTTATCATACATTTTCCCTAGATTCATAAAAGTGGTTGTAACAGTTAAAGTTTTACTTGGAGATGTAAAGTATTGGGATGGTGAAGTATTTAAGTATGGCAAGAACATAAGGCTCCCCTGCTCCTGAATTCCAAACAGGTTTGTATTATATAAGTCCTTTAGTGCTTTTTTTTTTAAAAAAGTTTCTGATTGTACTTTTGATGTTTGTCTTTGGTTTGAGCAACTAGCTTGAGGGTGTAAAGTGTTTTTTGTTTTCTGACTTATTTCTATTTCCCTCTCTTTAAGACACAACTATTCGGGGTCTTGATAGCTTTGAATATCTAGTTCATCATAGAGAATCTAGGGTGTTTGATGCGGTGTGCCTAGATTTGTTTCAATTTCTCTCACATGTTTATAAATGTCTTCATCAGTATGTAAAATGAAGGAATTTAGGTTTGAATGTATGAAATACATAGGGATGTTATCTGGCCTTTCTTGGCTGCTATCCATATATTTCATGTGTGATTCCCGATATAGTATTCTTGTTTGGTTAAACATGAGAATGGTGGCGTAAGACATATCTAGTTGAATATTTCCTTAAAGCTTGCCCCCCCAAGATCTGGATAAAAGAATTACGTACTTGGGAGGAATGTCTACTACCACTATGTCCATGACCAAGTGTTTTACAGGTACTTGTGCCAAACTGACACAAAGATCTTTTATCAGGCCTAGACACTTGACTCTGCTTGAATCAAACGAATATAAGTCTTTATAAGGTTTCATTATTTCTAGGCCTAATCTTTCCATTACTACTTTTGGCATGAGATTGTGAGAGGCCCCGGAATCTAGCATGGCATTATGTAGGATTTGGTCATTTATATTCACACTAATGTAAAAAGGAAGAGTGGTTCCCTCTTGATATTTTCCTTCTATTTTTGGTCTAAAAAACACCTCAGGGGTATCATCAGCTAGGTGTAAAGCATCTGCATCGATTCCTATGTTTAGGACCTTTAGCACTTGAGATTTGTATGAGATTTGGGAAATAAGTTCAGTGAGAGGTGTTAGCCACCTATATTTTTCCTATCATGTCAGCTGGTGGCTAGATTTTTTTTTTTTTTTGCAACCTTCAAGAAACAAATTCAGTCCTGAAATTGTTGGTGCTTGAAGTCTTTTTGGTGAAACCATAAACTACTGGTTAGATCTTCATAACTTTCTTTCTCCAAGCCTCTGATATCCTACAAAAATTCAGGTCAAATACTGCTGCATTCTCTTTTTCCCTTTCATTTCTTCTAACTCACATCACCCTCCATTTTTCTTTTCTTCCATGAAATCCCTACAATTCAGATGTTCTCCTTTGATCTCTCCATGAAGTTCACTTCCTAGGATTAAAAACTCACTTTTTAATCTTATCCGAACCTTGTTTTCCCTTTCAAAATGTTGAAAGAACCATGAGAAATGCATAAATTTTATGAAAAAAGGTCCTCAGCCCCTGCGGGCTAAGCCCCTGGCTTTTCTCCCCCATATACCCGAGCACCGGGACCAACTGCTCAGTCCTTGGGCGCTAGACCAAAAGCACGACCTCTCTCCGTCTATTTTCCTTTGAAAAACCCGAAAACCCATTTCCTAAAGTTTGATGGGAAAGATTTTAAGGCACGTGTTTTAATTATCACGATGAACCAGAGCCATTGATCTGCTCCCCAGATCTAATGGAGTGAAGCACACCCCACTTGGTGGACCCCCCTTCCCCTGCGCCTTTTCCGGAAACCGCCGGTTTTTTTATTCCGCACCGCCTTCCGAGCTAGAGTGGTTTTCCCCCGTCGGCCAGCGATTCCATACGCTAGTCGACACGTGTCCCTGCCACTGTGTCGAAACCACCGTGCCATCACTTCTCCCCACGCGCTAATCTTCGTATCATAGCCACGCGGTGGAATCCACCCCCACCGTCCGATCTGAGCCCTCCCATCCGACGGCTGCCGATCGCCTCACTTGCTCAACCTTTAACGGACATGCGCACCCGTTAAACCGTCCATCGCGCATCCAAAACTCAATCCTCACCGTCGATCTCTGCAGATCGACGGCTATTATTCGTCCTCCCGATTCCATCACCCGGTCCGACATTCTCCCGATGACTTCTTGTTGCTCGGTCCTGACCGTCGATCTCTGCAGGTCGACGGTCCCGATTTGATCTTTCTTCAACTTTTCCCCGACTGCCCAGATTTAATCTTAGCCGTTGGATGATGCCATCCAACGGACCGCGTTCCTCTGCACGTTCCCCAAAGCAGATCGGCCTATAAATTGGATTTTTTACGTGTTTTTTGTATTTTGCAGGGTTAAGGTCATTTGTTCGTGTTTTTGATGGAAATTTTGGTCCACGAGGGTGATGATCCTCTACGTTCCGATTTCTCCAAAGAAATCACTTACAGATTTGGTGTTCACGTTTCTTCAATGCTTTCACAGGCATTGATGCCTTTCCTCATCTGCCCAGCCCCGTGCAACGAAGAAATCGTGAAAATAAACGCAGAAAAAGGATATCAGAGATTGAAGACCATAGATGAGCCGGAATAGCAGATTAGTGCGGGTTAAGGCTTAATACAGTTATCGAATGCCTAATCCCCGCTCTCAGACACAGATTAAAGGGAAAAACTAAAGTGTTTCATCAGGAAACCCTTCACCGCCATAGATGGAAGCAAATTGATTCTTCCCACCAACTAAAGCGCCACCTATTGCCTCAAAAAACTCAATCAGAGGCTGAATTTATTGAACAAGATCAGATCTCTTCCTCGAAACAGCCGAAGAGTTATTTTTGCCAGGAATTTAGTGAAAGAATGTCTGCAGAATAACCTTAGCACCACACAGAGCCTCAAAGGTCAACAAAATCTCCCTCCGAGCTTACCTCATAAGTGTAAACCCATTTAATGCAGTGGAACACCTGTATGATTTCTTCATCGAGCCTCCAAGGGCCAGGAAGACATTAATTCTGCATTAATTGTATTTGAGATCTTTTTATCAGATCTCACCTCCTCATCCTTCTATAAATACTTCAGTAGAAGATGAGTGAGGGGTTGGATTGGTTGGTTGTTAATGAAAATTGCTAAAGCATTGTAATGTAATTGAGTTGGAAACTCTTGACTGTAAATAGTGGTTTCACAGGCTCTTGGAGCTCTGCTTGTAGCAGATAGGTTAGGTTATGAATGAAAGATGAATTGAAACATTGGATCTGAAGATTGTAACTGGTTTGGAGCATCAATACAAGCTGATTTATGGGATCCTGATCTATGTTGACGGTGATGTTATTCTCCTTGTAAACTTGTCATTTTATTTCTGTTTTCATCTTGTTTCATTTTCCACTATAAAGAACAGTTTAAACAGTGTTAGGACCTACTGTATATCAGTAACCTTCTCTGGCTGAGAAATCTTTATTTAAATGTTTTCTTCCAACTATGTGATTTGAAAATGATTTAATTCAGTCTAAGTACAAGGATGCTGGCGTTCCCTCATCTTCTTGTCACAGCTGAATGTTATTTTTAAATTTTACTTTCAGTATATGTTGTGTAAGGATGAATTGAGGAAATCAAGGTTAGCCCTGAGTCCCTTTCTTGTTTGCTCAACTATTTGATTGTTTCCCTTAGGATGTGTTAAAAGCTGACTAGTTTCGAAGTACTTATCAGATCTTAGACCATTCTGTGTGATCTTTGTGTTTCCCTTTGTTTTTATATGTATTCTATTTGAAGTGTATCAAAGGCTGGATAGTTTCAAATTACTTACCAGATCCTAGTTTGCTTCTATGTTTTTCTTAAGTGCTTGGTCAAAGGCTGGCTAGTTTCAAAGTACTTACCAGATCCTGGGCTGCTCTTTGTTCTGCATCTGTCATTTCCCTTTCTTATTGTATCACTCCATTCCATAAATCAAACTTTAAGAGATCCTTAGGCATAGATGACTTGCCCCATAGATCACTCTTGAACCTGAATGTTTAAATTAAATCCTCTTATGACTCCATAGCCCAATGGACTGAAACTTGCCATCATCTTTCTTCTTGATCAAAGCTTACTCTTTTGCTTGCAACTTCTCACCTTTGAACCTGTTTGCATATAGATCTTTCCGCCTCAGACAGCAACTATGTTCAACCATCCGAAAAAACCAAACAAACCCTTGGACCTCATAACTAGCCTAATATCATTACCCTAAACTTCAAAGACAATATCCATCTTTGTACATATTGGAGAGATCCCTCTCCGGATTCAGGAGGGCTAGATCCTAGAATCCCAAAGTTGGTTGAAATGATGTTAACTCTGTGATCGGACTTTTGCCAATCTTACTTATTACAGAGACCTAACATTTCTGGCGACTCCACTGGGGATCTTACAAACCCAGATTATACATAAGACCTTGAGAGTAACAAGCAGCCTTTTCAAGCTCTACCAAGAAATGGTAATCATGATGAGACTTGTTTGAATCAGTGACAAACTAGGTCAACCCTAGGATTCTTTAAGTTTTTATCTAACCTTGGAAAATCAGCTTGCTTAGCCATAAGGATAGACTGTCTTTGTTTCATAACCATAGCTAAGTTTTGAGGCAAAGTTAGGAAATTCTTCTAAACCACAAATAAAACAATTCAAAAAATACCAAAAACATTTCAGATTGGTAGTAAAACACTAGTTTTGATATCTTGTTTACATTTTTGATGTGTTTTACTCTATACTCTTAAGACAGAGTCTGGAAAGGGCCAGGTAGCCTCCGGGTCTCATCCTCTTTTAGAGGTGACATATCTGGTGAATGCCCTCCAAGTCAATCTCTGGTTAGAGTTTGTTGTGTTTTGAGATATCCTTGAAAAGGAAGGTTTCACAAACACTGTGGTGGACAGTGTACCCCTTTGAAAAAATTCTATACTTTCCACCTGGTGACTCCACAATCCTGAACAGACCTTAAGACTCCCCTGGGAAGAACCCTCATCCTTAAAATATCCTTCAAACCTGGTTACAAGGCTGCAGGATTCGAATTGTGAAAGTAGATTAGTTGACCTTTCAAAGATTGTCATATCTGGTTGAGCTTTCTTGTTTATTTGGGTCTAAAAATTTAGCATAGTGGCTCCTAAAAAGATTCACACTAGAGGCCATCCTGACCCTGATCCACCTGAGATAGTTGACAACCTGGAAAGAATCCTTAGGAAGTCTCCTAAGATACAATTTTCAACTGTTTTCAAATCATTCCTAAGAGCTAATTCGGTCCTTGAAAATATTTCAGCTCTTTAGAAATCGCAAACTGACTTATTGAACCCATTCAGGACTAGGTCATTTGGCGATTTAGATCAGCTAGATTCTGAGCCTTCACTTTCATCTCCTGAAACAAGTGAGCCCCTTGGAGATAGAGAATCAACACCTCCTAATTTACATTTTCTACATAATCTAGGGGCCTCTCATCCAAGATCAGCTCAGTAATCTTCTGTTGTCCCATCCACTTCGGTTCATCCTTCGTCCACTGCTCAAACCACTCTACTTCAACCCACACCTCCTCTTGTAAATCCACCACATATCATGGCAGCATGGTATGCTCCCTTAGTCCTTCCTGTACCATTAGTCAACCTTCCACAGGACTATCAGTCCAAAATTCCATTGTATGATGCTAGCAATACTATAACAGCATCTCAACATGTGGACAAGATGAATGACTACTTTGACAGAAATGAAATTGATGATGATTCTGTCAAACTCAGACTGTTTGCTCAAAGTTTGGGGGGAGAAGCAAGAAAATGGTTTAAAGGTTTAGCCCCCCATAGTATTAATGATCTCCAAGGCTTCCATCAAACATTCTTAAACAAATGGGAAGTGAGGAAGAATCCTCTCCAAGTCCTTGCCGACTATAACAATCTCCATAGGAACCCTGGGGAAAGTGTACAAGCTTATTGTACTAGATTTAACAGCGTGTATAATTCACTTTCCCCTGAACTAAAACCCCCTCAGGGCTCAGCTTTAAACAAATTTCCTGAAGGGTTTGATGCTGATATGACCTACTCACTTAGAGAAAGAGATTTTGCAACCCTTGAAGACATGCAAAGAGGTGCCCTTTCTGTGGAAGTTAACCTTATGGAGAAGAGAGCAAGGATGAAAGCTGAAAAGAGAGTATCTTTTAGAGAGGAATCCACCCCTTCTACTTCAAGCTCAAAGATGGAAAGAATGATGGAAGAAATGATGAAGAAAATGAGCATTCTAGAGAGAGCGCAAGCAAGTCTAAATCAGAACGCTCCTCAAAACAGAAACCAAAACCAGAATCAGAATATTAGAAGAAATCAGCGTCCAAACAGACCCAGGGAAGATGATCAACAGATCACTCCTCCCTTCCATCAAAAATTTTTAAGTGAGGTTGAGCAAACAGATCATATAACAGAGGAAGGTGATACAAACTTATTTGGGGTAGATGATGATGACTTCGAGGTTCATTATGATAAAAAACAAGGTCTTTATACAACTTACGATGACAAAAGAGATGATAATGAAAATTATTATCAAAACATGGAAAACGCTGTCGTAGAGCCTTCAAAGGAATATGAACTCAGAAGCAAATCTAATCAACAAACCCCCAACAATAAAACCTCTGACAAGCCTTCTCAAAACAGCACTGCAACCAAGTCTAAAACAATCAAACAAAAAGACAAAACAGTTGCTGTTAATCCTGGTAATGGTAAAGAGGAAGACACTCAAAATATTGAAAAACAGAGTGCAAACATTAGCAGTACTAACACCCTGGTTAGTACTCCTGGTAAAACAACTGTTTCAACTATAGATAAACCAAATCAGCAAGCTGTTATTGCTGATAAAGTGGCAGTGAACAAGGCTGAAATTAATGCTTTAAAGAGTCAAAACCTTTTCAGCCTGGAACAGGAAATCTCAAAGATCAAAATTTCTGTTCCTTTGACCAAGCTAGCTGCCCAACATGTATATAGGTCCAAAATTTTGAAGGCTTTGAACTTAGAAGATAATGAAGATACACTAAATCTTAATGATGACCAACCAGAGCTTATTTTTGGTCCAAATATTGAAGGTAAATTCCAAGAGGGTCATGTCCCTCCCTTTTATGTAAGCTTAAACATTCATGACAAACTTCTGCACAATGCTATGCATGACTCGGGCGCTTCCCATAATTTAATGCCAAAAGCTGTAATGGAAAGCCTGGGTATTGAAATTACCAGACCTTACAAAGACCTGTACTCCTTTGACTCCATCAGAGTTAAATGTCTAGGATTGATAAAAGATCTCTGTGTTAACTTAGCCCAGATTCCAGCCAAATGTTTAGTTATGGATGTTGTTGTGGCTGATGTACCCCCAAAGTATGGAATGCTTTTATCGAGATCTTGGG
The DNA here is from genome assembly GCA_034641835.2 of Pinus albicaulis. Lineage (NCBI taxonomy): Eukaryota > Viridiplantae > Streptophyta > Pinopsida > Pinales > Pinaceae > Pinus > Pinus albicaulis. The sequence goes on along the minus strand of CM076574.1, from coordinate 880,425 downwards.
GGGCTAAGTTATAGGGAACCATGCAAATGGACATGACCTATGCGACTATCCCTGTTTTTAATCAGACTAGAAGACTTTACAGGGAATCCCACATGCAGTACACAGTGACAAGTCAAGACCGGCCTCAAAACTCCCCTCTCTACGCTGTAAGCACGAGCCTTGATTCTTTTATCATGTTTAATGATGAAACACTTACAGAACAAATCATTTCAACAGAATCAATGGCTGAAACGGAGGAAGAGGGACACAACGCTGAACTGCCGAAACAGTCTATTGTGTCTGAAAATCCTAGCAAACTAAACATAGGTCTTGAACTGCAAGTCATCAATCCTTTGAACTTAAAACTTGACAGTCAAGAAGACAATCCTCAACCTGATGAAAAACTTGAAGAGTCGAGTCATGCAAAGGACATGCACCAAACTAATAAAACTGAAAATGTTCCTCTCTGGACCATGTATTTTGATGGATCATGCACTAGAACAAATGCTGGTGCAGGTGTCTGGATTACTAACACTGAAAATAATCATACAGAGTGTATTTAATGTAAATTAAACTTTTAGTGTTCTAACAATATAGCAGAATATGTTTCCCTCCTCTTAGGCTTGCATCTCTTGAAAAACCTAGGTGCCAAGAGAGTCAATGTATATGGGGATTTCGAATTAATCATTAGGCAAGTCAATGGGGAGTATAATGCAAATCACCCCAGACTTAGGGCCTACGGGAATGATGTCATGGATATTTTAAAAAAATTTGAGGACCCCACACTGACTTTTGTCCCAAGAAAAAGAAACATTGCAGCCCACAATTTAGTCTTTGCTGCTAGAACCTGCCCAATACTATATGATGACACATCTCAGATAAAATTCAGACCAGCTGTCCCGGATAACAAGAAATATTGGCAGGTGTTTGACGGAGATAAACAAATAGAAGACTTCATGCAATTCAGAAATGATTTTGAACTCCATAGTTCAGATTCAGATTATGACACAGACTGCAGTGAAGAAAATTTTCTTGGTGAAGAAGAACCGTCTCCTGAGCTTATAGAAATTAACCTTCAGACTAGAAAACTTAGAAACCAAACAGAATGGAGTGAAAAATCTGAAACAGAGGAATTGGAAACTCTGCATTCTAAGGATGATAGTTTTCCCAAGGGTTTGGCCCCTCTAGAAGAACTGTTTGATTTTAATGATGTGGCCAAAAAACCTAAACTGGAACCTGTAGAAACTGAGGTAGAAGAATGCAATATAGGCAGTGAGGAAAAACCAAAAATGATCAAGTTGTCCAAAACTTTGTCAGCTCATATTAAATACAAATACCTAGAGCTGTTCAAAGAATTTTCTAATGTTTTTGCATGGAGTTACGAAGATCTTAAATCCTACGACACTGAAATAATACAGCACAAAATCCCTCTTAAAGAAAACCAAAAACCATTCAAACAGAAACTGCGCAGAATAAACCCTGTCCAGTTGCCATTGGTTAAGAAGGAAATCATGAAGATGCACGATGTTGGTATTATTGTCCCTATTAGATATTCTGAATGGGTATCTAATCTGGTGTCTGTTAGGAAAAAGACTGGAGAAATCAGGCTTTGTATAGACTTTAGAAATTTAAACAAAGCTTCATTAAAAGACAACTACCCTTTGCCCAAGATGGATCATATTTTACAAAGGGTGGTGGGGTCTAAAATAATTTCTTTGCTAGATGGCTATTCAGGGTATAATCAAGTCTTAGTCCACCCTGATGATCAATTAAAGACATCTTTTACTACACCATGGGGCACTTTCATGTATGTGAAAATGCCTTTTGGTTTAATGAATGCTGGAGCAACCTTTCAGAGAGCCATGGACATAGCATTCTCGAAAGAATTAGGCTTCTTCATCATTATCTATCTTGATGATGTAACTGTGTTTTCAAAAACAGATGAAGAACACTTAGAACATTTGAGGAAAGTTTTCGAGAAGTGCAGAAGGTTTGGGATATCTTTGAACCCCAAGAAGACTTTATTTGGTCTCCAAGAAGGTAAGCTTCTTGGGCATATCATTTCAGAACAGGGCATAAAGATAGATCCCATGAGGATTGAGGCCATATTGCAAATCTCTCATCCTCGAAACATCAAAGAGTTGCAGTCTTTCATTGGAAAGATAAAATTTTTGAGAAGGTTCATCCCTAACCTAGCTGAGCTCCTTAGAAATATCACAAACATGCTGAAGAAGGAGCAAGGGATAAAATGGACCTTGGAAGCAAAGACATCCTTTGAGCTGGTGAAACAAGCATTAACCAAAACACCGGTTCTCATAAGTCCTGATTTTTCAAAGGATTTTTATATCTTCTCATTTGCATCAGAACATACCATAGCTGTTGTCCTTTTACAGAAAAATCCACAAGGACAAGAGCAGCCCATTGCATTCTTTAGTAAGGCATTGAGGGATGCCCCTTTGAAATACAACATTATGGAGAAACAGGCTTTTGCTTTGGTAAAGGCTTTGAAAGACTTCAGAGTATACATCCTTCACTCACACATCATTGCCTTTGTCCCAAATTCAGTTGTAAAATACATTCTAACCCAGGATCCAGATGGTAAGAGAGGTAAGTGGATTGCTGTTATTCTTGAATATGATTTAGAGATTAAACCCACTAAGCTCATCAAAGGCCAGGGTCTAGCTAGGTTAATGGCTGAATCAAATTGTGAAGTTCTTGATATTAATATGATTAATGCTTTGGATAACCAAGAAGAGTTCTCAACTCCCGTTGTTGAAGATCATTTTGTGAATTCTCCTTGGTATACTGATATTGTTTATGTTTTGCTTAATTTGAATACACCTCCTGGTTTATCTAAAACAAAGGCAAGATTCCTAAAGTTAAAAGCTGTAAACTATTGCATTATTGATAAATGTCTTTATTGGAAAAATGCTAGTGGTATATTGCTTAAATGTTTGCCTGAGTTTGATGTAGAAAAGATTAAGCAGGAATTCCATGAAGGAGAGTGTGGAGGCCATTTGTACTGGAAGTCAACAGCCAACAAAATTTTGAGGGCTGGTTTCTATTGGCCCACTCTTTTTCCTGATGTACACAAAATGACCACTACTTGCCATAAATGCCAATTGTTTGAAGGCAAGAGAAAATTACTACCCCTGCCTCTGCATCCAATCACTGTTGAAGCCCCTTTTCAACAATGGGGACTTGACTTCATAGGAGAAATCCATCCACCATCTTCTGCCCAGCATAGGTGGATTCTTACTGCCACAGACTATTTCACTAAGTGGATAGAAGCCATTCCTTGTAGGCAAGCCAATGATTCAGTTATTATAAAGTTCATAGAAACCAATATCCTTTCCAGATTTGGTTGTCCTACCAAGATCATCACAGATAATGCAGCAGCATTTGGATCAAAGAAAATGGTTGAATTTTGTCACAAGTATCAGATAACATTGGGACACTCCACAGCCTATTACCCTCAAGGTAATGGACTTGCAGAATCTTCCAACAAAAGCTTAGTGAACATAATCAAGAAACTGTTGGAGGACAATAAGAAGTCTTGGCACACAAAGCTGATCCATGCACTTTGGGCTGACAGATTAACTGTGAAGAAATCTATTGGTATGTCAGCCTTCCAGCTTGTGTATGGTACAGATGCAATTTTTCCTAACAGCCTTGGTGTACCAGTTATGAAGTTAATTCAAGAGTTGCAGACTGAAGAAAATGACATAATCAGAAGAATAAATCAAAACATTCATCTTCAGCAAACCAGGGAGGAAGTGTATAACAAAGCGTTGTAGAAGCAAGACAATATCAAGAAGATATTTGATAGAAGGACAAAGGCCAGCAATTTCAAGATCGGGGACAAAGTTTTAAAGTGGGACTCAAGAAGGGAAGAAAAGGGAAAGCACGGAAAATTTGACAACCTATGGCTTGGCCCTTACTCTATTCATTCAGTTGCTGGGAAAAATGCATTCTTCTTACAAGAGCTGAATGGGACAGAATTGTTTGGGGGTCCTGTCAATGGCAGGATGCTTAAACATTACCTTTCTTAAACCTTTTTATGTTTTGAAGCCTTTTTACCTTTTCCATTGTAAAACATTTCATCTACCATTGCATTCAAAGTTATGAAAAATCAAAAAATACAAAAACAAATAAAAAATGAAAAGAGGGCAGGAATGAAAACAAGAAAGGAAAGGCCCCATGCCAAGAAAAAGAGAAACAACTATGAAAGTGTGCAAGCTCAAATGCCACTCCTCAAAACACACTTCTAGTTAGTCAAACTGTTTAATCTTGATTAATTAGCTTTAAATTTTCTGCTGATAGGGTAGTAAATTTGATTTGCCAAACTATTTAATCTTGGCTTATCAGTAGATAGATTAGGTTAGAAATTAAAGGTTCAAACATGTTCAAAATCTGAACCTGAATTTCAAAAAGAGAAATGACTCAAAACTATGTTAAATTCTGAGTCAAAGAATGTAAAGACCTGGTTCTAATCAGCTTAAAACCAGAACCAGAAGGAAAGAAAAAATAGCTCGAAACAAAAGCAAAGTCAGAGCTATAAAAAGATGAAGGAAGTGGTCGATTTTCAGATCTTAAGCCTTCCATTTTTTATATTAATTTTCTGCAAAATAATAATCTATGTGCAGCTTGTTTTTATGCCATAGATCACAGCAAGTCAAACAGCCTAATCTTGACTTGACTGTTTTTAAATTTCTGTCTTAGAATTTAGAGAATGAAAGTTTGTTGGACAGTTTAATCCCAACAGACAGTAGATTAGGTAGAGAAATATCTGAACTCAACTGTTTAATCTGAGTTCAGGGAGAAATAAGGAGTAGAAATAGATTAGGTTTCTTGCTTTCAAAAGAATAAAATGTTGTGAATAGAGTTTGCCAATCCAAGTGCACTCTGATGAAGAAAAAATGTTAGATCAGTAGGATTGGGTAGGTAGAAAGTGGTATTGATGAAATTCATGTTTTCTTCATGACCGATATTATTTTTTTAGAGAAAAGCAAGAGCAAGCAATGAGTAAGGTACCAGTCAGCATCCCAGAGAAATCGAGTCTGAATTCTTGATACCTTCAAGAAGGCACCATCCCCAAATGGAGCCGCTGTTAGCCACCTATATTTTTCCTATCATGTCAGCTGGTGGCTAAATATTTTCTTGCAGCCTTCAAGAAACAAATTCAGTCCTGAAATTGTTGGTGCTTGAAGTCTTTGGTAAAAACATAATCTGCTGGTTAGATCTTCATACCTTCCCTTCTCCAAACCTTTGATATCCTGCAAAGATCCAAATCAAAGTACTGATGCATTCCCCTTTGTTCCCTCCCCTTTCTTCAAACATTTCCTCATTTCCCCCTTCCTCTTTCTTATAAAATCCCCACAAAAACATATGTTCTCCCTTATGTTTGGTCTCAATCTAGTCTCCTATACTGAGTTCATTTAATTGTCAACCCGGATTTGTAAACTGATGAAGTGAAATGTACCATATGTACCTAGGTGCTTGTTTCCTAATGTGTTGTGTGTAGTGTTTTGTGATTTTTTTGGTCTTTTATGTTGATTTATGATGTTTTTGGTCTTTTGGTGTTTTATGTTCACAATGAAAATGCCTAGAAAAACTAATAGAAAGGGGTTGGTGGTCAAAACACAGTTAAGCCTAATGTATGGAATGTCAAATGCAATTAGAAACACTGAAGCAAAATCTGAACTATGACTAAATAGAAGAAAAAGCTTGATAATGACTTTGAGCGGATAAACTCGCTAAACTTGAGAAATGATCACTAAGTATGCAAATTCTCTACATAGACAGTGAAACAATCTAACTTACAATGATGCAATACTCCATCCTAAGCTCTTCTATTCTATGACTAATTCCTAGTTTTATTCCGCAATTTAATTGAATGTCAGAGAACCTATACTCAAAGAGTTATTGTTTTCTTTTTCAAAGTAGTTCTTTTGAGGAAAAGTTCTGTTTATAAAATGATAAGGAAATTGCAGAGGGATTTCAGACCTTACAGTGATGTTGTCTTCTGTTCCTATGGCTATGGATCATTTGTAGATTTTAGAACAAGAAGATATTTGTGAATAATGAAGGCTGTCTTGTTAATCCAAACAACTAAAGTAATCTATTGTGCAATGGATGACAATTTGAATATGAGATGCAAGTACAATGAGTTAATCTAAGAATGAATCTAAGATGCCTCTAAACTAGAACAATGTTAAACTATAAGTCATCATCAAACTTGAAACAAAGTAACTGAACATGAATTAAATGCAATGAAACTCCGGAGCATTCTAACTATACTAACATGCATTATTCTATGAAGTTACACAATCTGTTTGTTCATCATTAGTGATATTTTGGAAGAGTTCCTTCTTTTGGAAGAGATAGAACAATTCTGACTGTGTAATTGGATGCAATTGTAAGCAAATAGATTGAAAGCAAATGAAAAACTAAGATATCATATCCATACCCTACTCGTCATTATGATGTCTTGGGCAAGCGTTTAAGAGCAAGAACAGAGATGATACTTAGTACAAACACACAACTAAATCATTCATTATCACGATCATGTCTTGAACTTCTTAAGAATTTCTTGGAAGAGTTTCTTCTTGTGGAAGAGTGATTAGAACAAGTGTAACTGTGATAGTGAATAGCAAAAAATACAACTAAATCCTACAGTACTATAGCTATTCATCATTCATCATTATAATCTGTTGGAAGAGTGTCTTCTTGTGGAAGAGCTGGAATGAATATAACTACAGTAGCTAGTTAAAACAATTACAAATTCAACTCCTAATCCTACAATACTATAGTCATTCAACATTCATCATTATAGTCTTTTGGAAGAGTATCTTCTGGTGGAAGAGTTAGAATGAGTACGACTACAGTAGCTAACAAAAACAACTATTAATTCAAATGCAAAGTGTAAAGGCAGCTAGAAAAACTTATCTAATTTACGCAAAATAAATCCGTGCAAGAGGCAGGGGCCCTCTACCACTTGACGACATTCAACTCCAAATTAAATCACGCCTTCAAAATAACTTTGTCTGCTCCATTAACGATGCAATAGTTTGAACATAACACTCTGTGTCTTCAAGGACGTAACACAGAGTTTTAAACAAAATCTAGCAGCAAATCTAACATAAATCTCTAACACAGCTCTCGGTCTCCCAAGAGTTTATAAAGCAAATGCACGTAACAATAATTACAAAAATTTAGGAACAATGTATTTCCTTATCCAAATCACGTTAGAACTCTTTGAAGTGGCTGCGTGAAGAAGAAAAGACATCTGGACTGAGACAGTCCTAGTAGGAGTCTTCCTTCATAAATGTGTTTCCCACGTTCAAAACCTTACCCAGAATTCATTTCCTCCTCCATGATGAGCAACGAACCATGTGGACATGACGTGGATCATGCCCATATGCGGTTTTTCTCAAGAGGCCACCTGGAACATACTCAAACATGAAGGCAGCTGCAGAATCGCCGGTTAGCTACGGAATGTCTGCATTCTGCAGCTAGTTCCGGTCAAAATGCTTTATAATGGCAAAAATCACAAAATTTAACAAGTCAATCATGTAAATCATTCTAGAAGTAATTTTAACTATATTCATTGATCAATTGGGTCTAAGATAGCAATGGACAAGGGAAAATGAGGTAAAATGAAGTGAAGGAAAGCACAATTTTGAGGCTCAACATACCCCCACTGTTGTCTCTTTGCATGTCCTCATGCAAATTATCCTATGAACTCAGAGGCTTCTGCAAGGACATCTAATCCTCTCCTTCTCCTTTGTCTGGAAGCTAGAGATCTTCTGGGTTTTTTGATAACAAGTTTGAACCTTAGGTTGGTGAGTGCCCTGATTAGCTTTTTGTTCCTTGTCTTCAACTTCTCATTGGTCTTCTCCACTTTGTCTATATGCAGGGATAAGGTTGAGTTCATATCAGTTTTGAGCTTGATTTTATCCTTGAGAATTTCATTTTCGTTTTTGATGTGTCTATTCAACAATTCAAACTCATATCTATCCCTCCTTAATATATCTATTTCAGACAGTGGAGGACTGGGGGTTCTCTCTCTGATTTTTGAAGCTCTCCTCTCCAAAGTTTCCACATAGTCATAAATTTCCTGTTGAGCAGGGTCAACTTCAGGGGTTCCCTCATAAAAATCTTCTTCAACATCCTCTTCAATGGATGTTTCTTCATCTTCTATATTGATTACCCATGTTTGCTTGATTAGTGTTTTCTTCAGTTTCCCCTTTAATCTGTGGCTTCTTCTAGGCTGAGAAGATCCCTCTCCTTTCTCCATGGAAGATTTCCTGATTACCTTTTCTTCCTTAAGTTGCCTCTTTATTTGAGTCAACTTCTCTAGAATGATTTCCTCACTGCTTTCTTGGACTGTTTTATCAATTTCAACTTCTGAAGCCCTCCATTTCCTGCTTCTTCTTGTAGGCTGTGGTTCAGGTGATGGTTCTTTTGCTTCTTCAAAATGATTTCTTATTAAGAAATCATCCCATGTATCATTTGTTTTAGCTAGATGATGCTCAATCAAAATTTTGACCAAACGATGATGATACAGGGTTGTCTCTAAAAATTGAACTCTTCTCTGAACACAGGAAGCCATCTTCTTCAGACTTTGAAGCAAGAAATATGGTAGGTTTAAGTCTTCTCCCAGGAAATGCATCATTAGTCTGATGTGGTAGACATAAAATGTCCCATATCTACCCTCACATGTAACAAATTTTTGTAAAAGTAGTATGTTTCTCCATTTGTTTTTCAATGCAGTACTGGGAATTCCTTTCTTGAATACACTAACATCCATATTTGGTGATTTTAAAATTTGTTTCCAGGAGTCATTGTGGAATTCTCTATTTTTAAACCATCTCTCTCCAGTTCTGAGCAACCATGTAGCCTCTGCAATAAAAACTTCAGTGACAGTAAACTTGACATCCCCCACTTCAACTTCGGTCCCTTGAAATGATCTTGCAAATGTTTTAGTGACTTCCTTATGGAAGCCATTAAATTTTTCCAAAAATTGAAGCCATCCTATTTGTTGTAACATTTCTTTGCATTGTGGGTAGCCTTCTAAATATTTCGAACCCACTGGTTCGGTTCTTACAATTAAACCCATTATTGATTCTTCAATGTTCAAATAAACACTCTTCTACCCACAAAAAAAACAATGACTTTCACCTTTGAATTGAAAGGACTTCGAGTTCTAAATGAAAATAGCTCCAAACTTCATAATGACATACCTTTGATTGATAATGAAAAATTCCTTCAAAACCTCGGACTGATATGCTTCTGTTGACAATTGAACTTTGGAGTGATATGCCTCTGTTTGATAATGAAAGCAGTTTCAAATTTCGAGCTGATATGTCTCTGATAGACAGTGGCAAATGGCTTCAAATTTCTTTTGTGCAATACCTCTGGCTCTTGGTAGCAAATGGTTTCGATTTCAACACTACAACACCTCTGTCTTTTGGTAGCAAAAGACTTCAAACTCCACACTGCTACACTTCTGTGTTTATAGTGAAAATGCTTCAAACTCTGTCCACAGTGATATTTTATCTGCCCACGGGATCAAGTGGCTTCAAGTCCTCACACTGTTATACTTCCAAATTTACCCTTCTGCTCTGCTCTGCGTTTACAATGCTCAATGCTATTCAAACTGATATCCTTTGGCTCTGCTCTCGGTGATAATAATATCTCTGTCTTCGGAATGGAATGCCGACTACAAAATGAAGTTATGGCAGTGGTCACGGAATGGAGTAGTGGAGTGAGGTGGAGGGAATGTATTAATGATTGAAGAGACGGTGGAGGATTTTACGACGGCAGAGGGAATCATCATTGAATGATTTGGTTAAGAGACGTGGAGAATTCAAACACCTCGGCCATTTTAACCGCTTAAATGCTATCGGATATGAAATTTGAAATGGAAGATTTTAATCCAAAGTCTGTAGAGGGTTTGTTGGTGTTGATCAATAAAAACAATTAAAAAAACCTTTTCGAACAACCCATAACTAAACTATGTTAAACTTTTATGAAATGCCATTATAATTTAAACTTGTTACCTCTGCCCTTTATTTGATTTTTTGTAGCCTTTGTCTTCTTGTTCACCTTTGGAGGAGTCTTCATAATTTTCTTGATGCTTTTGATTCATGAATACACTGGGTCACTTTGTTGCAATTCTGAGGTCTGCTGGTTGATGCCTTCAGGATTTATAGCTGCGGAAATACTGTCTGGCTGCAAAAAGGCTGATCAGCTGCAGAATGTCCACTGAGCTGCAGAATGTTCCTGTAGAGCACTTTAATCATGAAAATGGAGTGTTTTTGGAATATGGGTGAAATGTTATGTGGTATGAATGAAAATGGATGATGGATTATGATATATATGAAGTGGATAATGAAATTGAATGGATTCAGTTCATGAAATGGAGTGAAAGAATCGTAAGGACTGTACTACAATTCATGACATGTTTTATTCACTTACAGCAAGATATCAAATTTTGTATTTTGACATGAAAAATGAGATGGATGAAAGATGGAATGAGATGAATGAAATGTGGAATGGAGTGAAATATGAATGATGGATGAGATGGAGTATGGATGGATAAGTGAATGGAGTGAGATGAAATGAATCATAAGCACTATGGAACTGAACTTATGATTTTTATAACAGTTGCTTATAAAAACAAAAATAGGAAAAGTTAGAGTGTCAGAGAGACTCTGATTTTCACCCTATCTTTTCTGTATAAACATGCCAATCAATGATTGGTTTTCATGTTTATACCTTTATTTTATTTTTTATTTTTTTATTTTTTTTTTTTTTAATTTTTTTTTTTTCAAAGAGAAATGCTTCAGAAAATTTAATCAAGTTGATGAAGAAGAGAAACTCTTCTTCATTAACTTCACCGTGTTTTCTTGGAAATTCTTGACAAATTCTTCTCTTGAGAGTGGTTTGTGATAAAGCTTCAATCTATGACCATTCACAAGAAAAGTGACCTCTTCTTCATCTATTGTCCTGATTTTTACTGCTCCATTGTCAAAAATTTCAACAATTTCATATGGCCCAAGCCAATGTCTTTGAAATTTACCTTGAAAATCCTTGAATTTTGACTCAAACAAGAGAGCCCAGTCACCTTCTTTGAATTTCTTCTCTTTGATGTACTTGTCATGCCATCTAGCCCGTTGCTGTTGGACTAGGCTGAAAGCTGCAAAAGCGCGTCTTGTACGATCTCATCAATTCATTAATTTTCTCCAGTCTATGCTTTTGTGCCTCCGTTAAATCAAGTCCTAGCTGAACTGCCATTTTGAAAGTTTGAATCTGGAACTCTATGGGAAACAAAACTTGCTTTTCGTAAACAAGCTCATAAGGAGTATGGCCTGTTGTGTTTCTCCATGTAGTTCTATAGGCCCACAAGGCTTCAGGAAGCCTATCTACCCAATCTCTTCTATGTAGATGAACGGTCTTTGTTAGGATTCCTTCAATGACTTTATTAGTGGATTCCACTTGACCATTTGCTTGTGGATGATAAGGAGTAGATGTTCTATGTCTGATTTTGTAATTCTCCATCATTTGCTCCACTAGCCTTGATGTAAATTGAGCTCCTTGATCTATAACAATTTCCCTTGGGACACCAAAACGAGTAAAAATATCCTCAAAAAGAAAAGTAACTACAGATGATTCATTAGCAACAAGTAATGGTTTAGCTTCTACCCACTTAGTAACATAATCGGTGCAAACTAATATGTATTTCTTTTGTCTTGATGGAGGACTAATAGGTCCTACAAAATCCAAAGCCCATTTTTCAAAAGGTTCAATGTGTACCTGAGGTTGTAATGGCATCTCACCTGAAGGAGAAGGTTTCCCTACCCTTTGGAAACTGTCACACCTTTTGACATACTCCCTTGCATCTTTAAACAAATATGGCCAATAATATCCTAAATTAAGGATCTTATAGGCTGTCCTCTTATCTGCAAAGTGTCCGCCACAAGGTTCATCATGACGTGCCTTGAGAATTTCAGGCATCTCATCTTCACGAACACACCTTCTAATAATCAAATCTAGACCTGTCTTGTACAACTCATTAGTGACCCATGAATATCTTGCACTATCATTAATGATTTTTCTTTTATCCCTTGCATTCATAATTGAAGGAAATTTTCCTGAAACTAAATAATTGGCAATATCAGCAAACCATGGAGTTTGGGTAGAGATTGCAAAAAGATATTCATCAGGAAATTGATCTTCAACCGGAGTGTCATCTTTGATATTTTGGATTCTAGACAGGAAATCAGCCACAGTGTTTTGTTTTCCAAGCCTATCTAGAATAGTAATGTTGAATTCTTGCAATAATAACAACCATCTTATAACTCTACCATTAGTGATTGATTTATTCATTAAATATCTAATGGCAGAATGATCAGTGTGAATAAAAGTTTCATAGCTTGTTATATAGTGTCTAAATTTGTTAATGGCATGAACAACAGCTAAAAACTCTTTTTCAGTTACAGTATAGTTTAACTCTGCAGGAGTCAAATTTTTACTGATATAATAGATGGCATAGGGAATTAAATCTTTCTGTCCCAATACTGCTCCTAAAGCTGTATCGGAAGCATCTGTCGAGATATGAAAAGGTAACTTCCAGTTAGGCCCCCTTAATATAGGTGCTTCAGAAATTTTGGTTTTCAGGGTTTCAAAAGCTAACTGGCAATCAGAAGTCCACTTAAATTCACAATCTTTGGTGAGTAATTTGAAGAGAGGAGATGCTATTTTGGTGAAGTTTTCTATAAATCTCCGATAGTATCCCGTAAATCCTAGAAAAATTCTTACATCTCTTTGACAACTTGGAATGGATAGGTTAGAAATGACTTCAACTTTCGCTTCATCAACTCTAATCCCATCCCCTGAAATGTGGTGCCCTAAAACAATACCTTCAGTGAACATCATAAAACATTTTTCATGACTAAGAGAAAGGTTTGCTTCTTGACATCTTTTTAATACTTTTTCCAAGTTTTCTAAAGCCTCTTCAAATGTGTCCCCATAAACTGTGAAATCATCCATATACACTTCTACACAGTCATGTATTAGATCAGAAAAAATTCCTAATACCGCCCTTTGGAATGTTGCGGGTGCATTGCATAATCCAAATGGCAATACTCGGTAGGCATAGGTACCCCAAGGACAAGTAAATGTGGTTTTATCTTGGTCTTCAAGTGCTACTTGGATTTGATTGTAACCACTAAACCCATCTAGGAATGAAAAGTAATTTTTACCTGCTAATGTATCTAATACTTGATCTATGAAAGGTAAGGGAAAATGGTCTTTAAGAGTAGCTTTATTCAGTTCTCGGTAGTCAACACACACCCTCCATTTTCCATTTTTCTTAGGTACAATTACTAAAGGAGAGACCCACTGACTATTTGAAATAGGATAGATGAAATTAACATTTAATAATTTTTGCAGTTCTTCCTTGACAATTTCCATAAGATTTGGATTCATCCGTCTTTGAGGCTGTCTGATTGGTTTGCAATTTGCCTCTATATAGATGTGATGAGTACAAGTCTTGGGACTTATCCCTTTCATGTCAGTGTATTCCCATGCATATGCAGAAGAATGTCTCTGTAATATTTTGACTAACTCCTCTTGTTGAGATTTTTCTAGGTTCTTATTTATGTTCAAAGTTTTGCCTGGAAAAATTTCACTTGTAGAGCTGCCAAATTTGTCCATAGAATGAAGAGACATCTGCCTAGATGACAAAAATTCAATATTGGATCCCTCTTGAAATGATTCATGTTTGTGTTCTGGAGAAGATTCAAAGTTTTCTAGAGTATTCAGAATTCGATTATCTTCACTAATTTCTGAAATTGTGAAGAGTGGTTGTAAATATTCTTCATCCTCTATCCATTAAGTGTCATCTAGATCTGTAATTGTCCTAGCTGGAGGATATAAAGTGAATTTCTTTGTTGAACTACCATCAGAAATATACATATCACCGGACCTACAACTAATAAAAGCATCAGCTGTAGCCAACCAAGGTCTTCCTAGTATAGCAGGATGGCCTCCTAGATTATTCTTGGGTGTTAGGATCATGAAATCCACAGGGTACTCCCAAGAGTCTAGGGACACTGGAATGTCTTCTATTACCCCATCTGGTCTGATCACAGATCTATCTGCTAATTGTAATAGTGTGGGTGTAAAGAGAAGATTAGGAAGTTTCAGTTTGTCCATGATTTGTTTACTCATGATATTTATTGCTGATCCTAAGTCGATGAGTGTGTTTTGAATTTCAATGCCATTGATGTGAATTTTGACAACTGGATTTCCTGGGTCAAGGTACTTTGGAATAGCTATCTTGCCCATCATAATGTCTGCTATTTGTCCTACCAGTTGAATTTTCTTGGTTTCTCTTATTCTTTTTCTTGTTGTCTTCATACTCAACTCCTTTATTGTTTTGGCTAAAATTGGGATTTCTTTGATGGCTTGCAATAATGGAATTTTAATACAAACATTTCTCAATTCATCTAAGAAATCATAATTAGGCACCATTATTTGTTTTTCTACACCTTTATCAATTTGTAGTCTTTCCGGAAAGGGAGGTATAGAAGTAGATGTGGATGGTTGCTCTAATACTGGAGTTGGATTTATTGGATCTTTTTGTTTCAATTTTTCAATGTTTTGTTCTTGAAAGGATGTATCTTCCCCAAGACTTTTATTAATCCGTAGGGAGTCTTCCTCAGAATTATCTTGTTCTTGTATGATCACAGAAGGTTTCCTTTTCTCAAGTATCCTTCCAGACCTAAGTTGAACATCACTAAGGTCTAGAGGAGTAATTAAATAAGTTGGAAATTGTTGTCCTTTTATCATATATGTATTCTGAGGGTTCTTATTATTAGGGTTTGGTATGGGCTGAGCTGGCAATTGATTTGATTTTTGAGGGAATGGTAATGGAAGTGGTTGATTTTGATGAGGTTGGTTCGGATGATGTTGTTGAGGATTTTGTTGAAAATTTTGTTGAAGATTTGCCAGGGATAAATGGATATGGTGGGTGAGATGGTGAATCGTGTGTAGGTATGTGCCATAGGGACTTTAATGATCCTTATTTAAACTTGGAGTTTTGTTTGAAATTAGGCAAGAGTTTACTTAAGAATTCAAGGTGGAGGTTGATTATACATTTGATCATGGAATCTTGCTTGTGTGGGGTCTGCAGGGTCTTTAGATACAAAGTTAAAGTTGGCGATGCAACAGGAGTTCTTCTTGGCTTGTGCCAGAACCCCGGGGGAAGAGAAGGAAAATTCTTGGTCTCATGTTTCTCAGAATAAATAACACAGGTTTCTACAACTTTTACATCTAGAGGACACTCTCTCAAGGCATGTTTCTTCCTACATTTGGGACAAAAGATTGCCAAGGATTCAGATTCAGCCTTTTGCTTGTTTTGTACCTTGAGGGTGTCTATTTGTTCACTAAGACTCCCTAAGATGTCAGATTTAAAATTATCAAGCATATGTCCTATTTCTGATCTACTTACTGTCCCAGAAGTAGATTTACTTGCCCTTGCAAGAGCAGGATCTCTTGGACCTTTGGCAGTTTTAGATTTCCCTCTTGAAAGGTTAATACATAACTCCGATATTTCAGGTAATGTGAGTTGTGATATATCCCCTTTTCCCATCATGTTAAGGATGTCCAACCATTCATCCCTATTTGTTTTCAACAAAAGAGCTTTTAAAGTGTCTTGATCTAGGTTTTCCATTTGTGCCCTTTTTATGTTGTATTTAAATCTTTCCAACAAATCTTCTAAGTTTTCATCTTCTTTTTGTAACATCTTGAGCACTTCTTCCTTATGATTAACCGGCATACAATAATCCAAGTATCTCTCTAGAAATGCTTGTTTCATGTCTTCCCATGTTCTAATAGAACTACTGATTAGACTCATAAACCACTTCAATGCTGCTCCTTTTAAAGTTGAAGGAAATAATTTCAGTTTTTGAGCATCTTGTAGGTAGTCATAAGTCCTACACAGCACTTCAAATTCGAATAAGAAAGTTTCAGGATCTTCAGTTTTAAGTCCATAGAAGTTTGGAAGGACAGAGGGTGAAATTTTTTTCATGGTTGTATTGGTTTCTTCATCAAGTATAGGGAACCCAAAAGAGCTTCCTATTCTACCTCTTCCTCCTTCTGCACCTCTACCTCCTTCTCCTCTTCCTCCTTCTCCTCTACCTCTACCTCTGCCTCCTCCAAATAATGTGTGTTCTCCATTAACAACTCCTCCTCCTCCTTCTTCTGCCATGGTTGACTCTCCTGTGGAAGTAGAAAGGTTTGTGTCCCTAACAGGAGTCTTTAGATCTTCTTCTATAGCAGGTTCAGTGGATGAAGTGGAAGGTTTCTCTAATGGAAGAGGTGACCTTAGATCTTCTAGAAGTCCAGGATCAGTAAAGGATGGAAGATGGGTTTGAGTTGAAGGTGGGTGTTCTAGAAATCAAACTTCTGCCTCTGCTGCTTATAAAACTTCCCCTTGAATCTCTCTCCCTATGCATAAAATTGTTTTTGGATGCTAAGAAACAAAGGTTACCTAGTTTTGACTTCCCCGGCAACGGCGCCAAAATGTTTGGTCTCAATCTAGTCTCCTAAACTGAGCTCATTTAATTGTCAACCAGGATTTGTAAACTGCTGAAGTGAAGTGTACCATATGTACCTAGGTGCTTGTTTCCTAATGCGTTGTGTGTAGTGTTTTGTGATGTTTTTGGTCTTTTGTGATGATTGATGATGTTTTTGGTCTTTTGGTGATTTTTATGTTCACAATGAAAATGCTTAGAAAACTAATGGAAAGGAGTTGGTGGTCAAAAACAGAGTTAAGCCTAATGTATGGAATGGCAAATGCAATTGGAAACACTGAAGCAGAATCTAAACTATGACTAAATAAAAGCAAAGCTTGATAATGACTTTTAGGCAAATGACACAAACTAAACTTGAGAAATGATCACTAAGTATGCAAATCCTCTAACTAAACAGTTAAACACTAATCTTACCATGATGCAACATTTTGTCCTAAGCTCTTCTATTCTATGACTAATTCCTAGTTCTATTCTGCAATTTAATTGAATGTCACAGAACCTATACTCAAAGAGTTATTGATTTCTCTCTAAAGTAGACTTTTGAGGAAGCGCTCTGTTTATAAAATGATGAGGAAATTGCAAAGATACTTCAGGCCTTAGAATAATGTTGTCTTCTATTCATATGGTTATAGATCAATTAGGGATTTTAGAACAAGAAGAGGTTTGTAAATAATGAAGGCTGTCTTGTTAATCCTAACAACTGAAGTAATTTATTGTGCAATGGATGAAAATTTGAATATGAGGTGCAATTACAATAAGTTAATCTAAGAATGAACCTAAGATGCCACTAATCTAAAACAATGCTAAACTATAAGTCATCATCAAACTTGAAACAAAGTAACTGAACATGAGTTAAATGCAATGAAACTCCGGAGCATTCTAACTATGCTAACATGCATGATCCTATGAAGTTACACAATCTGTTTGTTCATCATTAGTGATATTTTGGAAGAGTTCCTTCTTTTGGAAGAGGTAGAACAATTCTGACTGTGTAATTGAGTGCAATTGTAAGCAAATGGACTGAAAGCAAATGAAAAACTAAGTTATCACATCCATACCCTACTCGTCATTATGATGTCTTGGGCAAGCGTTTAAGAGCAAGAACAGAGATGATACTTAGTACAAACACACAACTAAATCATTCATTATCATAGTCATGTCTTGAACTTCTTAAGAATTTCTTGGAAGAGTTTCTTCTTGTGGAAGAGTGATTAGAACAAGTGTAACTGTGATAGTGAATAGCAAAAACTACAACTAAATCCTACAGTACTATAGCTATTCATCATTCATCATTATAATCTTTTGGAAGAGTGTCTTCTTGTGGAAGAGCTAAAATGAATATAACTACAGTAGCTAGTTAAAACAATTACAAATTCAACTCCTAATCCTACAATACTATAGTCATTCAACATTCATCATTATAGTCTTTTGGAAGAGTATCTTCTGGTGGAAGAGTTAGAATGCGTACGACTACAGTAGCTAACAAAAACAACTATTAATTCAAATGCAAAATGTAAAGGCAGCTAGAAAACTTGTCTAATTTACGCAAAATAAATGCGTGCAAGAGGCAGGGGCCATCTACCACTTGACGACATTCAACTCCAAATTAAATCACGCCTTCAAAATAACTTTGTATGCTCCATTAAAGATGAAAGAGTTTGAACATAACACTCTACGTCTTCAGGAATTTAACACAGAGTCTAAACAAAATCTAGCATCAAATCTAACATAAAATCTCTAACACAGCTCTCGGTCTCCCAAGAGTTTATAAAGCAAATGCACGTAACAATAATTACAATAATTCAGGAACACTGTCTTTCCTTATGCGAATCACGTTAGGACTCTTTGAAGTGGCTGTGTGAAGAAGAAAAGACATCTGGACTGAGACAGTCCTAATAGAAGTCTTCCTTCCTAAATGTGTTCCCCACGTTCAAAACCATACCCAGAATTCGTTTCTTCCTCCATGATGAGCAACGAACCATGTAGACATGACATGGATCATGCCCATATGCGGTTTTTCTCAAGAGGCCACCTCGAACATACTCAAACATGAAGGCAGTTGTAGAATCGCCGGTTAGCTACGGAATGTCTGCATTTTGCAGCTAGTTCCAGTCAAAATGATTTACAATGGAAAAAATCACAAAATTCAACAATTCAGTCATGTAAATCAGTTAAGAAGTAATTTTAACTATATTCATTGATCAATTGGGTCTAATATAGAAATGGAGAAGGGAAAATGAGGTAAAATGAGGTGAAGGAAAGCACAATTTTGAGGCTCAACAGTTGTGAAAGCTCTTTAGTGAGTTGTTCATACATGTGCTAAATACCACCATGAATTCATAACCTTCATGATGATTATGCCAAAATACAACTAGCTTCATTGAGAATGGAAGGTGCAACACTTGTTTGGTGGGAAGCCAAGACAAAGGAGAAGATCAAGAATCATCGTAAGATTATTCTATCATGGACTGATTCCACTACTACAATAAAACAACAGTTTTATCCATTAGCTCATATGTAGAAATCCATGTATAATTATGCCATGTAAGAAAACCATTACTTCTAAACAAACTGCTAAACTTTATTTTCAACCTGTATGGGTTCATTATGGATTTCCAACTTCTATTGTTAGTGACAGGGATTCTAGGTTCTTTGGGAATTTTTGGTCCAATATTTGGAAGATGATAAACACAAAGTTGAAAAAGTGTACTTCCTTTCATCCACAAACTGATGGAAAAACCAAGGTGGTGAACAGAACCAATGTGCATCTATTGAGAGGATATTGCAACAAACATCAAAAGTTGTGGGATGAAAAACCGCATTACTTTCATCACGCCTACAATTGGGAAATTCACTCTTCTATGAATACTTCACCTTTTGAAGCATGCTTTAGGTATTTTCCAAAATCATCATTAGAAATCATCTTTGAGAAGGATCACTACATGAAAAAAGGACATTAGTGAGGGTCATGCTTTTGACGGACCTTTAAGGTTTGTCACCAATGTCACATATGGTGACGGTCCTTAAAAAAGCATCACTATAAGTGTATATAGTGATGGTCCTTTAAGGTCTGTCACCAAAGCCATTTTCAATGACACTTTTGGTGAGGGTCATTAAAGGCTCATCACTAATTCTCTCTTTGGTGACACTTCTAGTGATGAACTTTTAATGACCCTCATCGATGCTCTTTTTGTTACTTTTGGTGACGGTCAAAAAATGTCCATCATCATTAATCATTCTAATGAGTTTTTGATGATTTTATGTGTTTTTTAATATATTTTTTGTCAAACGATAATGATTTAATACCATTATTGTGGACTCTTTTTATAATATGTCCAAGGCCATAGTGGTTAGAGTCAGTCAATTTTTTAAGAAGTAATTTGTGTGTATCATTTCCCTCAAGTAATGACTAGTCGGATAGAGTTTTCCTATGATTCAACACATGATTCATATTTATTAAGTTTATTATCTAGAAAATTCCCTCTAGATAAAGTCCCACTAGTGTGTGTAAGAAATATATTATTTAATACATAATCAAGCTCTATCAATTCTATTAATGAGAAATACCTAACACTTCTCAACAATCTGGGCACACCTTAAATTAATGCTTTGGCAAACACTAACATTTCTTAGCACCTTGCATGTCTTCGAACATATTTGTACCTAGAAAACCTTGTCATGACACTGATGCTAAAGCACATGGTGGCATGTGCTAGCACATCATAGAACTCTCCTAGCACGTGTTGGTATGAATGTAGTCCCTAACATGCCCTAGAACACCTCGGTTGAATGCATTGACATACATTAGCACTTGGCACACTTTAATGCCACTTGGCATGTATTGGGACCTATTATTAGTGTGGCTAGCATACCCCTTTTAAAAAAGATAAAATCCTGACTTATTAAACCTCTTATTGGTTCTTCCTTTTTTTTCCTTAAATCTTCTTGACACACATTGACATACCCTCACACCCTGCACATCCTTAGCACCTACCATGAATTGGAATATCTTGGCACTATTTGGCACATGTAAATAGCACACCATGGAACTCCCAACACACTTTTAGACTTCTTGACATGCCTTGATATTCCCTAGCATGCCTTACCAAATCTTAGCATAACTTGTCACTCCCTCCTTGGCATGACAACTGGCACTCATTAACACTAGTCCCTGGCACACGTTCCTCATATTCATTAACTTCCATGAATTTTGACCTATTACTCCCTTAATGTTTTGTCATAGTACTCCTTAGCACTCCTCAACATGCATTAGCACTCTCTAGCACACCTTAACACTCTTCAACATGCCCTTCCACTTCATAGCATGCATAAGATTTTGTCACACATATTGGCACTTGGCACATATTGGTGCTTCAAAAGTATTAGCATGTATGGAATAATTTTACATGCTTTGGTATGATTTTGCATGGTTTAATATTAAATTTATCTGAGATCAGTGGTTGGAAAGTAGATGAGAAGGAACAAAGGAAGACTTGGCACTTAGAATGCACTAAGACTTTTCACTTGCCACCTATTGACGCCTAGTGTTGGTGTGCCTAGCATGCCCCTCTTGGAAAAGGTAAACTGATGACTTATTAACCCTTTTATGTGTTCATTTCCTTTTATTTTAACTTGTTTATCCCTTTTGTTGCCTTGACAATCCCTGGCACACGTTGACACACCATTGCACATCTTGGAATGCCTTATCACTTGGCACATCTTAGCATGTTTGACATGCATTCATACTATTTGACACGTCTTAGCATTCCCTAGCATGCCTTGGCACTCATGTCCTCACAACTACCCTTTAGAATTTTTCACGACTTGGGAACCTAATCTATTCCTTGGCTACTGTAGTTCATGTGACAATATTGGCTTGCTTCAACCGCAACAACTTGACCAATTGCACCTTCTAGAAGTAGATTGCACCTTGTTCAGATAAGAACTTCCTATAACTCATATTATGCCATTCATGTCCAAGCTCAACTTGTCCCACTTAACTATTTACCAAGACAAGGATAACATGATCTAGCCATGGCCATAAAACAACTAAACAACATAGCTTACATAGGAAATATTTCACATGTATGTTCACTTCATATAAATAGTAGAACATTAACTAAGATTTTTCAAGAACCAAAAGATGCACAAGGCACACAAGATATAAGCCGACATAAGTGGAGTGCCCCAAAACTTATACACAAAAATGTACAATAGGAAATTATTTAGAATAGTTTAAAACATGAGCATGTAGCCAAAGTGTGCCACATCTCATATAAAAAAATAGCTAAAGGAAAAATAAATGTTGTGCCTAGCACAAAGTGATCTCCCTTTTTCTAAAACTGCTATGTCAAGCCTCATATAACAATCATAGGATTACCTCCTATAAATAATATTATGAACTTCTCCTAACAAACTTCATCCTTGGCACGCTTGAATTCGCTGACACTCCATGACACACACTCTTATTCATTCATTCACATGCATTTTGACCTAGTTATCCCTTAATATGCCCCAACACTCCCTAATACTCTTTAGCATGCCTTGACATTGTTCGACATGTATTAGCATTCCTTTTCATTCCTAATGTGCATTCCCTGACCCTCACTAGCTATCATGCCCTCACAACTACCCTTACTTAATTTTAAACTTGGGAACCCAACCAAGCCCTTTCTTGAATACAAGAGCTTGACCAAGTTACAGTTACTACAACTAGACTATGTTGTTGAATTGTATAGCTTGGGAGGTACTTCACAAGCTTAGTGAGATGGGTTTGTGCGAGTTTGGTCAAAAAAGGCTTTGTGGTCAAGGAAGCCAAGAAAAGGGATTTTGGACCCAAGATGGGGTTTAAAATCTAAAGGAAAATTAATGTTTCCTAAGGTCTAACTGGATAAAACCCATAAGTTCTAGAGGGCTCCTAATAGGTCTAGGAAAAACTATTTAAGGAGGCCTTAATATGAAGGAAAGAACATCAAGTGAGAAGGAGCTCATTTGATCAAGGGGGCAAAGAGAGATTTAGTCTTATAGTAGGTCGAGTAAGACGGCCAAGTAACTAGGGTTGCTAAAGGGAGGCCATGATCATCCTCCAAGAGCAAGATCATCATGTTAGGGTTCACAAGGATGTTGCATACCTTAATGGTCGGTTCAAGTTAGGAAGTAGGATGGCATATTGTTGGTTCTCTTATCGCAGATAGAGCTTAAGAGAGGTTTCTCATGAGAATCTGGGCATGTTATTTTAATGGTGTCTTTGTGTGAAGGCCACATCAAATTCTGAAATGTTGAAATTTGCAACAAGAAGCATTGAAATTGGAAATGATAAAGGACAAAAGAAAAATGCACCCACACTGGTGAGGAATTTTGATGCACCAAGAGTGAGGAATGTAGGGTGACTAATTTATTTTCCCCTTAAATAAATTAGACAATAAATTGTAGCTTCATATCATAACAACTTGTGTCAGTTAACTAAGTCATGATGATTGAGTTAGCTCAAGAAATTCGAGTTGAGGGTCTAAGTTGAGGCATGTAGAGGGATTAATCTAATATTTTTGGGGTCTAGTTGCAGTTGATGCATTAGGGGGGTGTCGGTGTGAATTAGTTAACTCAATTAAAAGGGTTAAAATCAATTTAAATAGTTTTAAGTAAGTGATGAGCTAGTGAGAGTTTGACTAGTGAATTAAATTAGATTTAATTCACAATGAGTGATCAATCAGATAACTAATGATTCAATATTAATAGTTGCATGCATGTTAGTTGCGAGGAAGACCTAGTTGAGACAGAGGTTGAAGGGAACATAAATATCAGTTGTATTTATACAAAATTTCTCATGTGCAATTATAAAGTCATTGGGATGCCATGATGGATTCCAAGATCAAGGAAGACTGATTTTCCTATTTAATAGGGAGCTAATTCCCTAGGAATTGCATGAGCAAGGCAGGTTGAAGGAAGGCTAAGAATTGGCTAAGTACTAGATCGATTTTTCCTATATCAGCGAGAGACAATTAGCAAAGTGCTGGAGATTCTCATGAGAGATTAAGCATTGTATTGTTTCATGATTCCTTGAATTAATACACAATAGAGATAGAGAGAGGTTTTGAGCATTTGATTTCCCCAGATACATTGTGTGTTGTGTGATTGATAATTGATTTCTCTTACTTATATGTGATTGTGCAATCATGCTTTGTTTCCAAAAATTGTTGGAAGGATCCAGTATCTTGTTTTAGTACATTACAAGATCAGATTGAATCTCATTGGTTAGATTTTCTACATGGTATCAGAGTAGGAACTTTTTGGGCGGCGATTTTGTGAAGAATATAGATTTTTGTGTAAAAATTTAGAAGAAAAAAGCATATTTGGATTCCTTTTGAAAAACTACCCAAATGGAAAATAAATTTAGAGCTGAGATGAGGGAGATATGGTCGATTTAAAATCAACTCTTTTTTAGAAAATTTTGTAATGGCGAGACAATTACAATGTGTACGAGTCAAGAACCTATATGCACTTGAGGTACCAGATGCATGCAAATCTTCGAGGAGCAAAGCAGGGGTTAGAGACTTGGCCGTTGAGAGGGAGTACAAATTACCTCTCAACATGCAGCCTTAGAAGCACTCTGTTGGAGCGGGGTTCCCCGAGGAATAATTTCCGATATTTTTTTGTATAATTTTGTATGTGTGCGCTGCGTAAAGGGACTTAATGGGCTTTGGGGTGGGTCTATTTCCCCAATTTTGATGTAAATGTACTTAGGTGTAAACCTTGGTCCTTAAACCATGGTTTGAGACCATAGTATCTGCACGCTAGGCGTATATAAATAGATAGATCATGTCTAAGCTAAGCAGTTCAGTTCAGTAATGAATTATTGATGTTCTAATAAGTTTATGGGTTAGTAAGGGTTGTTTAGGTTGGGTTGAAAGGCTCCTACTAGATGTGTGCATAAAGACCTAGTCCTGGCTATGTTCAGACTCCGTTGGCTATGTGCACAGAAGGGTTGTGTAAGCGAAAGTGGATGTATTGATTGACATATATGAAGCTAATAGAAAGGACAATTTCTGGCAAGTTCACTGTGTTATGCACCTGAGTCGTTTACTACTTATGTTATCTTAAGATAATATTATTTGTCTTACTTATTGATGATTGTGCAAGTATGTCTGATATGATTATGAATGGTTATTGATGGTTAATAGATCTGTTTAAATATCTGCATTGTTTAAGATCTAGATCTGGTTCTATTTTTTTTATCTGCACTAAGGCAACAACAATTTTGTGTTATTCTGTTAATGACTCCGCATTCTATATGAGACTGTTATATATTGTTGCACGCCTATGTATATGTTTTCATTTGGTTTTGATGATGACCACTTCATTAATTTCTCCCTCAGGGTGTGGAAACCTGGTTCCATCACCCCCCCCCCCCCCCCATACTGCGTTGAGTGAGACTTTGGTTTGCACAAGTAGATCACTGCCAAAAGGGCCAGTAGTTGGAGAGTTTGTTGGTTTATCCATAAAATTTGAAGCTTGGTCAGGACCCCTCAAGCCAAAAAATGGTTCCATTGCCAAGAACATGATCATTTTGAGGGAGATTTGATGTTGTGGCATCCTTCACGAAACGAATTAAAAGATTGGTTGGATAGAAAGATCCTTGAATTTGCACTCCAAGAGAATAGAGGTACTAAGTTATGTGACGTCGGTACAAAAATATATTTATGCAGAGGTGCATGAAATATTATTTTTTTCCTTTGCACACAAACTTCATGAGTGGTTGATGTGCTTAACTAAATTCCATCACCACATAAAGGATGAGATAGTCACTAAGTGGACTCCTGAATTGATCCATAAAGTAGAGAAGTTTGATAATAAGATCACCTACGTGGTAGATCACTGGATTGATCACCTCTTGGGAGGCTTTGTGAATGAATTTTCCATTGACCAATTTTTGTCATATTATGAAGCAGAAATAATTTTTTTCAAAGGTCCTAGAGGTAAGTTCCTATGCTCATTGAAATTATTACTGAAAATTATATTGTGTGAACGGGTTTGTTTGTGCGAACATACTTCTTGAATGCATCAAAGAGGTTCAATTACGCGTAGTGGAAGAATTTACCGTGAAGATTCTGAAAAATTTATTTATAACCCTCTTAAGCCTAGATCTAATAGTGAACTTGAACCATAAACTTCTAGCTCAAGTGATTCTAAAGAAGAAATCTCATCACAACAGAGACCCTTGAGTCTTTTTCCCACTCCATCCACTCCACTTCTGATCTCACATCACATGACACCTACTCCACCGCGTAATCCATCTCCAACACCACCTCCACCTCCCTCTGAAGTAGATATGGTTGCATCAGTGACATTACCTAATTTCAAAGGCATTGGAAATGAGGATATTGATCACTTCTGCTTTGTGATTGAGGCCATATGGTAGGCTCAGCAAGTTAACAATATTGATATTAGAACACCGTAGCTGGCTACTACATTCCAAGATCATGCATTAGATTGGTACATTAGGTACACTCAAGAAAATCCTAATGCTACCTTGGAAGAAATTAAAGTGGCCCTAAAGGAGCAGTTTAAAAAACCAAAGTCATACACATAGCTGATGAAATAAATGAAGGATATTCATCAAGATCCTAATGAATCTTTATGGGAGGTCGATCAAAGGTTTAAGTGCAAAATTAGAGATGGCATATTTTTTATTGATGATACTCAACATAAGGAATGGTTCATTTCTGTGTTTTCGTCGCATCTGCACTATCCATTAGGTCAAAAAAATATTACCACACAAGCTGAGGCTATGGAGATCGCAATGAAATTGAAGGCTGCCCCAACACATATTGCGCTAGGCACTCAACAGATTCAGGATCAACTCGAAGCCATGCATCTAGAAATTCAAAGTTTGTGCAAAGACAAAGGCAAGGAAGTCTGTGTAGAGGTGTGGTGTATAAAATGCAAATATTCTGGGCACCATAAAGACCAATGTCCCATATTCAAAAATTATCTGAATGATGGAGGTCCTATCCCATTGAGGAATCATGTATGGTGCATTATTTTTTAGATTTTTGGATTACATGACACAAATTCTTTCCCAAGGATTGGAAAATATCAACCCGACTTAAAGAAGTTATTTTTCAAATTCTGTTCGTCATTAGGGAATAATGAGTAGCAGTCGTACCTATGATATGATGTTGGATAAAGCAGAGATATATAGAATGAAGGTTGAGCCTACATCACCAGCATCCCCTTTTGGGCATGGAGGATTCCAAGGCAGAGGAAGAGGGCGAGGAGGTGGATCATTTGGTCGAGGAAGAGGACAAGTGATTTACTATAACTATGGAGATATTGGAAATTTGTGCACGACTGTCCAAATCCATCACGATAGTCCTATAGGTATTGTAGACATTTTGATCATGTCATAGAATATTGTCTTGTATTTCTTGCTAAAACGCAGGAAAAGAAGATGAAAACCCCAGCACAAAATCTTCATATGGTTCACGCAGAAACTCCTGAAGAAGACCCATATGTGAATATGGTTACCAGGTTTGGTGTAGCCAACAATGAAGATAAAGGAAAGCAACCAGCCACTAATGTATGGATCCATAAAGCACCTGAAAACAAAGAATGCTTTAATCTTCAATGTGCAAAAGATACCTTTATTGAAGAATGGAAATAATTTGCAGAAGGAAGTACATCAACATCTTGTAGAACACTGAGGAAAGGAGGAAGAGATGAGGAGATTAAACCATTTCTACAAGCATGTATAAAGTTGTTGTGCAACAAGAAGGCTGTCGAAAATTTGCAAGTATTAATAGATAATTGCACACAAAAAGAACAATGAGCAGTCAATAAAATATACAAAAACAAGAAGAGAACGGGTAGGGATATGTGTATGACTTCGCAGATTGGTACTTATGAAATGGAACAAATTCTTCTAGATCTGGAATCAGATGCCAATGTTCTACCTAAGCAAACATGGCAGTGCATGGGAGAGCCAAAGCTGGAATGGTCTACAACTCAGCTGGGCATGGCCAATAAAGAGAAGATCATTCCTTTAGGGAGGTTGTCACAAGTTGTGGTCAATATAGAGGGCGTTAAGGTGATATAAGACTTTGAAGTCATACAAATTGTAGATGATATTGATCCATATCTTGCGCTGCTAAGATTGGATTGGGCCATTGACATGGATGGTGCCATCAATTTAAAGAGAAGGAGGATGGAAATTGAGAGAAATGGAGATGGGGTCATCATTCCTATAGATCCTGCAAAAGGCCAAAGATATACAAAACCAATACACGTTGCAGACAAGATAGATCAAATATATAAGCTAACTTTACACGAGGAAGACTGGATTAATCCAACAACAGATGGGAATCTTAAGTGGGAGAATGATATCTCTTGTTTTTTAGACTCTGATGACGAACTAGAAAATTGGCAGAACCACCTACATGAGGTGTCTCCATTGCGTTGTAATTGTGTGACTTGATCTTTGCGTTGTATTACATCTGAGATACATGATTTACCGCACTATGATGGCTCCACTGATGTCAACATGTTTATCAAAGAGTTGTAAAGGAATGTTTTGGAAGGACAAAGATTTCATTCCCTGGACCTTGGCTTGCGTGCTACTCCAGCAAGATGGTGGGAAAATCATAAGGAGAATATGGGTAACTGGGAGGAATGTGCGTGCATGATGAGGTTGTTGTTTGAATGTCTAGTTATTAAAATGGAAGATGTATACTATGGCAAAGAGGATCCGCGCAAACATTTGGCCAGATGGAATCAGGTATGGGTTGTAGATCCAAGACCTAAATGGGTCCATATGTTTATTCACACATTGGGGAAGGTGCCTACTGAATGGTACTTTGAGACAGAGATTCACAGAGGCACTAGTGAATGGTCCGTGATGAAATAGAGTTTTATCCTTACATTTATCTCGAAACGTGATGACCAAGATTTTATCCTAGAAATTATTAACGTGCTAATAACGTTGACTATGAATTATAGACAATTGACACTTATGGAGTCTAGGGAGTCACGCATTTTCAAAGGAACTGTTATCACACATAAATTTTTAACAATTTCATTGATAGGTTTTTACATGTCATCCACCTAGGTTCATGTTGCCTCATAGTCATTTTCATGAAATTAAAAAATAAATATAAAATATTTACATATGGTGATGTCTACCCAAGGCTAACGTTCATCACATTACTACACATAATTTACAATTTTTTGTTATTTTTTTGGCATGAAACGTTATTAGAAATTTGCCAAATTTTTTTGTATATTCAATATTCGTTCCTGTATCTATGGATTTGTGGTTTATTGATTGAGATAAAGGTCATCAAGTGATGGTTTGATATTTGAAATAGAGCATAACCATATTAGTCAATTGGGTATAGTATACGAGGTTGAGAGAAGTGTCTTCCTTCTCACCTAGGATAATTTCTTACAAGTGAAATGTTGAGCCCTTAATAAGTATATTGTTGTATTAGATTAAGCCCCAAATAATCCATTTTATCCCGGGTACCATAATTAGAATGAGGGGATTTTCCTAGTGGGTTTCCTTAGGATATATATATTTGATGGAAAAATAGAGCATAAAAATATCAATGACCAAAGTTCAACCTTTGACATATATACAATTTTAAATTTATATGAAATTTTGATTTAATTAAAATGTTTCCCTTATTTTTTGTATGAACTTTTGATATTCACAACAACTTTATTCTGGTTTGAAAAACCTACGCTCTATATTTTCAATCCCCTGCCCATAATAATCAAGGCCAACATACTCAACCCCACTGTTGGGCACCATACTATCCTATTTCCCAAAAAAAACACTCATTTATGGATGATGGAGCTATTCACACCTATGTTAGAAGACCATAAAACCATGCAATGGAATGATAAACACCCCAATCTCAAACAAGACGCCAAATGAACCTTGGATTAAGAAAGAAGTTGCAAGTGAACCTCCAATCTAGCTCTTGACCTTCAATATGCCCTTCCCATCACCAAACACCATTCTCTTTCTCTTCATCACTTAGTATTTTAACATTAAGAAGGGCTTTGAGTCTCCTCACTCATATTCTTCATTAACCATGAGAAAGTAGATAGCACCTCATTCACACCCAAAAGGGATCAATATAGGAACGTATAATTAGATAGATCTCATTAAAGTAAATTTTATGCTAAGAAACAAACATGGGGTCCTCTCCACCCTCACAAGAGTGTGAGTATGATGAAAGGTGAAACTAAACTATCATCTGACCATTTTAGCAAGGTGAGTGAATGATTCAAGAAGTAAGGAGGTGGGGAGGTCAATCTAGTCAAGTCTACATTCTTCTCATTTTCACAAGAATAAGGGTGTTGATGCTTTCTTATTTGCTCTAAAATTTGAAGTGTGTTGGGGGGGGGTGTGGTGTGAAGAAATAAGGGGAACCTTACTTTCTAACTAAGGTAATGCCATTACTTAGTCAAAATACTTATAAAGACTTGGAAAAACAACCCATTTACCTCAAGGTTTGTTAGTGAATTATATGATATTTATATATGTAATCACGATTTTATGTAATATCCTCGATAACGAATCTAAAATTTTCATAGCCATGTAGCACAAATCTGGGATCAACACCCATTGACCTTTATAAGGATATTAGTTAAAGCTGACCTCACCAACTCAACTTATGTTCATGTGCCTGTGTTAGGTCCCTATATTTCTAGTATAGTCCCTTATTGTTGTTAGTGTAACCCCCTTATTGTTATTATTGTACCCTTGTAACCCCCATATTGTTATTATTGTGCCCTTAAATTATTAACGTTAGGTCGGCTAGGATTACATTGTGGCCCTATGGACTCCTATATATAGAAAGGAGGTTTTGTAATTTGTATCATCCAAGAATTGTTCATTTATGTAATGTATTGGAGGTTTTCCCCTCGAAGTGGCTTATTTCTAAGGTGTTGATATCTCTTTTCTTCTATTTTTGGAGTTGGTTTCACAACATTTGGTATTAGAGCTTCGGATTCTAGGGCTTCGCTGCTCCAAACAAGTCATCGTGGGATTTTCACTATAACTTTTCTTCTACGAAGTTTAAAAACATGAAATTTTTAGGGTACAAAGCCAAAATATTGAGGAACATCATCAAAAAATTTCAGAGCTTCATTCGCAATATTTCGGAGATATGATCTGTGGAAGTTAGGGCTTTTTGTAGGCTACTGAATTTCACTTAAACAGGTCATCGCGGCATTTTCGCTGTAACTTATTTTCTATGAAGGTTAAGAAGCTGAAATTTTTAGTGTGTGAATATGATATCCTGAGGAACATCTTCACAAAATTTCATAGCTTGGTTCCTAACATTTTTGGAGATATTATCTATGGAAGTTAGGTCTTTTTCAGGCTCCCAAATTTCATCTCAAAGAGGTTATCGTGGGAGAACCTTCATAACTCTCTCTGTGTGCATCAGATTGGAATGCTGTAAAAAGTGGCCACAAGTACACAGACTTTAGTTTCTTTTATATCAATTTTAGAGCCAAAGGAGGAAACAGTGACACATGACAAGTCATACAATTTTGCTATATTGAACCAATCCATAATTGGGTCATTGTCGGAGAGTGGAGATAACTTTTCCTTGAAGAATCCAAATCAGGTCAGACTTGTGGCATTAGAAAGAAGATTCAGAGGGTGCCTTTAGGGCCAAATTTCAGATATTGAATATTCGAAATAAGAGAAATAATTCAATTTCAATAGCAAGCTTGTCAAAATCAAGAAAAAGGTGTGTATTTTTTTCAAATTGCATAAGTCTTGTTTGAAAAATCAGTTATAGTTTATTCCAAAGGCCTATTGAGCATTGATATAAGTATTGGGTTCTAAAATTCCTTCTATAAATAATTCAACACCCATTAAGCCTTCAGAAGGCTCTACTATGACTCATGAAGACGAAGAATTGCAGCGTAAGATATCAAAAGTGCATGAGCAAGTGCACCAAATTTCACTATCGCAAAGAGAAACAAAAATGAAATGGAAACTAAGATGGATGGTTTGAAGAAAGGTGTGGAAGCTAAGAGGAATGGTTTGGAAGCTAAGATATATGGCATGGAAGTTGGCATGGAAGCTAAGATCGATGAAAAAAATGGAAAACATGAAGAATGATCTAAAAGAAGATATGGAAGGTTTGATAAAGTTGATACAACAAATGTTTCCTAATGGTGAAAAGATAGTAGAGGAAACTCATGATGAGAACAAAATAAATGATAATTGTGATTTCATAAACTCTAATGTTGGTAGGAAGAACCACCATATTCCAAAGATGGATATGAGGAAATTTGATGGCAAGGATCTCGTAACATGGATACTACAAATGGAGCAATATTTTGATCTCAATAATGTGAAAAACACACAAAAGGTACGCATTGCAACTTTACATCAAGAACAAAATACATTTGTATGGTATCGATGGCTTTGCTCCCGTAAAAAAATTGTCACTTGGTCAATTTTTACGGAGGAAATGATAGCACATTATGAGGATACAAAGAGCAACACCTTCTTTAGCCAATTGATAAATCTAAAACAAAAGGGTTTAGTGGGGGAGCACATTGAGGACTTCCAAAAATTGAATATAAGGGTAACTAATATTGCATAGGAACATAGGATTGATCTCTTCATAGGTAATTTAAAGGATAACATCCAACATGAAGTTCTCGTTTTGGAACCTGATTCACTAGAGAAGGCATTCAAGTTGGCAAGAAAAATTGAATGTAAAATTATGGCGACAAGGAAGCCTACCACTCACTTCTATAAAGAGGGAAGTGTTGCTACTCCTAGATTTCAACAATCTACAAGGTTGACACCACAACAATTGGAAGAAAAAAGAGAAAAAGGGCTTTGCTATAGTTGTGATAGCAAATACACTAAAGGTCATAAGTATGCTGAGAATAAATTATTTTACATAGATTGTGAAGAGGAAGAAGAAAATGAACAAGAAGAGGATATACACCAGGAACCAACCCTAGACGAGGAAGAAATGAGTCCAACCATATCTTGTAATGCATTGGCAAGAATTACCACTCCTCAAACTCTCAATATAGAAGGACATATCAAGAAGAAAAAGGTAATAGTGTTGATTGATTCAGATAGTACCCATAATTTTATTCATTGTGAGGTAGCCAAGGAATTGAATTGTTTCCTATACCCAGCACCAGAATGTCAAGTGATGGTTACAAATGGAGGAACTATAAATAGATTTGGAAAATGCCATAATATCAAGCTATCCATGGGGGAATATGTATTGAATAGTCCAATCCTTTCCATCCCAATGGGAGGTGCTGATGTCATACTAGGAGTACAATGGTTACAATCTTTGGGGATGGTTGCTTTTAATTTTCAAGAACTTTTCTTGAATTTTTTTTTGGAAGGAAAGAAAATCGACTTAGGGGGTATCACAGAGAAGCCAGAAAAGATAATAAGCTCCAATGTCATGAAAATTCTTGTGAAGAAAGAACAATGAGGCATAATTGCACAATTATGCTCACTAGAAGTTCCAACATCAAAATCATCTATTTCTCCAGATCTCCAAAGACTCTTGGAAAATTATTCCAATGTGTTTGATACTCCCAAAGGACTCCCACCTATTCGTGATCATGATCATGCTATTCATTTGATTCCAGGAAGTGTTCCTCCAAACATCCAACCTTACATATATCCTTATGTCCAAAAGAGTGAAATTGAATGTATGATTGCAGAAATGTTAGAGGCTGGTATAATTCAACCTAGTCAAAGTTCTTTATCTACTACTTTAGTATTGGTACACAATAAGGATGGATCATTGTGCATGTGTCCTGATTATAGGGAGCGCAATAAGCTCACCATTAAATATAAATTTCCCATTCCTGTGATTGATGAATTATTGGATGAATTACATGGAGCAATTTATTTTACCAAGTTGGATCTTCATTCAGGATATCATCAAATTACAATGAAGACTGAAGATATTCCGAAAACAACATTTCGAACTCATGAGGGTCATTATAAATTTTTGGTCATGCCTTTTGGCCTTACCAATATACCTTCTACATTTCAAAGGTTGATGAATTCCATTTTCAAACCCTTCCTTAGAAAATTTGTGCTAGTATTTTTTGATGATATACTAATCGACAACAGGTCTTGGAAGGATCATGTTCAACATGTTGACAGGGTGCTCAAACTATTGCAGGAGAAACAATTACATGCAAAAAAATCCAAATGTTTCTTTGGAGTACAAGAGGTGGAATATCTGGGTCATATTGTATATCATGAGGGTGTTAAGGTAGACCCTAACAAAATTAAAGCCACTAAGGAATGGAAAGTCCCCACAGCCATAAAGTAGTTGAAAGGATTTCTCAGGTTAACAGGGTATTATCACAAGTTTGTTAAGAATTATGGGAGAATAGCAGCACCTCTAACAACATTATTGAAGAAAGATGAATTTTCATGGACTGCTGAAGCAACTAAGGCCTTTGAACATCTTAAAGAGACAATGTGCCTAGCACCAGTCTTAGCTACGCCAGGCTTCACAAAAACCTTTATTGTGGAATGTGATGCCTCCAGAAATGGAATTGGTGCTATTTTAATGCAAGAAGGAAGACCCATTGCTTTTGAAAGTCGTCCAATCAAAGGAAAGTATTTACAAAAACCTATTTATGAGAAGGAAATGTTAGCAATACTGCATGCACTAAATAAACGGAGAACTTACCTAATGGGAAGACACTTCAAGGTAAAAAATGATGATGATAGTATTAAACACGTTTTGGAACAAAGACTATCTCCAGAAGAGCAGCAAAAATGGGTCACAAAGATGTTGGGTTATGACTTTGAAATAATCTACAAAAAAGGGAAGCTAAATTTTGTTGCAGATGCACTCTCAAGAAAGAATTAAGAGGTGGAAGCATTGCTTTGTGCCATTTCTATTCTCCAACTAGATTGGATAACCAAAGCAAGAGATGAATGGAAGAAGGACGAAGAACTGTGGACACTCATTCAAAAGTTGCAGCAAGATCCTAGTACATTTGATACATTTTGTTGGAAAAATGATTCCTTATGGTACAAAGTTTGCTAATATTTTTGTAATAATTCCCAACTAAAACAAAATATTCTTTTGGAATTGCACACTTCTCCTTTAGGAGAACACTTAGGATTTTTAAAAACTTACCACAGGGCGAAGAATTTTTTTTTTTTGGGATGGCCTTAAATCTGATATTCAAAAGTTTGTGCAAGAATGTTTGGTTTGCCAGCAGAATAAAGTTGAGACAATTAAGAGCCCAGGTCTTCTAAAACCTTTATCCATTCCAAGTCAACGTTGGGAGGAGATTTCAATGGATTTTATCACAGGTTTACCTAAGTCCAAAGGAAATAGTGTCATCATGGTGGTAGTTGACAGACTTACCAAGTATGCACAATTTTGTGCATTATCCCATCCATTTAAAGCAAGTACAGTTGATACTACATTTATGGACATAATTCAAAAGCTACATGGAAACCCAAGGGTTATTCTGAGCGACGGAGATCCCATTTTTACTGGAAATTTTTGGATGGAGTTATTTTCTTGTTTAGGTACTCAATTAGTTCATAACTCATCTTATCATCCTCAATCCGATGGTCAAAATGAGATATTAAATAAATGTTTGGAAGGATATCTTCGTTATTTTGTATCTGGTAAACCAACATAATGGGTCAAGTGGTTACCTCTCGCTGAATGGTGGTATAACACTTCCTTCCATACTACAGCAAAAATGACCCCATTTATGGCACTTTATGGATATCATCCACCATCCATCACATCATCTTTAAGAGAAAATTCAAAGGTTCAAGCAATGGAAGATCACATCGAGTATCAACAAGAAGTTCTCCAACGCTTAAAGGACAACCTGAATTTGGCACAAAATCAAATGAAACAACAGGCAGATCAACATCACAGCGAGAGACGTTTTGATGTAGGAGACTGGGTATTTTTACGGCTACAACCATACTCAAACAAGCTAAGAAGGATAATAAATTATCGCCAAAGTACTATGGTCCTTACAAGGTTTTGCAAAATATTGGTACTATGGCATACAAATTGGAGCTTCCTGCTTCTTCACGAGTGCTTCCAATTTTCCATGTTTCATGCTTAAAGAAGGTGATAGGTGAAAATCTTCCAGTTCTAACAATATTGCCAGAACTTGATGAGGAAGGAAAAATCATATTGGAAAGTAGGCATGGAAATTAGAACTCGACAGCTACGGAATCAATCAATTTCAGAGTATCTCATCAAGTGGAAGAACTTACCCACTGAAGATTCTACATGGGAGGATGAGAATTTTATATAGAAGCACCCAGAGCTACTCAAGCATTGGGGACAACACCTTTTTGAAGGAGAGGGACATGTTAGGTCCCTATATTACTAGTATAGTCCCTTATTGTTGTTAGTGTAACCCCCTTATTGTTATTATTGTACCCTTGTAACCCCTATATTGTTATTATTGTGCCCTTAAATTATTATTGTTAGGTCGGATAGGATTACATTGTGGCCCTATGGACCCCTATATATAGAAAGGAGGTTTTGAAATTTGTATCATCCAAGACTTGTTCATTTATGTAATGTATTGGAGGTTGCCCCCTCCAAGTGGCTTATTTCTAAGGTGTTGATATCTCTTTTATTCTATTTTTGGAGCTGGTTTCACAATAGCATGTAGAGGTAAAGTATCTCTCTCAAATGCAATAAGAAGTAATGAAGTGTTATTTTCCATTCCAAAGGCAAGAGAAAAAATAACTAACCTTTGAAGAAAGAGATGGCTTACTTTATTGCATGCCTTTTATGCTTGGTTTTGATTCACATTCACAATAAAGCTACTTTTAACTCTTTTTGGTCATTCTCATGTTTTCCTTTTTACATTATTGCGTTACTGTGCTAATGAAAAAGTCAAGTGTTATTGACAAAATGAAAACATAAATATATTGAATTATTTATTTCTTTTATTTATGATATTATGATACTCTAACTATCCCAATGCACATAATTACTAGATAATGGCCATCATCCAGAAAGAAAGAAAAGTGCATGCCAATTCATGAAGTCGAAACATAGATCCTACATGGTTCCTCCCCCTCTTGACATGGTCAATCGAGAGAATAAAAGTGTGCCTTCTCTCTTTGGTCCACCAAATTTATCTCTCACAATAAACAAAACTTCATTCATTCCTACCCATCAACTCAAGTTTCCATGCTTCATTCCTTTCATTTGACTTATTTATTTTTGAAGGGAAATTATCCCCTTTCTTAGTCCGAGGGTGAGTGTGAGGGTCAATACAATAATCTTCATAGGCACCTAGCCATTACAAAAATATTTCTCATCATCATGTCAGTTGCAAGGAATTGAATCTAGTTGTGGGAGATAACAACCATTCTTCCCAACCACCTGAGATAAACCCAATTTAATTATTTGAATTTTTATGTTATGCTATAATGAGTGATAATTAAGGTGCTTCAATGCACTTATTCACTTTAAAGTGGAAATAAAGAGATAGGGATAGGCCACTTGCAATTATTTTAAGGGCACATGAGATGAGACTTATTTAGAAGGTAAGGTGTTTAACATGCCTTTGGAGAGGCATTTTCCATGGATTGACCCACCTCATGAACACATGTGAAATAGAACCCTCCCAAACTAAATCCCTCTTCCTTAAAGAAAACAAGAAATTTAAATGAAACACTTGAAGAAAATATGAGTTTTCAAAACTAAGAAAGTACTCTATTATACGTTGAATCTCATGGGCATGATTTAGAGTCTCAATGCCTCATTGATAGTTGTTGATTTTATGATTATTAGGCTTCCACTCGACTGAATCATTATTCTTAATAATGTAGGGGGTGATGAGACAGAGAAATTAGGTGATTGGAAAACCATTTAGAATTAATCATTCCCTTCAAAATGTTAATTTTTTCTAGCTGATAACATGATTTGTGCCTTGTAAAAATGTGAAGGTAAAAATTTACTAAGATATTTTCATTCGATAATTTATTCCTCAAATTGACCTACAAAAAGGAAGCATGCCATGAATTAAAATCGATAAAGTATGGACAAGATAAAGTATCACATGTTTACTTTCTAGTTCCTTACGATGGGTAGATTGTTCACTCGAAATGTCAAATAAGGTAAACATATACATAATTTATTCCCTATTAAGCCTGTTGTGATGAATATGACCATAGTCCAACATTAAAAATAAAAAAATAAAAAAAAAACACCCAAATAAAAAATAAAAAAAGAACCCTAAATACCCTAACCTTGATTTAAGTGATTTAAGCGCTATTTTGTGGATGTTTGATAGTCAGATGCAAAATGTGGGAATTCTAGAGCTCGTGTAAGTAAAAGGAATTTGAAAAAGAGAAAATTGTAGGCTAAATCCAAGTGCAACGATTTTTGAAGAAGGTTTATGTGGGGTTCTAAGGGTCACAACGTTTTGCGAATGATGCAGAGATGGGAGTAATTGAGGACGAAAGCATGTCGGAAGAGATACCAGACACCACATATTTTGTTGTAAATTTCCCCGGTTATCCTTCTTCCATTTCTCGAGCTGTTGAAACCCTCGTGGGTACTGAAGAAATTGCTAAGGTGAGACCACCTCTTTCTTTATTCACTTGCTTAAAAACCCGACTACATTTACATGACATTTAACTCGTTTGAGATTCTATATTCAAGAAAAAAATGGATTTAATTGAAACTAGGTTGCAAATGGTTGTATATGTTGTGATAATATACTGGAATTCCTTGAGGCTTCCATGATAGCCTTCTTTACTAATATTATTCCCATTCCTTTCTTTTTACAAACTATGATTACATTATTTTCGTAATTTCAGTGTCACCTCTTTTGCAAGTAACATTGTTGTAAATCATAAAACTCTGTAAGTAACACCCTTGTATTAACAAGGTAGGCAAAACCTGGGAATCAAAATGACAAAAAATAGCTCTCTTTTGCATCCCTTAAGAACTAGCTTGTGCTTTGATTTCAGCCTTTTTCTGCTGAAATTTGCCTGGCATAGCATCACCTTGGCCACCATGTACAAAAGTCATGCAAACATAATTTCCATCATCAATTGCAGCATGACCTAATTTAGTGTCTATTGCTTCATCTAAAGGAATATGTAGTTTCCTAGAATATCGTTCTTTAGCTCTAGACAATTCCAGTATTTGTTTTCTAATACATGATCCTTTATATAATGGAGATAAAATTGTACCTCATTCAACTTTGCCTGCTTTCGCTACCTCAATCGTTGCAAGAAGCCCAAGAGTATCTCCATATTAATCCTCTTGTTCCATCTTCCGCTTCTTCTCAACAAGAAGAATCAAGAGACAATCCAGATCCTTTATTAAGACTTCCATCTAGCTTCTAATTGAAGATTGGGATAGTTAAGGGAGATTTCAAGCCAACTCTATTTGAGTTATATACAAGGTCATTGGAAATAACAGGTTTGAAACCCATACATATGTTGAATAATTTGACAACTAAAGAACATTTGGTATAGAATTAGAAAGGAACAAAAAGCGAGTAACTTCTAAAATGGGATCGTTGAGGGAGCTTTCAAGCCTACTCTATTTCAGTTATATACAAGGTCATCGGTAATAACAGGTTTGAAACCCATACCTATGTTGAATAATTTCAGAACTAAATAGTATTTGGTATAGAATTAGAAAGGACAGAAAGCAAGTAAATTTCAAAAATAATTTAAGCTATTGACAATGGGCAGTTTCCCTCTGTTAATCTCCACAACTGACCTGCTAAACCACAACTTGAATCTCCTCTATGATTTTGTCAATATTCAGCAAAATGACTGCTGCCAACCTATTAGAGCTTGATAGAATTTTTTCAATTTTGGCTTGTTAGGGTACCTTCTGGCACATCAATCATAATGTTGCAGATAGAGTAGGAAACAACGTGGTGCTTATAAATGTTGAGGAAATTCACTCGCCCTACAATCATTGTCCAAGTACTCAACGGAAAATTTCCAGTGAGCGCATCAGAAACGACATTTCTGTTGGATAGCAGCCAGTTTGGTCTGATCACCAAAAGTAAAACTCGAGAATGCCCTTACAGTGGAAGGGATATTCATAGTCAATCGTTTCAAATTTGAAATCACGCACCGGTACATAGAATAACTTTGGCAGAAACAGAGTGAGGATGAAGAGGCGTGCAACGGTCCTTGGTCATTTATGAATAGCAAGAACCCTTGCATGCATCTAAGCAGTGAAGTAGAGCTACGATGTGTTTTTTAATTAAATCAAAGAAAACCTTCTACAACATCCGATGAGGACCCCTTTAACTAGGTCAGCCATGCATTACTGTTTGCAAAGTGTTAATGGAAATATATGGAGAATCCAGTTGCTGAAGTACACCACAGAGTTGAGTATCCACCACAATAAGTTATTCCACTCACAAAAGAGCTAGTCTCTTCGTACATCAAACTGGAGTATGAAAAAAAATAGTTTTAATTCCTACTACAAAGATTAAATCAAACTTCTAGAAGTGGAGCAAGCCTACAACAACTCAACGGGCTCAACGTTTGCAGGAGCAACAATCTACGAAGGAGAAAACCTCATGATAGTTTTAGATCAAGCTCCAAGAGCTGCAATGGTTGCACTACAAGGGAGTAGGCATCATGTTAGAGAGCGTCAATAAATTTAAAAGACAGTACAGTAAATACCCTATTGTTGAACAGACAGGGAAAGCAGCTAATAAATTTAAAAAACATTACAGTAAAGACCCTATTGTTGAACAGGCAGGGAAAGAAGCCAGACAAGTCAATTATAAAAATTTAACATCACCATTAAGCAACTTTATCAATGTACAAGGTCAATTCCCTGTATTATAATTCGAATACATTTCTATATGACAGGGGTACTGACAATTATAAATTTTACCTACATAGCAATTATACTAGCTTTCTTCAAATAAGTTTTAGAAGAGTATTAAGGGTCCTCCAATAAACATGTTGATTAAAGGGATGCACTAGACAATTGAGGCTGAAATAAATCTCCCCTAGTCCCACAGCCCAAAAGAAGGGAAACATTTTTGGTTTTCTTTGGCTGCTTTCCAAAAGAAGTAGATTCAGAAATCCACAAAGTTTATATAGCACATCAATTCAGATAATCAAGTGTCATATCATAATGAAATAAATTCATGCACATAGAAGAAATAAACGATCAAACACAATTCCATTTGATTCACCTCCATGTGTCTATATTCTTTGATTATAGAAGACAAACTTGTGACCAACTACACAGTAACACACATAATAAATTAATGATTCTTTCACAATTTCCAAACCAAATACACAGCAAAACCCTAAATCATCATGCACAAATCATACAGATGACGGATCGTCATCTTCTTGAAATGCCATTTATCTACATGAAAGTGCCCATATAGATGACGACTGCCCTCTATAGGTTTCTATCTAATAAAAACGACTACAGGTAGTTGTTTGTAAGAGTGGTCCTATAATGATATGATTCAGGAACTATAATAGAATTAGAAATCCTTGTAGAACAAAGTTCAGAAGTACCATGATGAGATATTCATAATAACTCTTTTCATGCTCCAAAATACCATATTGAATTATCATATTTAGAAATTGTCTCTCAGAGTGCATAGTCAATTGGAATATTGTTATATGCAGAGACAATTTCATGTATCCATTCATTTCCTGGAAATGATGTATAAAAGGTTGATCGTAGACCCTGCTTTGATCAAGGTTTAAGCCCTCTCTCATTACTAGCTGGATGTTTGAATCAAAATTGTAACCATTGTTTCCAAAAATGACTCCTTGCCCAAAGAAGTTATCACCAGGCGTAATTTTGAAAATTTCCCCACCCTGTGAAGTAGGGTGCATTTTCACTTCAAGCCGATTGTGATAATTCATCATCTTAAGGTTCCCTATTGTTGATGTCTTATTCTGATGCAACCTATCATATAAGAAAGTAATTCATTAATAGGCTGTTGATTACCAGTTGGAATTGTTGAACTTGTAGTGCCAAGAGGATTAAGATTCACATTATCATTGGATGTCGTCTGTCCTTCCTTATCAGATGGAAAAATACTCACCTTTCCTTGAACTTGTAGCTCGTTAGGCTACCCCGTAGATATACGAAATAAAAATTTACTCTCTTGAGGTTCTGGTCTCTGATATCCCATGCCTTGCAAATCTGTTCTATATGCACAAGTAGACTGTTGGGCATTTCTTAAACTGTGATTTGAAAATCCAAGTTGGCGCTCATGATAGGGCACTGCTCATGTGGACATGTATAGACCTTTTGATCTTCCAATGGAGATTCCCGTGGTAACTTTCTTTTCTAGATAAAATCTACATTATCTCCTTCCTGAAGAGTTGAAACTCCCTCATTTGAAATACCTACATTGAAATGGTCAAAGCCTTGTGGTTTTCATTCCTGTACCTCAGAACTTAATAGATCCAAGTTTTGTGGTTTGCAATCCTTCACATTAGTATTTGTATAAATAGAGTTCAGATCATCTTCAAATCCTTCATCATACTCGTTATCGCTGCTTAATGTTAGAGAACCAGCATGTGTAGTTACCGCAGCACTAGTCGGTGGACAAGCATTAGAGTTTTTCTGGCGAGCTAATGCTTCCTCTTGGTTAACAATTGCTAGCCAAGTTGGCTACCTAACAAGTTTGCGAATTTTGGCTATATAAGGTGACATGTGATAACAACAATAAGAACCCCCACCTTCCAAGCCTTTTTTAGATCATGAGGATTTTTATAAGGCAGAGGCCTTTGTGATTTCAGCAAGCTTAATTGTGGCCACTAATCCTCATCAGTAGTAGGCCACCAAGGAGGAGAAATACCCTTTTCTAAAGGATACCTCCGCTGACGCGGATCATAGTGCTGCATAAGGGCAGAAAGAAGCAAACCCAAAGTGCTACCCTAAAGTTCCTGAAGAGTATGAGGTGTAGGAGCCACAACCATATTGCTCTCAAATCTGACCTTCTCCTTCCACCATGCTCTAAGATTGTCGAAGGCTCCACATACAGGCTTCCCTTTTTTAGGAATGATGCCATATACAAAACCTTGTGCCTTGCAAACTTCCATCATTTTCAACAAGTACTTCAGTATACTATCCTCTGCCTGAGACATATTTTTCCTTTGGGATTGTTCTTGTGACTGTCTCTATTTTTCTGTGTCGTTGTGATATTTTCCTTTCCATTGCTTCTTAATGCACCTAAGCCTGATGTGATCCTTCCACATCTGATTCTCAAGCTCATCCACATCAATGTCATTCTCACTAAGTCCATCATCATGCATAACCTCACCCTCATTTTCACACATTGAATCTCCTTTAAGGGGAACAAAAAGAATATCCAATTTCC
Organism: Pinus albicaulis; assembly: GCA_034641835.2. NCBI lineage: Eukaryota > Viridiplantae > Streptophyta > Pinopsida > Pinales > Pinaceae > Pinus > Pinus albicaulis. The sequence goes on along the minus strand of CM076574.1, from coordinate 837,457 downwards.
TGGATAACCCATCTCATCATAAATCCCCATGAATTCTACCCTAGATTGGTTGTGCCAATTTTTTACAACTGATTGGAGGAAAACCAAGGAAAAACCAAAGTGTGAAAATCTCCTTCCAGTATTGATCATACTAATATTTATCTTCTAGTAGAGAAAGTCCCCGTTCCATCACAATTAGTGATGAAATAAACATTAGCTTTTGCCTTAGTTTCATGCAGGGAAGGCTACAGAAATTAACACCGCCTTCATAAATGGAGACATCCAACTAAAAAGAAACAACACTTTGGCATATTCATGGCAGCGTGTAGCAAATACAGAAGTTATGTACTTTTGCATCTGTTTGACAAGAGAAGAATTTCTCAAAAATTACAAGGTTTTTTCCACATCCAATTGTGCAATGGTCCAACATCCAAATCTAGCACTCTTAATTCACAAACATAAAAAAACATTCGAAATCACTACAATACTCCAGCTTATTCTCTAACAACATTTAGACAATATCTTAAAATAATTAATAAAACATAACCCACTAAAATTTTTGTTAATGTTACTTTGTAGGGATTTAGTACAACTGAAGAAATCAACCATTAGTATGAGACATAATTGAGTAGTCTGGAAGGATTGTGCTAGAAAACAAAGACTCGCCACACGAAAATTTCAGGAATCACTGACATAGAGAATCAACAGTACATAACAGACATATAAATATCTCACAAGAAATCCCCAAATATTTGGTCACATCGATGAATGCAGACCCGTAAATACAATGTAAGTAGTCTCTTCCCTCATGCATGTCTTAATTTATGTTGTTCTGCATGCTCATGCTGACATCTTGAATTTTAATATGTTGCAAAACAGAAACAAAAGTCTACAGGTCACAAACATTAGTAAACTTACAAATTGTTAAATATATTTATTCTAAAACCATTTTGTGAAATTAGTGATTCCAGTGAGCACCAAAATTGATTGAAACATTGCTTAAATCATAAATAAAGTTTGGAAAAATAAAATGAAAGCCAGACATCAATGTTAAATATAAATCAACCCTGTTAAGGGATGCAATAAGAACTGAAAAGTGAGCATTGACCATTGAAATTTTGTGCTGTATTATCATTAATATTCATGATCTAGGGAGCCTAAAAAACCATGCTATAGAATGGTGGATTGAAGTTGAAACTTCGGGAAGTTTCATCCAAATTATATGACAATGATTTGGTATTTAAGTTGTCTTGTCAAGCCTAAACTCAAAGTTTGGTGCCTATCATAATCTGTGTTCACTTTGTTGCTAGATCTCGTGCAATTACTAATTCAAAGTTCCATCTTATATCCTTGGAGGCAATTCATTTCACAAAATCGCAAAGCTGATGAATGACTTGATGAACTTGGAACCATTAGCTGCTGCACCCAAGGAGCATGTTCAACTTAATCTACAACCTAGGGAAGCAGGTGAAAAGCCGTGTTTTTCTAGTAGACCTGCTCATATTCATTTAAGTAACATGAATTTACAACCAAAGAGATTCCATGCATTCCTTGCATTGAATATCACTGGCATTATCACATGAAACTCTAGTAATACAAATGCTTTTCTTGTAGGCCTTGTAGCACACAGCCTGCCAATCTGCGTAGGCTAGCAAGCCCTTCTCTTCTCCCACAAATGCTATATATTTTCCCTGTTGCTTGTATAATCAAGGAAATGAGCTTTCAGAAGTCAAGTTTGCAATTGTGAGTAACCTCCAGGGATTAGTTTTTATGAATTCTATCTATGATCTTCATTTCTATTGAAGATTTTCACCATAGACTACACATAGAAAACATTGATTCTTGACTTTGTAAAAAATTGCAATGCACAACCCTATGCAAGAAATTTATTTAAACATTGTGAAGATCTGATGCACAGGATGCAGTTTTCTTGCAGGAGTAGAGATCAACTCTGATGAAGTGTAGGAAGATGATGCACAAAATTCAGTGCAATGCAAGGTATTCTATTTTATCTTTTACCCCATCCACCCTCAACTGTCTATACTTACTTTTGTTTCCAGGATGTTGGCATCCATTACTCAGTGCAAACCTCTCTTAAAAAATATGGAGAAAATCATTGCCGACAACAAGTCCAAGCTCTCTGTGCATACTCTATATCACACAAGATCCTTCTAAGACAAGGGGTTATAAAAAACGGTTTGGTAGTTGGAGTCTTATTACATGTTCAACTCTGTTAGCAGTATCAAACATAAAATTTAATTGTGGAATTTGGTCTGCCCATCAACTCCCATGCATGTGGATCATTGCCCCACTCTTGTTGAAGTTCCATTGAATGGTGCTTGTCATGATGTTGTTACGTAGTAAACTGATGCTTGTCAACATATGCTTCACTTATTGATATTCTTTAGCATACATTAGCCAGTTGAGATAGATTTATACTATATAAAAAAATAGATTAATACAAATTAATATCATCCTAATACTTGCAACGTGATGTGGTTTAGTGTGAGGGATGGGAGGGCAACATGAAAACAACCCAGGTTCAAACCTCGGCAAGTGTAGAGCCCTTGTGTGCATGTGTGAGGGAAGTTGTTTGACCTCCCAGAGTTGGCTTCGCTTCATCAACCAAGGGCCTTAACAGAAGTTAGACTTGTGTTAAGTGGATATTAATGGGATACTTTATCTCTATTATTATATAGCTTAGATGTTTAATTTAAAAAAATATAAATACATATATTGCATCTAATAAAAGACTATATTATTCCGATTTTATATATTAGCTGACCTACACATTGCACACACACATAATTTTTTATCTTAGTTGATATATATATATATATATATATATATATATATATAGTTCAATTTCACATAAGTTAGCCATAGAGGTCAATTAAATTGCTTATAGAGTTCAATTAAATTCTTATATTAACAGGTTTTTTATATGAACTCAATAACTCATTTTTGTTATTTTGAGACATGGTTTAACATTATCTTGTGTTGCTTTTCACCAATATTGTAGATGCTTTATGAGGAGTGGGGGCTCTTCCTTGAAATAGCTGACATCATTCGAGGCTTGGGGCTTACGATTTTAAAGGAAGTCATGCAAGCTCGCAGTGACAAGATTTGGGCTCGCTTTGTTGTTAAGGTAGTGCCATGGTTTCAAATAAGATAATTAATTCTCGGACCTTTGATTCCATGTAAAGCTGTCTCTTTTATTTGTGTTTGGTTGCTTGAGCAGACCATAGAGTTCAAGAATTGGCATTTGGATTTATAATGAGAACATGGTATGCAATATATTTTAATCATGCATGTGTTTCTAGAGTTGGAGAAAAGCGCCAAACCAAACAAATTGCTATGGCTGATGCTTAACAACTAAAAATTGGAGATTGTTCTTGGGAATTTGATTGTGTAGGGTTGAATACCATGGAATACTCTACCTATCAACCTCTATATTTCACCATATGTGCTCATGTATCTTTTGGCATATAAAATTCTAAAGGCACCCTAGCCTGATTTGTCATGTTGTTTAATTTGGCAGTTTCATGGTATTTTTGCATAGTAGTGCCTTCTTGGATTGGAAGTGAAACTCTAGTGATGTAAAAAAATCAATAATTTTCTAAGAACTGCTCAAAAATTTGAAAATCGTAACTTTGCTCTCTAGTGAGCCCTGGACATGCATGTTACTAAGGACAACTTGCACTTAGCAGAAGACAGTGAAATCATTTTCGTAGACTTAGTATCCTCACTTGAAGGTGTAAATTAGATTATGGAAGTGTAGGAATATGCACAAGGAGAAATAATATAGCACTATATTTTATGGCTTCTCCCTAGGTACATCTACAGGAGGTTGTGTGCAATCAGGTCAGGCTGTAACACAAATTTTAACGTGAGAAATGCAAATTTTCAACCTGGCATGAAATTTTGACACTTTGGGGTGCATTATAAGTATGGAATATGATGTTTCATGGCATATAGGATAACGCCTTTTCCTTATCATCCATCAGGTTTGTAGTTTATGTACATGGCGTGCATTTTTTCATGCAAGTGGACATTTTGGCACTATGAAAATAATAGTACAGAAAGCATATTTTGGCCCATGCGAGAATAAATCAAGGTATGAGATGGTGTTGGTGAGCAATATCAGTAGGTGTCCCCTCAAACATGGCATGAAAATAAATGATCATAGAGGCTAACCTGGAAAATTTCCCATTCCAAGGACCTGCAAGCATGGCATTGGTGATCAAGTTTGACTTTGCCAAACTCAAAGATGACGTATTGCACGGTAGGATACTTAATGGTTTGGGAACTTATCTTTTAATGATTAATGCCCATGAGGAGGATTTTCACCTTTGACATTGTAAAAGAGATTAATGTTGAGGGCTGCAAATTACTTACTTGATTACCAATGGATGAGAGGACATTGCCCTAGTAAGGACATTGCCTTAAACAATATGGTCATGGCTTTGCATTCCAGAAGCTCATTCTTCATAAGGAAATTGCCTTAAAAAACATGGCTACAAATAATTTGATCCAAGCTAAACTCAAAGAATATGATACAGTCCATAAGGGGGAGGATCAATGGAAATTAAGGAGCAAAACTATCATTATATAGAAAAAAATCAAGGTGTGCACCCGTGTATATGGTTAATTTATCCATTTTTCTATGTTATTACACTTTTGTGGGAAACTTTTAATGAATTTCCAGCAATAGACAAACAACAATATGGATGCAATGATGAACCTCATATTACAAAATCAATCCTTGAAATTTCTTTCTCCAATAGATCTTCAACTAGGCTCATAGGGGAATTTCCCATTAATCCATCCATGCCTTTACAATGGAGAGAGCTTCTGCGTGATGCCTTTTTTCATCCTACTAGCCAAAATGTTCCCATGAAATGTGATCATTTGACCAAATTCTAGGGTTTGTTGTGCCACGTGTATGTCTTCTCATTGGAATGCTTTTCAAGGTTTTTTCTTCACATCCACTCCCATTAGAATAACATTATCTAACAAATCAATGGGGAGATTTTTAAGATGTGGACTCTCTTGATTAGAGTAGAACAGGAAGGATTCTGCACTTGCCTAGGTTTAAACATGGTATGATGTGCATTCTATTCCAGTGATTTATTTGGTACACCATTATATGCATGGATTGCATGATTTTAGGCATAAAAAATATATTTTACAATATGTGCCAAATTTAAACCTTATTCATATGTTATTATCCCTACTCTTATTCATTTATTCATTGACATATTCATCCCCTTTTATTCTTATTAGTAGATAAGCATTTGTTAACAAAGTGGGCCTACCTTTGGCCTAAATGCCATGACCAAGGTGTATCTATTTCATCAAAATTGTGGAGGACATTGCCTAGGACCAACTGCCTAGGCATAGTTATTGATGAGAAATTAGACAAAAACAAAAATTGACAACATTAAATCATGACATCATGTTCTTGAGGGGAGATTACACTTGAGTCTTTGTAATGATAGCAAATTTGATTTACCACTTGATCACAACACGCTTGACAAACATATTTTGGCAAGCCTTAAGGAGAACACAGGGTAGCACTGGGTCCATAAAATGTACACAAGTGTAATCACTTCCTGATGGCACAATTTCAATGACTACCTCCACATGTTGGGTAAACGCTATGTGAATGGAACTTGGTCAGCAATGTTTGCCTCAAGGAGAATGAGGGTAAGCTTGGGTTTGCAATATATGCACATGGTTCATCACCTCCCAGTGCCATAAGTTCAATCCCATGATATCCCCCATGGGTGAAGCCTGTGAGAATGGAATCTTGACCAAAGGTATGAAACTCCTTGCCACTAGCCTGTTGGGAATTGGTGTATTCTTCCCATATTTGGATGTTGTTTTTACATTTTTGAGAAAACTTATTTAGTTATTTGGCCTTTTCTACCAAGGGATTCACTGTGCTGGGGGGTTCTCAAGGTGATATGACACGGTAGGATGGAAGTGAAGTTAATGAATTGTATCGATTTATCTTTAAAACATGTTTCTCTTAGAATATTTTGATAAGAATGGCTCTCTATTCATGAGGACTCACATTTAGAATTTCATTGCAAGGGAGCATTTGTGCCAACTTTGTTCTTGCTATTTACATCCTACCCGTTCTAGACTTCATGGATAATTGTGTTTGCAGGTTTTGTGGCTCCCATGATACATGTCTAGTGCACTCATCACATGCAAGGACTTATGGTCAGTTGTGGGAAAAGGCTGTGCAATTCAGCACAACAGACTATTCAACTACATCTTCTGTGGATTAGGACATGTGGAAAATTCAACTACATCTTGTGTGGATTAGGAAATGTGGGAAATTCAACCTATAAAGGTGGTGTAATGGGTGCAACTACCGTGGTTTCAACTTGCAAAGCCTCAGTTGTAGACAATTCAACCTAAAATGGTAGTGTGATGGGTGCAGCTGCAGTGGTTGTAAAGCCTCGGGAGTTATCTGTGGGTTGCCATGACTCATGACGAACGAATTCACATTTTGTACCCATTTATTTCCAAATGTCCCTCATTAAGTACTGGTTTAAGACTCAAGACTATGTTCTCTAGTGATACATCTCAACTCAGAAAGTTGTATATGATATCTCCTTGTCCTTGACGCAAATATTTTAGCTTTGAACCTTGTACTTGTAACCTGAATCAAAATTTGTCTAATATGATATAAAATGCTAAGTCATGATGAAGATGGATTTTATTACTATAATTTTTAAATTTTGGAACAATATATTCATAGTTGCAATCTGATTTTCTGCAATATTTTTCTAATAATGTCTTCATAGTTGCAATCTAATTTTCTGCAAGATTTTGTAATAATATCTTCATAGTTGCAATCTAATTTTCCAAGATTTTTGCAATAATATCTTCATAGTTGCAATATGATTTTCTGCAAGATTTTTGTTGAAATATGACCTTGGTAATTTTAGTGTCTTTTAAATTCTTTGAGAGAATACGTAAAATGCTTTAAATTCTGAAACAACCAATAAAAGTCTTCCATATCTGTAAATATAATATCTAGTTAAAGAGAACCTTATCATTTTCTCTCTTGGATTCATGTTTTTCGTCTATTCAAGGATTAAATTAGTAAGGCATTAATAATTTAATTATGGTTTTCATTTTTGGCTCATGTTAGTTGGGACATGAAAGTCACATTGTACCATCATACTCCCACAAAAAATCTCGAATGATGAAGTGGACGAGAAAACCTTTTAAAGGTTCAGGTCAGAAAGTGTGAGATGGACACTACATAGGGGTGCATTTGGAGATGATAATGAAATTTGGCAAGTGCCTTCTAATGCCACGGTAATCTCTAATGCATAAGAGTGTATTGTATTTTAAACTTTAATCTTCTATTTGTTAGCTCTAACAAAGTTAGTGTCATGCTAGTGATTAATTTGAAACTGTATTTTAGTGGAAAAATTAACTATTTTTTTGTGGAATAGTTCATAATTGATTCAAATATTTTTTTGCAAGTGTACTAGTCACGATGATAAATGTGTGGCTTACTTTAGAGGGTTCTCAGTGATTTCTAGGCACGCTTTTCATGATTTTCTTTGAATACTTCTCTAGTGCTTTACCTTGATATTTTATCCCCTGCATAATTGCTCCCAAGGTCCATGTTGTTATGTTTATTGGTTGTTTCTATGGAAACTTTTTCCAGAGGTTCTACAAGGTAAATCCAAATGAAAAAAATAGTATTTTACATATTGATATTTGTTCAAGACATTGTTTTGTGCCACTTTAAATTCATAAATCGAGATTTCTATTTCGTTATATATATCAATATATAAGAACATGCCCATGGATTGTTCATATTTCTCAAATTGTGGAGTTGTTACTTTGCTGTTGCATGTTCTTTTATATTGTTATGTTGTGATTCGAATTTCTAGTTGTGCTTTCCAGTTATTCTCCTACGTAGTACATGCTTTATTTTATTATATCAAAAGTCTTACCAATACGATAACATTGATTGTTGTATGTGGACATTTTTGTTTAGGATGGTCCATTACAGAATCAAGATGAGGAGCTGGATCATGCAATTGCACTTTCTATTTTTGAAGAACTAACCAGACTAGATGGTATATGATGGAATTTCCATTTTTTACAGTTACTTTCAGTTTATTTTTTACAGTTACTCGATTCTTCTCATATATTCAACTAAAATTTTGTTGCTTAACAAGAATTTGTCATTTCCATGTTTTAGTGAAATTGTTTATGGTTTGATACTCTCATACGGCCTTTATGAATTTACATGCACCATCATTAGAAAAAACAAGAGATTTTTTCTTGCCATGACTATCTTTCTTTGACATTGTTGACTTAACAAAGTCTTTTAGCTAAGAAACTAGTTTCAAGGTTATGGCATAACTTGTCATATAAATTGAACAAAAGTTATATCCAAAATGTTAACTTGTAAACTACTTAGTTGGTTCTAGGCTTTCCATTTAAAATCGAGTCTAGTTTGAACTTTGAATGAGTTGTTCGATAGACTTTAATATTAAGAGATTTTGGTGTAAGGATTAAAAATTAGCCCATAAGGCCTATCAATTATTCATTTATTTTATCTGAATATAACATTTAATATTAACATAGAACCATTTGGCACAAATACGTCATAGATCAATACATACTTTGTAGAGTGTTGTAGAAGAAAAATAGGATCAAGGACATTGAATTCTTTAAGTTTTGCGGGTTCTTACTGCCACCTGTTGCAGTACCTCCAAAAGTTTCAAATGGAACTTCCAAAATATTTGGTATCTATTATCATCATGGCATTTATGGTATCCTATTTCCATGTTTATGGGAAATGCCTTGGGATTTGGGAATCATGATTTATTTTGGTATGGTTTTGTTATTGAGTTCCATTTTGGTCTTAAATATTGTGCTCCATATTTATAAGATCAAAGTGAAATTTGTGAACTAACCATCTCTTGTCATGATCACTTGAATCTAAAAACTTATAGTAGGTGTTGGTACAAAATATCATGCAAAGGAATGGTGTTAAATTTTACAAAACACGTCTTATCCCTCATGTGCATATTCATAATTACATATTTAGTGAAAGAAGAAAGCATACTTAGTTGTGGAAAATAGGAAAGTCTTGTGACTCATTCAACACCTTTGTTTTCCAGTGCATATAGGAACAAAATGAGCTAAATCCTAAGACTAACTAAATACTTAAAAAACATCCTTATATTGTAATAGGTACTGTGAAAAAGATTTGAAGTACGGGGTGGTATCTGCAAAGCTAGGCATGTCAATGAGGAGACCGGTAGTGTATCTGACTATGTCATCTGGCAACCAACAATCAATAATTTGTCTATGGCATGCCTGGTGGTGTTGTCTATAGATATATTGCTATGGAGTTCTAGAAATTTTTTGTGAAATTATGCACTTTGTATATATTGGGGTGGGATAATAAGAAACTTTTTTTAATATCCAAAGGTGATAAAAAACAAGTACATTCTATTGACAAGTAATTTAAAGATGAGTGCTTGTGATGAATGAATACTGGTAAAGTGCACTCTTAGAAGTTAGAGTAAACAATATACTTGTTAGCATTGGAAAGATGAACCATGCAAGTTTATTTTAGAAATCAGACCTTTTCCATATGTTCTAGTATTTCCATGAGATAATGATTAGTTGGGATGTGGCAAGGTTGTTGTTATAGCCTACATACACAAATCTGTGCACATTATGGACTTCAAATTTCAATATAGTGTGGCCAAAATCAACACAGGTTCATACCCTATTTCACTATAAATATCACTCCAAATTTTATTGCTCATCTTATGTTATTATCTAATTTCCTTAGTGATGTAAACCGACTTCATCGAAGTCAATAGATGTTAGGAGCTTCATTAGTTAGATCCCGTACATTTCAACAATTCATCATTTGTGGTTGAAATTAATTGCATTCCTTCCATTCCTAGATTACCATTATCATCATGGTGGAGTTTGTTAGTGTTTGTTTTTCGAGTGAAAATGAAGGAAACACTACACAAAAATTCCCCAATGCAAGGATTTCAGGAAGACATAACTTCTACAGAGCAACGACTGAAATAAGTGACACCTATAGTTTTGGAGTGGTGATCTCGGAGCTGGTGACGAGAAGACAACCAATAGATCGAGAAATTGGAGAGGATGAAGATCTTGTCAAGTGGGTGTGTAATAAAATAGAGAAAAATAATGGATTTCTTGAAGTGTTGTATCTTGAGTTTGTGGACTGCTTCAAGGAGGAAATGACCATGGTTATGAAAGTAGGACTCCTTTGCATAAGCACCTTGCCCATCAACTAGCCAACAATGAAGAGAGTCGTACATTTTCTATAGGAATCCAATACCAAGCACAATGCCAAGGTAACTGCCAAGGATGGAAAATAGTCTCTTCACTAGTACGTCAAACCCAAAATTTGCATTGTATAAGCATGATGGTAATTGTATTTGGCCTATAATTTTCTTCTTTACATGGCCTCCATATTTACTTCCACTTTTTAGCTTCTAAGTTTGTTTAGGTTTGTTCATGTATAACCCTTTCAATTTAACCTAATACTAATACCCAAAATTGAAACTTACCTCTGAAACCCTTTAGGCATCATTCCCCATGACAATCGAATGGTTAGAGGATGCATCTATCTACCCAGTCGTGGGCCATTATGATGGTTTTTTGATAAATCTACCCTCCAAGTTAATAATTGTGGTGGGATGGCTAAGACAATGAATTTTCTCCCTATTAAACACCATGAGGAAAGCACAAATAGATACCATTGTCATAATCATCTCTATTAGCATATTATTATTGATTTCCTCTTGATCTACTCTCCTTGGGCACAAGAATTTAATTGTAAACCAGAACACTGAAGCTTTCAATGTAATATAGATGGAAATCAAGATGATTTTAGTGGTTGCTGCTTGAGATTCTCATTATCCTGTTGTCATAAATGGTTATTTCGTAGAAGTTTTATGGCATCTGACCATTTTAAAATCGTATTGTAACATGAAATGTTCATTTCTAAAATTTACATGTTTTTAAGCACATTGGATCAAATCCAAATCAATATGTATCTAACCATTCTTCGTATTAAATCATGACATGACATGAGAGGACAACAAAATTGTAACTAGAAAATCATGTTCCTTCCTGAAATTATAAACATATTTAATCATTAGTAGTTTTGGTAAATATTAAGTATTTGATCATGAATAATTTTGGTAAATATTAGGTATCATAGAGAAAATTAATCAATTGATTTATTGTATTTTTATTATGTATATTGAATATCATATATATATATATTTTTTTTATGTATATTGAACATATTATTTCTAGCAACTTTTGATCTTCGTAGATCTTCTATTCCTTTAGTGTATCTTTGCACCTTTAGGGGAAATTACTAGTTTAAAGTATAATACTTTAAAGGGTGCTAGCTTAATGGAAGAGCACCTACTTTACAAGCAGGAGGTTGGTGGTTTGATTCCATCGTGCCCTGATATTCATAGAGAATGGTGACGATTAGTTTTTCGTGACAGATGTTGTTTTGACCATCGCCAATGAGCTTATGGTGACATTTTTCGACCCTTACCAAAATATGAAATGGTGACGGTCAACGAACGCCACCATATATACGCATCAATAATGATGACCATGAAACGTCTATCACCATAAACCATTGTTGATATGAAATGGTGAGGGTCACTGCTTGTCATTATAGTCATTATTCCTAATAGACCTTGATGTCACCAATGAGCTTATCATGACATTTTTTGACCCTCACCAAATATGAAATGGTGACGGTGAACAAACGTCGCCATACATATGCACCAATAGTGACGGCCATGAAAGTACCATCACAAAAAATCGTCCGTCCTCATATGAAATGGTGACGGTCACTATCCATCATTATAATCAATATTCGTGATGAACCTTGAATGCCACCACAACACATACTTTCAGCGATGCCACCTTTGGTGGCGTTCATGTTTTTGGTGACGGAGGCTATTGTTCATCACCATTGCTCATATGAAAGGGTGATGGTCACTATCTGTCATTATAAATCATTATTGGTGATGGACCTTGAATTTCACCACAACACCTATACTTTCGGTGATGCCACCTTTGGTGATGTTCAGTTTTTGGTAACAAAGACTCTTTTGACCCTCACCAACGAGCTTATGGTGACATTTTTTTCCCCTCACCAATGTCCTTTTTTCTTGTAGTGGATGCTACAATTGATGGGAATAGTGATATTGACAAGGCTTAAAAGTTCATTGAGAATATTTATATTATTCATCAACAAGTTCAAGAACAACTTGAGAAGAATCAAATAAAATACAAGGAGAGGCATGACAAACATAGAGTTGATCACAAGTTTCAAGAAGGATACGAGGTATGGTTGCACATAAGCAAAGAAAGGATGCAAGGAGAAGGTAAAAAACTGAAGCCCATCCACTATTGTCCATTCAAGATCATTAAGCAAGTTGGTAACAATGCATTTCAACTTGACTTGCCTTCATATATGCAAATGTATTCAGTTGTAAATGTCGAAAATTTACGTTTGTATGAGCCTCCTTTGGTTGATGATAAAGGGAGTGATGTTCAACTGTCGTCTATAGAATATTTCTCAGCAAAATTTCTAGATGAGCTCAAGGAGGATACCATCTTTGACAGGAGGACATGCACTTATAAGTGGGGAAGTGTCAATTACCTTCTAGTTGGGCTCAAGGGCAATAAACCAAGTAAGGAAAGGTGGATGGAGGTTGAAAAGGTGAGGGAGTTGTACCCTCATCTTCTGAACAGGTAATTAAAGTCTTTTGGGGTCCAAAATATTCCCAATGTGGAGGTTTGATCAGGAGATCATGTATTTTGCTCAAAATTGAAAGTGCTCAAAACTATACCAAACCTGAGTGATCGGGTAAATCTCGTCGTTGCGATTTCGGCACCGTGAACGATTCAAAAAACTGATGTCCTATGAGGAATATATCGCGTTCTAATTGTTTTCCTAAACAACTAAAAACTTTTGACAGGAGTGACTGGGATGCCGAGTCAACATGCATGTATAGTCAGCAAGGGTGGCATATTCTCAAAATATTTTTTTTCTCAAATCCAATCAGATTTCTCCAAGTGTCAGTTTCTGGGTCGTTGATGGTTTTTAGGAATTTTAGTGAGGGTCGTTGGATGGGTGACACGCGGCCAAATTGAAGGCTGCCACGTATGCCCTGGACCTTTGTGAAAATTTTTGGCATAGTCAGGGGGGTTTGGCCCTGTGATCTCTGGCGTGCCAACACAAACCTCAACCAACTCTTATATACGGTGATCCTTGCCCTTATAGGGTGCCAGTTATAATTAAACGTTAATCATTTTTCATATGGGGGGAGGGGACCACTGGCGGTCCCAACCTGCTGGCAGCCACATGGAAAATCATCACATGTTAAAGTTTCTTAAACTGCAACATATATTATGGCTCGATAATTCCTTAACCATGACACTTCGACGATGGTCAACAACTGTCACATGTGAAACATTTAAACGCAACATTTAAAATAATGGCTCCAAACCACAATTTCTGGTGGTAAGCATTGTCACATGCATGGTTAAAATGGTATTTTATGCAGAGGTTTTGGAACTATATTTTTTATATTTCCCCTCCAGTTTTTCCATGTTTTAAATGTTAGACCGCAGGGTAAGGGGGTCATCTTGTGACCACCCCGCCCCTAACCACAAATGTTTAATGTGGCAGCTATTTGTTTAGCAGATTTAATAGTATGCCACCAAAAATGGTGGATATCTACTATTTTAACTGCAGTTAACTACAGTTCTCCACTTTTAGTGGAACAATTCTAGCTATTATTGGGAAAAAGCTTTGGGACGTAAATTTTCGACCAATTTGGGTGAAACAAGAGTCTATATAGACTAATTTGATCATTCTGTAGCCACTGGTGCAGAGAAAACATCCATTAGAGGCATGTAAACACATGTATTATACATTTTGATCATAATGACAAAGAGGGGCATGCCATTGGGAGCTGGACCATTAGATGTAGCTGAGGAGGGGTGAACTGCTTCATCATGCTTGTTGTGTAAAACTCATATGTGATGTTATTTCTCTATTATACACTATTTTTTAGTGTTATTTAGGCTTATTTGGATGCTTAAAACTCAAAAAATTCATGTATGTTTCACTATTAAAATACTCATTCCTTAAGAAAACAAATGGATACAAATTGTATATGTTTTTATTACTCAAAGGACACTTAGCACAACAAACTAATACAATCCTTTTAGATCATAATTCCTTCCAATGAATTATAAGATATAGTCAGATTCATTTCGTCTTTCTCTATGGTTGGTTCCTGGTGTATATCCTCTTATTTTGAAGTTTCTTTTTCCATTTCTTCCTCCTCTTCATAATCTATGTAAAATATTTTTTTCTCAACACACTTATGACCTTTAGTGTATTTTCTTTCACAACTGTAACAAATCCCCTTTTCTATTTTTTATTCAAACTTAAAAATTATCCTCTTTGAGGGGAAAACCTCCTTTACATTAGATAAATGAACAATTCTCGGATTATTAAAATGAAAAAACCTACTTTATATATATCTGAGTCTAAGGGTTCACCATATAATTAGAGCTAACATAACAATAATAGTAAGGGAACAACAATAACAATAATGGGCTTCTATGGGGCACAATAATAGAATATGGGGACTATAATATGGGAAAAATAATAATAATAAGAGGGATACACTAACACTACAAGGGAAAGACCCTCTAGCAGATGTTTTTGAGGAACCCCTTATAAAAATAGCCTAGATATCCATTTTATAGAGGAGCTTTCTAGAAGAGGTTGACGGGTGGAGGTTTTTTCGGATGTTTTTTTTTCCAATGTGTTTCTCATCGTACACCACACCAGTGTTTTGAACTAGAAAATCATTGGTACGTACTGCAAATTGGCAAGCTGAGACAACGTGATCTTCATATAAACTCGTCGGGTGCATCTAATTACTATAGTGTACCGGTGCGCTACACAAATTTGGGCCCGATGCGTCATAAAAATTTGTGCTAAACTAAAACAGCCCCGATGCACTTGGAAGAAACCACCTGGTGTGCCTTAAAAACCTACTGACCAAAATAGGTTTAAATAAAAAAAGTTATGGTGAAAAAATCTGCATTTTCACGTCTTTAGTGCTTCAAAGCTCTCAAGTACTGGTGAGAATATGCTTCCTCGATGCCCAAATGCATGGTTATTTTACTTTTTTCTCCATAATAAAACTTTTTAGCATATTAGATTTCTAAAAAAACATAAAATTTACCATTAAAAAAAAAAAAATCCCGCGTAGTGTGCTCGAGCCGTTCGGATCACACCGATTCATGGTGTTGCTTGTAAATTTATAGGCTGCATCATGACCAAAGTTAATGGTAATTGCATCGGTTCCAATGTGGCACTGAAATGACGTACCATGTATTTTTTAAAATACATAAACGGCGGTGTGGTCGATTAACTAACCACACCGTTGACTATGTCTAAGTTTAGAAGGGTGGTGCGCTGACCAAACTATGCACCTTGAGTAGGTAGTGAATTCAAAGGAATGAAAACCTTGTAAAGAGTCCATGGTTAATGAAATGGCATCTTTGGAAAAAATTGAGGCTTGGGATTTGGTGGAGTTGTTGGTTGGAAGGAAACCCATGGACAACAAATGGGTGTTTAAGAAGAAAATGAACAAAAAAGGAAACATGGAGAAATACAAGGCTTGGTTGGTAGCAAATGATTATTCCCGCGTGCCGAGAATTGATATCAGTGATATTTTTTCATATTTTCCCAAGTTATATAATACTGGATTACTTTTATCTCTTATTTTTTCTTTTGATTTTAAAGTAGAATAGATGGATGTGAAGACACCATTTCTTCATGGGGATTTGGAAGAAGAGATCTAAATGAAGCAACTAGAAGGCTTTTTGGTGAAGGGTAATAAATAATTGGTATGAATGTTTAAAAATTTTATGTATGGGTAACAATAGTCACCAAGGATGTGGTATAAAAACTTTGATACATATATACTGGGACTTCGCTTCACAAGAAGCAAAGAAGATCAATGTGTGTATTTGTAAATTTGTTGGTAAATTCATTATTTATTTGTTCTTCTATGTGGATGATATGTTGTTGATTGGAAATTAGAAAAAAATTGTCTAGGATTTGAAGGCCCAATTGTCCTTAAAGTTCGGCATGAATGATCTTGGTGCTGCAAATATATTTCAAGCATGGAAATTAAATGAGATCGGGAAAACAGGAAGCTCTTCTTAAACTGGAGGAAGTATGTCGAGACAATACTGCAGAGGTTTAATATGCAAGATATTAAACTAGTTGATGAGGCTCATCATTAGGTATATATTAAGTGGTTGCAATATCACCTTTTAGCCTATTTACTCTCTCTCTCTCTCTCTCTCATTTGATTAAATTTTTTCATATTTTTATTATTGAGAAAGGTGTAATAGGTTTGTCATGAATTGAAGCCCAAAAGAGTCTAATTGTAGGAAATGTAGGAAATAAATCTATTTTTGAGTCAAAATCCATGTCATGGCTTGGAGTAGACATCAAGGAGAAATTATAGGAAGGATGTCCACCTTCTTAAATTCTCGAATGAGACCAATATCACCTAAGATCTTGCTCCAATAGTTCGAAATCAAGGGAAGTCGAGCAAGTGAATAATAAGAGGGAAGATCAAGGAGACAAATTAATACTTTTTAGGGAGTTGTTGGTAGCTTCGCATTAGTATAAATAAACATGAGAAACAGCTAATTAGGATTGAATTTTTATAGGATGCTAGCGAGCTCTCTCAGATTCATAGATATTCTTTACTATCATTTTGATGTAAAATACTTGGTATGAAATGAGAATGAGAAGTTTGTTTGGTTTCTACTCATTTGATTTCAGAGGAGTGAAGCTTATGGTTTAGGGCCCAATCCATGGTCTTTGGTCTCTCTTGTGTAACTTTATGTTTCCTTTATGCTTTAGTATATTAGTTGATTTCATTTCATTTTGTTAGCATATGAAAATAATCAAAAATTATGTTGGAAGTCCCTCTCTCTCTCCCCTTCCATTGGAGCTTGAGGAGCAAGTCCTCTAACTACAGAGAAAACTAATTATTTTATGATTTCTTGGAAAATATAAAGTAGTGTTAATTTTATTTATCATGGATTTGTTGTAGGTTATAGGTTGGATTTATTCTTTGGGTGATTTTTTTTTTAGGATTAAATAGAATTTGATTCAAGTCATCTATCCACTATTTAAAATTATGGTATGTTGATGGTAAATTCTTGAGTGTATGTAATGGTTGCAATACTCGCTACAACTTCATATAAGGACCCCTTTCAGCACTATCATCTTGAACCCCAAATCACATTTATTTTGTCTTCCACTCTACCATCAAAAAACCTATTTTGAAACACATCTTCATGGCCTCCATGGGTAGCCTTCTTGGTGCAAGAGAGGCCCTTAAAGGGTTTGGAGCTTGGCCAAGGGAGTGGGTAATACCTCATCCACTTGGATACACCTTTCCCTTACTTTTCCTCACATCCATTCCACGATTTACAACCTTGAAACCCTCTCGGCCTGTTTCCTATAGCATTACAACACTTCTTGTAGCAAAACAACACTACAAGAAAAAAAGACATTGGTGAGGGGAAAAAATGGTCACCATAAGCTCATTGGTGAGGGTGAAAGGAGATTTCATCACCAAAAATTGAACGTCACCAAAGGTGGCATCGCCAAAAGTATAGGTGTTGTGTTGACATTCAAGGTCTGTCACCAATGATTTATAGTGACGGATAGTGATCATCACCATTTCATATGAGCAATAGTGACAAACAATAGTCTCTGTCACCAAAAAACTGAACGCCACCAATGGTGGCATCACTGAAAGTATGTGTTGTGATGGAATTCAAGGTTCGTCATGAATATTGATTATAATGACGGATAGTGACTGTCACCATTTCATATGAACAACAATGATTTTTTGTGACATACATTTCATGGTCGTCACTACTATTGCATATATATGGTGATGTTCATTGACCGTCACCAAAACTCATTGGTGACATCAAGGTCTGTTACGAATAATGACTATAATGACAAGCAATGACCCTTACCATTTCATATCAACAACAAATATTTATGGTGA
The DNA here is from genome assembly GCA_034641835.2 of Pinus albicaulis. Classification (NCBI taxonomy): domain Eukaryota; kingdom Viridiplantae; phylum Streptophyta; class Pinopsida; order Pinales; family Pinaceae; genus Pinus; species Pinus albicaulis. Next base: position 819,263 of record CM076574.1, on the reverse strand, counting down.
CAGACCTTTAATGTTCGTCACTATTAATGCGTATATATGGTGGCATTCGTTGACCGTCACCATTTCATATTTTGGTGAGGGTCGAACAATGTCACCATAAGCTCATTGGTGATGGTCAAAAGAGCATCCGTCACCAAAAATAGATCTTCATCATTCCCTATGAATATCAGGGCACGATGGAATCGAACCACCAACCTCCTACTTCAAAAGAAGGTGCTCTTCCATTGAGCTAGCACCCTTTAAAGAATTAGCATTTAAACTAGCAATTTCCCCTAAAGGTGCAAAGATACACCAAAGGAATGGAAAATCTAGGAAAATAAAAAATTGCTACAAATAATATGTTCAATATATGTAATAAAAAGACAATAAGAATAAATTTTGATATAATATAACAAAGCATGTACTACCTAGGAGAATAACTAGAAAGCACAACTAGAAATTTGAATCACAACATAACAATATAAAAGAACATGCAATAGGAAAGGAACAACTCCATAGTTTCAGAAATATGAACAATCCATGGACCTATTCTTATATATTGATATAGATAACGAAATAGAAATCTAGATTTTTGAAATTCAAGTATCAGACAAGAATGTCTTGAACAAATATCAATATGTCAAATAGTATTTTTTTGCATTTTGATTTACCTTGCAGAACCTCTGGAAAAATTTTCCACATAAATAACCAATAAACATAACAACATGGACCTCATGAGAAATTGTGCAGGGGATAAAATATGAAGGTAAAGCACTAGAGAAATATTCAAAGAAAATGATAAAAAGTGTATCTAGAAAGAACTGAGAACCCTCTGAAGTAAATCACACATTTATCATCCTGACTAGTACACTTGCAAAAATAGATCAGAATAAATTATGAATTATTCCACCAAAAAACAGTGAATTTTTCCACTAAAACACAGTTTCAAATTAATCACTAGCATGACACTAACTTCTCTGAAAAAATAGGGAAGTTTCAAGACAATGTATAATAGCTTGCATGGCAATCATGTTGGTAAAACCTTCCAAGGAATAAGACCACAACAATCAACAAGAGTGCCATCATACTTAATACTATCAAAGAGTGGTCAATAGAAAAAGTGAATTGACAGACCTTCATAACTTGAATTGCTTCCTTATCCTTCATCAAACCCTAAAATTTGACCAAGGTTAATATTTTTAAGGGAAATTAAGAAAATTCACATGATCTTGTGAAATAGGATTTTTATCACTACCATTAACTATAATTCAACCGTTTTGCACAAACATAGCATCCTTGTATAAAGTGAAGTAGTCAGTGATGATTAAGACTAATTGTGGGCTTAGAATTTTTTTTCCATTTTTTTTTAATTTTTAGAATTACTGTACTTATTAGCAGAGGCATTTCCACCATGGATTGGGAAGTCCACAATAACCACTTATGTAAGTGGGATTGTTGACTATAATCATTTTAACCTTCTCCTTCCTTTTTCTCAGCCACTGAAATATGTGTTGACAACTCTTTGCTTAAGACATCCCTCATTATAATGGGCATACCATTAGTGATAATAACAATATTCTCATAACATTTCCACTATCATTACAATTGCTTTTCGGCTAAAATTTAGACTTATGGGTATCTTTGTCATGCCTTTTAAACAAATGAAGATGATAAGGGGAAGGAGTAGAAGAAGAGGGATTAGAAAACATACACTGAGAGGAGGTTGAATTGTTGTCAATGATGCTCCATATTGAAGGATTGCTTCTGTAACTTGCTTTCAATCTTCAAGGCAAGACAGAAAGCCTTGATCCAATGAACTGAGTGCATTCAAAGTCCATCTTGTGTTGAATATGAAACAAGAGACACTTGATAAAATTGAAACATTAGTCCTCGACGATGAATTTTTCAATATACTAATGAACAATCAATACCTGCAAGTGTCAGAGAGGCAACCACCACTAAGTATATCCTTCCTAAGAGGTTAGAAACATTGTCTAATAACTAGTTTTTAGAAGCCATCGTGTAAATTTTTGTAGATATTCTATGCTTGATGCAACTTTACTTTTCACCACAGCAATCACATAAACAATCAAGTAAAATGCTGATAGAACATACCAGAGGATCTATAGAAGAAAAACCAGAAACAGAAAAATGTGGTGGTGCGTTACGGCGGTCAACAGGATGCTCCAACCAGCAAAGTCTCCTTGGTCAGCCAACCCAGCATGTGTCACAACAACCCTCAAAACAGCCACATGGTCAACTCAAAGTCAACCCCAGAAAAGTTAACGTTGCCCCAACGGCAACAATGGAAGCAACACTGGAAACAATGGCAACAACGGCAACAACACCAGCAACAACGACATCAACGACAACAACGACGGAAACAACACGGGCAGCAATGGAAACAGCAACGGCAACAACACCGGCAGCAATGGCAACAACAACGGCAACAACATCGATAGCAACGACAACAACACCGGAAGCAACGGCAACAACACTGGCAGAAATGGCAACAGCAACGACAACAACACTGGCAACAACGAAAACAACACCGGTAGTAACGACATCAACACCTCTTCATCCTTCTTTCCCACGTGTGAACTGAAACTGCCTCCAAGGAGCTCGTACTAAATTAGAAGAGGAGATGTTGTGTGAGGATGAGATGATTGAAATGTCCTCCAACTTTGACTGTATTTATATCCATCATTGAGGTGTGTGACACATCTGCTGGGGGTGTAAAACCTTAAGGCCGACCTGCACATATAATTTATTATAAATAATAAATTCAAAATAAATGTTCTACTCATCGGATTAAGATAAATTTTATATGGATCTTACACCTCTCCGAAAGAGGAATCCAATAAAAATATTGGTATCTTCATTTGAGCATCACAACATGGAGTTTGGACCTAGTTGTCCAATTTTAACACTCCCTCTCAACTAGGAAGAACTCCATCCACCAATGCAACCAAACATCGTGCATCATCCCGCTGTAACTTGCTTTGCTGGCCTCTTTATTTCAGAACAGAAGTGGGTCAGTCACAAAGACATCATCCCCCGACTGACAAATTTAGCCCAGAGGTCTGAAACCTCTATTAGACTCAAAAAGAGTCTCCAACCAACCCGAAGTTGGTTCATCTGACCCGAAGTCAGGTGGAGGTTCGAAACCTCACTATCAGACTCACAAAGAGTCTCCAACCAACCCAAAGTTGGTTCATCTGACCCGAAGTCAGGCGGAGGTCCGAAACCTCGTTTGGACTCAAGAGAGTCATATATACTAACCCAAAGTTAGTCTCACTGACCTAAAGTCAGTTGGAGGTCTAAAACCTCATATGGACTCAAAGAGTCACATACCAACACGAAGTTGGTTTATCTGACCCGAAGTTAGTAGGAGGTCCGAAGCCTCACTAGACTTGATCCCAAATCAAGTGGTTGGACACATGTCATCTTAGATAGAGAATACGGAAATCTCTGATGCGCCCATTAGTCTTTGCTACTAGTCTCTAGCTTTTCCCACCTCATTGGCCAAATGAGAGGTACTTCCCATGAGTCCGGAACTCAAATGGGTAGGATGCATACGGGGCACAAATCCTGAGAGGCGAACCAACTCAACCATCACGGTGGGGCCCAAGCACACCAACAAGGTTCGGAAAGCCTAGCCCTGTGGTTGCTTATAGCTCCGAGAAGCTATCCCCAAAGCCCCCCAGAGCTCCCAGATCTCATTGTCCAACAGCACCCTCAGAATAGGGTCATTCCACGATTCTAAGATTCTCACGGAAGGTTAGGAACATGACCTTCCCCAAGGGCATAGTGAGAATATTCGTGACCTGCTCATCAGTTCCTATGATCGAGCCTTACGGCGCCTCGCTGTACCATATCCTAGATAAAGTGGTACCAGCCATCAACATGCTTGGATCGATCATGGAACACGGGATTCTATGACAAATGAACCCCTCTCTAGTTATCACAAAGGATAACGGTGGCATCTAGCACATGCTCGAATAGATCACTAAAGAGTTTTCACAACCAAGCTACTTCACAACAGGCCATACTTGCTGCAATGTATTCAGCCTCAGCAGTGCTCAAAGCCACCGAATTCTGCTTCCTGCTCATCCATGAAATTGAAGCAGAACCAAGATTGAAGGAGCATCCCGATGTGCTCTTACGATCCACCACACTACCAGCCCAATCGGCATCAGTATATCCACAGAGTGTCACACTCCCGGCAGTGTATCTCAGCCCATGGTTTATCGTGCCCTGAAGATATCTCAGAAGATTCTTGGCACCAAGCCAGTGAAAGTGATGAGGCTCAACCATCTATTGGCTCAAAGTGTTCACTGCAAAACATATATCTGGACGGGTGTTCACTAAGAACATCAGAGCCCCTACGAGTTGACGATACTCAGTAGGATTGGCCAATATGGGCCCAACAACGCTGCCACTCAACTTCTTGAAGTTGAGTTCCATTGGTGTTGACACAGTCTTGCAGTACACCGTACCAAATATTTCTAGAAGTTTCACAGTGTATTTTCCTTGAGAAAGGAAAATCTCTCCAGGTCTCTGCCAGACCTCAAGGCCTAGGAAGTAGTGCATCAGTCCTAGGTCCTTCATCTCGAACTCAACAGCGAGCTCCCTCTTGCATTGATGAATGAGAGGGTCAGCACCTGTTATGAAGAGGTCCTCCACATACAACACTAGAATGAGAGGCTTCCCCAGGACAACCTTGAAGTAAAGGTTCGAATCAGCGTTACTTCGAGTGAAGCCCAACTTCATCAAGTAGCCATCCATCCTCTCGTACCAAGCTCTGGGTGCTTGCTTCAACCCATAAAGGGCTTTCTTCAACCTGCAGACATGAGTGTCCCGATCCTGAACTTCAAATCCCAGAGGTTGTTCTACATACACCTCTTCTTTTATTGTACCATGCAGAAAAGCGGTCTTGACATCCATCTGATGAAGACTCCATCCTTGCGTAGTAGCAAGGGCTATGATTGATCGAATGGTGATATATCGTGCCACAGGTGCAAATATGTCATCATAATCTACTCCTTCCTTTTGAGAGAAGCCACGGGCAACAAATCTTGCCTTGAACTTTTCAGCACTTCCATCAAATCCATGCTTGATCTTGTAGAGCCATTTTGCGGTGACAACTGATTTGTCCTTTGGTCTTGGAACCACATCCCAAACATCATTATTCATTATGGACTCATATTCTTCGTGCATAGCATCCTTCCAAACTTGATGCTTAACGGCTTCCTCAAAAGATCTAGGTTCATATTGTACAATGGTACTCATGGCAGCCAGATACCCATGGTATCTACACGGCTTCTTGCTTTCTCGGAATGTCCCCCTCGGGGCAGCATGTCCCTCAGTATCTTTGAGGGTGTCCTTGAGCCATGGTGGTCTCTTGATTTCGAAGACTTGCTTCATGATCTTCCTCAGATCTCAGAAGATTGACTACATTCCTCAGGGAAGCATCTTCATCAAAGGTTTCATCGTGGCATATCTCCACTTTCCTTTGACCAGGCACATAGAATCTATAGGCCTTCAAAGTTTCGCTATAGCCCACAAACACTGTGGTCTCCCTCTTGATGCTAGCTCCTCTGCAAAAGTTCTTAAACTCGTTTGTCTCATATTCAGTGCCATTATCAGTCTGTCCAATAGCATCTCATGTCATTGCTCCCAGTGGACTTCCTCCACCCTGGTAGAGTGTATCAATTCTAGACCCAAACATGATAGTTTCCTTGAACCCAGTGATGTGCCTTGAGGCATCACTATCTATCAACCAGACATCCATAGTGTCGGGTGGAGATACAATTAAGAGGGCAGATACAAGAATGTATTCATTTCTTTTATCAACAACATTGGATTCCTCATACCTGGAATTTCTTGACCTTTTGAAAGGTTGATCATTTCCACGGGAGGGAGCCTTTCTTTTTCCCTCGAACCTATTGTTCCTTTGATTATCATCCCTCCGGTTGTTGTTGTTGTCATCATTATCAGGAGAATCCTTCTTGAAAGGGCATTCTCTACCATAGTGACCTGGCCTATGACAAGTGAAACACTCGCCCTTATTTCCTTGGGTCCCTGCTTTTCCTTTATACATTGGACCACCAAAGTTCTTCTTTCTAGAATGAGCAGTGTATGCAGCATTTCCTTCATTTCCATAGTCCTTCATTCTTGATGCATCTTGACAATACTTCGTCAAAGTCAGGTATCACATTATTATTTAGAATGGTAGTGTTGAACACATGCCATTCGAATGAGAGCCCTCCAAGTGCGGTGAGTACCATCTGTCGATCAGCTATTGTCTCCCCAATAGCTAGCATATTGTTCCTGATCTCGGTCAGCTTCAGAAAGTATGACTGGACAGACTCATCCCTGCCCTTCCTCATATTCTTCAATTTATTCTTGAAGAATAGTACTTGATTTGCATTGTTGGCCTTGAACATGAGGACCAATTTATCATACATCTCTTTGGATGTGCCCAACTCAAAGATGTGGGCCACTAGACTTTTATGAATGGATTCCCTAATCATCAGCTTTGCTTTTATCTCCCCCTTCTTGTACTTTGTTTTGGCAGTAGCAGTAGCAGTGGATGGAGGTTCTTGGATTTTACCCTGCACATAGTCCATGACATCTTGGTCTTCCAACTGAAGATCTAATATCATCTTCCAAGCATGGAAGTCATCCTTCCTAGTCAACTTGTCATCCTCCTTGGAGCCATAGTTTGTGGAACCCATTTTCTTCTTCGGTGATTTCTATAAAGTAGGGCTTGTCTTCACCTCAGCTCTAATACCATGTAAATTTTTGTAGATGTTCCATGCTTGATGCAAATTTACTTTTCACCACAGCAATCACATAAAAAATCAAGTAAAATGTTGATAGAACATACCAGAGGATCTATAGAAGAAAAACCAGAAACAGAAAAATGTGGTGGTGCGTTACAGTGGTCAACAGGATGCTTCAACCAGCAAAGTCTCCTTGGTCAGCCAACCCAACATGTGTCACAACAACCCTCAAAATAGCCACATGGTCAACTCAAAGTCAACCCCAGAAAATTCAACGTTGCCCCAATGGAAACAATGGCAGCAACACTGGCAACAACGGAAGCAACGACAACAACACCAGCAGCAACGACAACAACGACGGCAACAACACTGGCAGCAACGACAACAGCAACGGCAACAACACCGGCAACAATGGCAACAGCAACGGCAAAAACATCGGCAGCAACGGCAACAAAACCAACAACAATGGCAACAACACCGGCAGAAACGGCAACAGCAACGGTAACAACACCGGCAGCAACGGCAATAGCAACGGCAACAACACCGGCAGCAACGACAGCAACACCTCTTCGTCCTTCTTTCCCACGTGTGAACTGAAACTGCCTCCAAGGAGCTCGTACTAAATCAAAAGAGGAGATGTTGTGTGAGGATGAGACGATTGAAATGTCCTCCAACTTTGACTATATTTATATCCATCATTGAGGTGTGTGACACATCTGCTGGGGGTGTAAAACCTTAAGGCCGACTTGCACATATAATTTATTATAAATAATAAATTCAAAATAAATGTTCTGGTCATTGGATTAAGATAAATTTTATATGTATCTTACACCTCTCTGAAAGAGGAATCCAATAAAAATATCGGTATCTTCATTTGAGCATCACAACATGGAGTTTGGACCTAGTTGTCCAATTTTAACACATCAAAATCACTCAACAAGCACCACATTGCACACAATATGTTGAGTTGTGGGAGAAAGAATCTTAAATTATAATGCACCCTTCTGTGAGAGTAACAACATTTTGGAGAAACAAAAATTCCTATGGTAAGTGATATACCTACTAGAGGTATAGAAATGTTGCCAAAAGATCAGGAGGTTGGTCCAGACCCCAAGACATATCTAGGGAACAACCCCAAACCCGAGTAGCTCTTAGGTTATGTCAGAAACATTGAGAAGGAATGTTGAGGCAAAATTATTGCAATCATACTAAACTCACAGGATAACTACGAAACAATAGTGACAAAGTTCTGGAAAACTCCTTAGTCTAAAGAGGCTAGAAGCTCATGCAACACTAGAAGGTTATTTTATTGGGAAAAGAGAATGCTATGTGCATCTTGCATATGCAAACTGATTTTGAACATGATGGGAAAAAGGGATTGCAAAAATATGCCCTGTGTGCAGCATCAACGCACACAACATTCTTTTTTTCCCAATGCACTAACCTTCTAGTTGTGGCCAAATAGCACTTGGGTCACAGTGGAAAGGCTTTTAGTAGCAGGCACTTACCAAATCTTCCACAATTTGCGGTATTGTACCAGAAATAGATCTTGGACCTATGCTAAGATGTGAGGTGTTTCCACTACAAGACATCAAGAAGTGTGTTTTCATTTAGAGCTAACAAACTTGAGAAACACCTTGACCAGGGAAAAACAGCTAGAAAGAAATGAACAAATAATAATAATACTAAGTCTAGAAGATTATAAATAGGAAACCCTACTATCACTGCAATGGAGGTGTAGGCGTTCACTTTTTTATTTTTCAATATAATTTGCAAAAAATCCCTCCAATCCTAGCCTGTCAAATTTTTGCATTTAGCAACAGTGAAATCCTTTTTCATTTGGTCACGTATGAATCGGAATGGACAACTGGTGTTATATATGCCATACATAACAATTATGAAGCCAAAAAAAGTAAATGCAATAATTCAATTATAACTTCTTATCATGAAATGCTAGTTACAGTAACAAAAATGGTATGCAAATTGCATAAGCCATATGTATCTCTTGGGGAAAGGTTGATTGTAATCCCTATGTGAGCCAAAATCTCAATAAATGGCAACATAAGGAATTAATATGCAGCGGAATTGTTGTAGAAACTATTTTATAAATGGGAAAGGTAGTGAATTATGGAATATCATATCATGCGTACTACCTATTTAGTTTCTTACCTTGCAATATCTACTATCATTTTTATTTTTTTTATTATTTTGGTACTCTGCTCATTTTATCTAGAATTATAATGAGATAGTTGTATGATAGTTAGTCATATTACAGTAGGAACATCATCAATATAGGAAATCTAGTTTTTGACTGAAAATGAGAGCAGGGCATAAGGAAAATCATTACCACAAGGTAAAATTATGATTGAAAACTTCTTATTGGAATGTATATTATTTGGAGTTAAATACAAACTATTATAATTTGTGGTAATGCTATGGATGTTGGAGAATAGACATTCAAGGAAGTATTTTCATTGTAACACGTCTATAATGTAGTTGTAGATCCTTTTTCACCTTGGTTTCTATTTTATGCAATGAATTGTAGTGCTAGCATGATGAGTACATTAGATATTTGTTTAGAATTTTCTAGTGAACCTGGTATTTTCAAGAGGGTCATAACCTGTTAGGAAAGAAATTATTTTTTCATAAGAGGCATTCCTAGAAGAAATTGGTCAAGAGGTCAATATGCAAGACAAAATTATAATATATATTGTGACTTCTCCAAAGCTTGAAACTTAATCACTGGTTGATACTTCACTAGTCAGTCAATAATTCAGGGGCCTTCAGAAACCAAAACATAGTGGTGACTTGTAGGTCATGTTTGCATTATGCTAGTACAATCTTAGTCTATTTAGAGGCCTACCATATGCAACAAAAAAAAATTGCAGAGAAGCTTGCCATGTGCACTATTGGAATTGTAGGACACATGAAATAGTTAGTTTATATATCTTTAGCTATTTTGAATTAGAAAAGAAGCCCTTAAAATGTACATCCATCATAAGACTAGGTTGAGTTCAATCTAGTCAAGTGTGTTGCTGCTTGCACACACTTGTTATTTATTTTTCTCGTTGTAGGCCTTAGCAAACTAACATAGTAAATGTATAAGAGCTCCAAAAATAAGTGTCTAAGTGAGATGGAAGACATGTGAGAAAAGTCAAGCTGGCCTATCCATGTTCACCCATTATTGGACTTCTTTAGGATTAATAGTTGAAGAAAGTTGGATACAACTTAGCAATTTCTTAGTATTATGTTGCATGAAGAATTGACTCGAACCTAAGTTTTTGAGGCAACTAATATATTTCCCAAATCATGTCCTTTAGGAGACAAAGTTTTCACATTGAGTGTGTGAGAGGGTGAATGGGTATCATGTTCACATGGATTCATACAATAGTCCAATTTATATTTTCTTATCTTTTCCTAAAGGCTAATATCAGTAAATGCGAACATGAGAGTGGGTGCCCTCACATTTGAAGAGACAAATCTAGAGGGATTGTGTTAAATACCATTTAAGCTAATCATTCTACCCTAATGCTTAATGGAAATAAAAATTTCATATGATTCATGTCATATGCACCCAAGGTTGGAAAACACTAAATTTTAAACTCCCAACATGTCCTTTCTGCGAGTGGGTGCCCTCACATTTGAAGAGACAAATCTAGAGGGATTGTGTTAAAGAGCATTTAAGTTAATAATTCTACCCTCATGCCTAATGGAAATAAACATTTCATATGATTCATGTCATATGTTCCCAATGTTTGAAAACACTAAAGTTTAAAATCCTAGGATCTCATCACTTTCTTTATTTATGATTTTTACAAAAATTGGAGGTCATTGGTGAGAAAAAATCTCAAAAACCCTTAAAAAATTATCAAAATGATTAGAAAAAGGGGTGTTGCTTGTACAATGAAATTTTTGTTATAAACCCATGATTTAGCGAATAAAACATTTAAAAATACCAACCATCACTAGGATTAGGAGCTGGACTAAGAGATTCTTCTGATAGGGAACATAAAGGATCTTAGGAGAATCAAAAATGGCATTTACACTTTTTGATTTAAGAAATAGATGCAGAAAAAAACACACAAGCACCACCAATTTCATCCCTTTGCAGCTTTTGATTTTCTTCCTTCTTTTTTTCTTTTGCAGTTTCAATACCATATAAACTATATGCATCTATAGGCACACTTGGAAATTCCACCACTGTCCTTGACAATTTATTGTTTCAAAATTTTGTGATTTTTATATGACTCAGCACATAATTCTTGGGCAAGAAACATTTTCTCTTTTGGATGAAGATTGTTGTTAGACCACTACAATTTTGGCATTAGATTTCTTCATAATATTCTAAATACTTATGTTCAGTGGACACTTGAGCATCAAATTTTCTTGTAAATATGATTTCTATATATATATATATATATATATATATATATATATATATTTTGAATAAAATAGCATCATGGAAGACAAAAAACAATGAGAAATAAAGAATAAATAAGGAGATTGGACAGAGAAGAGAACAAAGAAAGGAGTGTAGAGGGAAGATCTGACTCAAGAGGTGCTATTGCAAGATAGAAAATTTTTTAAACAAATAAGGGAGAAAGAATTAACAGAATTATGCCATATTTATCAAGATTTTTGCCGCAGTTTATGGTAGTGTAGATGCACTGAATTACATCTTGGTGCAAAGCAGGTTGAGAAAGAAAGAGAGGTTGTAGAGCAACGTACGGTAGAGGAAGAAAATGCAGCAAAGGAAGCAGATAGAGTAAAGGAAAAGAAGAAAGTGGCTGAAAGACAAGAAAAAACATGCCCAACCATGCAGATGGCAGTAAAGTCTGTTAATGGTTTATGGTGCTTTCAGCCTGTTGATTTTAAAGGAGGAGATAAAGTGAAACTCTATTACAATTATTCTTCTTTTCCACTTTCTTTTTCTTCAAAGGTTTGGATTCACTAAGCCTACAAAAATTGGATAGATGCATTGATAATTGTTCAGAAGTTGTTTTATGATAGTGCATAAAATGGTGGCTGGTGGACTCTAGATGTGGTGGTTCCAAAACAAGTTGTTATGCTCAATTGGTAATTTGCTAATGGACCTCCTCGGAGTGCTACGGTGTACGAAAATAAAAATTATAGATATTTTCATGATATTGTGCACAAGTCTATTCTAAAAGATCTCTTCTGGGTTGAAGAAGAACAAAAAATCTATTTGAAATTACTGCATGAGAGATGAGAAAGAGAGGATGCTGCAAGCAAGAAGCTTGAGAACTTGGAACTTTTAGAAGTAGAAAGGAAGGAAAAAACAATGAAATTATTTCGACAGTCGCAAAAAAATATATTCTACACCGAACCTAATAAAGTTGAAGCTAGGAGTTCTATTATAGTTTTTTACAGCCCATATAATACAGTTTTGAATGGTAAATCTGAAGTACGGTTTGGCTGCTCTTTCAATCGATGGACTCATCGACTTGGTGTTATTACACCCTAGCGAATGATCCGTGTAGATAATGGCTCCCATGTGAATGCAATTGCATCCATATAATTCAAGTCTATTTTGGATGAGTACTAGCTAGAACTCCATATTACCTTGAGAATCATTACGACCTCATTTAGGGTGCAAATACAAGCGTTTGTGATGGATTTTATTTTCTCTAAAAGAGGTGATGAACATGGTGGATGTTGAAATGTTACTTTCAGTATTCCTCAGTAGAGCCGCTTTCCAATTTTGATTACCAGGTTTATGTCCTCCAGCCGCTTTCCAAATGCAGTGAACATTCAATTCAGTTTTGTTTAAATCGGTGCAGTCCTCTGCGTTTTTGAAAAAAAACACAGTCTTTTTATTTTGATCGAGTACAGTCTCTATTTTGGGAAAAACAGAGTACTTTTATTTTTAAAACAGTCACGCAGATATTTTATAAGTATGCGGGCTTTTTTTTTATACCCTGTGGTCCCCATAACAAAGTGTCTTGTTGATGTGGCGAGTTTCGCAAGCGGAACGATTCACATATATTACACAACCATGTTATATTGCCAACAACCCAATTGATATATCGCATCAGGAGTGATTAAGTCATGGCCCGATTGCAATATGCAATGGCAGACCTGACCCTTTTTATTGTGGTGAAGTTTATTTGTGATCGCGTCCGATTCTTCAATCGGCATTGGGAGTCTTTTGTTGTAAGGCCCGATGGAAAGTCAAGTTTCAGACCCGACGCCATTTATATGACGGATTTAAATATGCCCATCGCGTCCGATTCCCAATCGGAAATGAAAAATTTTGTATGGTTCATTTTTTTATGTTTAAGCCACGGACCCAATCACTTTATACAACAGATTTAATAAACGCATTTCACATTACATTTTGCGCCTACGTTAGCAGGCCAAAATCAGACCCAAAAATTTTATGAGGCAGAATTGAATTCTCATCGCGTGCACATTTCTTGTTGTGATGTCAGCCAGATTGGAACGCAAAAAGGTTCGATGAATTTTGGTTGATAATGTTTTGAAGTCCGGTGTTCATTACGCGGTCAAAGGTTTATTGTTTTGTTTGATAGGTTTTAACATATGATATATATCATATGCAAATTTATAATGAAAATGGTTTTTGTTTTAGTGGGCCCCGGAACATTTAAACATATTTGATTTAGTTTTTATATAGTTTGTAATGTTTTATTGTATGCGTGACATATAAAAGAAAAAAGGCCTGAGAGCCTATGTAACAGACAATGTTATGTTATTATTTTTGAAAGCACAACAGTGTGTATTTTTCAACAGAGTGTTTGTTTGTGAGAGAAAGAGTTGTTTTGGGCACTGCGTTTTGTAGTAGTCCTATTTTTGTAATCCCTCTCAGTGAGGAAAATATTGTAACAGTTTTTTTTTAAAGGAATAGATTTATTTTTTTAGTGTTGAAAATCTGTCCCTGTGAGTGAAATTTTATATTTCTCGGTGTTAAAGAGGAGTGTATTACTCTCTCCATTGTTTTTTCTGGAATTTTCATAAATTCCAACATGGTATCGGAGCTAGTCCAGACTCTTTGAAGGTCAAAGAAGCTGAAGGAAGGAGTTGTTTGCTGTAGCAGATTCTCTAGCAGTGTGAAGACTCACTCAAGAAGAATCCAAGGTATTTCTCTATATATTTTTTGTGTTACTGTTGCAAAATAGTCAGTTATTTTAAATACACAGTCAAGTGTTTTTGAAGCATAGTTAAGAGTGCAAGAATGGATGGAGCCAACACTAGCATGGGTATTGGAAATACCCAGCTCCCATAATTTAATGGGAAAAATTATGACTACTGGTCAATAACTATGAGAGCTTTATTTGCTTCCCAAGACTTATGGGAACTTGTTGAGGATGGATTTGAAGAGCCAGCAGATGAAAATGAGTTTGATGATTTAACTCAGGCAGAGAAGGAACTGTTGAAGAGCAATAAGAAGAAGGATTCAAGAGCCCTCTACTTTTTTTATCAAGAAGTGCATGAAAGTGTGTTTCCTAGGATAGCAGCAGCAAAGAGATCAAAATAAGTATGGAAAACTCTCAAGACAACCTATCAAGGCATGGAAAAAGTGAAGACAACAAAACTTTAGATTTTGAGGAGAGACTTTGAGACTCTCTGTATGAAGGAGTCAGATACTATTGACTCATTCTTTACACATGTGATTGGAATGGTCACACAAATAAGGTCTCATGGAGAGACTCTTGAAGACAAGAGGATTGTGGAAAAACTCTTGAGGAGTCTACCCTCAAGATTCGATGTGATTGTCACCACCATAGAGGAGACTAAGGATCTCACAAATTTTTCAGTGGATGTGCTACATGCATCATTGATGATCCATGAGCAGAGATTGGGTAGAAGTGAGAACTCATCTCTAGAGCATGCTTTTAAGACCCAGATGTCTTTCAGAAGAGGAAGAGGGCAAGGCAGAAGAAACAAAAGAGGAAGAGGCAAAAGCCAAAATACAAGTGGAAGAAATAGTCGAAAAAATGCTCAAGGAAGGGGCAACAATCCAAATCAGCATCAAGGCCAAGGCAACAGCCCGCAAAGTGGTTAGCAACATGCTCAAGGACAAAGGTATGATAAATCCAATGTACAATGTCACTATTTTAAAAAATATGGACATTATGCTAATGAATGTACAAAGAAGCATCATGATATGGGAAATAGAACAAATGAAAATTTTACTAGGGAAAATCTCAGTCAAGATAAATTATTTTTAGCTTGTAATATGGCTGAAGAAAAGAAAGAGGATTTATGGTTTCTAGAATCCGGTTGTAGTAACCATATGACAAGAACATAGCAATGTTTTCTATGTTAGATGAGAGTGTGAAGTCACAAGTCACACTAGGGACTGATAGTAAAGTTTCTGTTTTGGGAAAAGGAGATGTAAATGTTTTAACAAGAAAAGGTGAAAAAAAATCCATAGCAGATGTCTATTATGTTCCAGGAATGAAATGTAACCTCTTGAGTATTGGATAGCTTTTTCAAAATGGGTACAATGTATTTTTTGAGCATGATGTTTGTACCATCATGCATAAACCACCCAGCGAACAATGCATTGTTGAAGAGAAGATGAAAAGGAACAGGATGTTCCCTCTCAGAATTAGACCAGATTTGAAAAATGAAGAAGAGATAGCATCAGTGACACAAGAGGCTTTCCAAAGTGAACCAAAAGATGATAATTGGTTGTGGCACTTGAGATTTGGACATCTCAATTTCGGAGGTCTTAACTTGTTGAATAGAAAATGAATGGTAAGAGGTTTACCATTGATAGAAAAACCAGACAACCTTTGTGAAGGTTGTATCTTGGGGAAACAACAAAGAGAAAGTTTTCCTTCAGGGAAAAGCATATGGGCAAAGGCTCCCTTAGAGATTGTCCACTCAGATTTGTGTGGACTGATGCAAACTCCAGCACTTTCTAGCAGCCATTACATGCTAACATTTATTGATGATTTTACTAGAAAAACTTGGGTTTACTTTTTGAAAAACAAAAGTGAAGTGTTTGAAAGATTTTTCAATTTCAAAGGACTTGTTGAGAACCAAAGTGGGTTGCATATCAAATTCCTAAGGACTAATAGAGAAGGTGAGTATATCTCTAAATATTTTCTACGTTTTTGTAGAGAAAATGGGATTCATAAGCAGTTTACAACTAGATATACTCCGCAACAAAATGGAGTTGCCGAAAGGAAGATAGAACAATAATGGACATGGTAAGGAGTATGTTAAAGGCAAAGCATTTGCCTAATGATTATTGGGCTGAGGCTGTACATTGTGAAGTGTACATCCTGAATATATGTCCTACAAAAGCAGTTATGAACAAAGTGCCGGAAGAGGCATGGAGTGGCACAAAGCAAGGTGTCACACACATGAAGGTTTTTTGATGTGTGGCTTATGCCCACATTCTAGATCAGTTAAGGAAGAAGTTGGACAGCAAGGGGGAGAAATGTATTTTCATTAGATACAGTGAGGAATCCAAAGCTTATAAGTTGTATAACTCATCCACCAAGAAGTTTATTGTGAGCAGAGACGTTCATTTTATTGAGGAGGAAGCTTGGGATGGAAGCATAGAGAAAAAAGTGAATGTTAAACACTGTTTATCTCATGATGAAAATGATGATGAGTTGGCTGAAATACATCCCCAAACAATAGTACCAACACAAGGGTAGAAAGAGACACCCTTGAGGAGAAATGGAAGTGCTTCTCCAAGCACACCACAAGTAGGAAATTCAAGTGCTTCTTCAAGCATTTGTACACCTAATGAAAGAATTAAGAAGTTCAGAAATTTGAATGACATTTATGAACAAGAGGTAGCGAATGAAGGTATCAATTATCTGTTTTCTTTATATTTTCATGTTGATGACCCTATTCATTTCGAAGAAGCTATTAAGGATAGGAAATGGATAGAAGCTATGGATGAGGAGATAAATTCCATAGAAAGAAACAAGACTTGTGATTTGGTTGAACTCCCAAAAGGTAAAGATGTCATTAGAGTTAAATGGGTCTACAAGACCAAGAGTAACGCTGAAGGAAAAATAGAGAGACACAAGGCCAGACTTGTTGTCAAAGGATATAAGCAGAAGCATGGGATAAACTATGAGGAAACTTTTTCATCGGTTGCTAGAATGGAAACCGTGAGAGCAGTGTTATCCATAGCAACATAAAACAACTAGAAAGTTTACCAAATGGACGTGAAGTCAGAATTCCTAAATGGAGTGTTAATGGAAGAGTTTTACATTGAACAACCTCTCGGCTATGAAAAGAAAGGCCAAGAGCACAAAGTGTGCAAGTTGAAGAAAGCTCTTTATGGGATGAAGCAAGTGCCAAGAGCGTGGTACAGTAGGATAGATTCCTATCTACTGGAAAATGGATTTGAAAACTGTGAGGGAGAACCCACCCTCTACATCAAAGAAAAACATGGTAAAATGTTTATTGTGGTTTTATATGTTGATGATGTTATTTTCACCAGTAATGATGATTACCTTATTGAAAGTTTTAAAACAGTTATGAAAGAAGAATTTGAAATGACTGACATGGGTTTGTTGAGATACTTCTTAGGAATAGAAGTAGAACAAGATGAAAACATGATTTTTATCTCACAAGAAAAATATGTTAATGAAGTGCTGGAAAGATTTAATATGCAGGAGAGCAAAGCAGTGATCACTCCCACAGTGATGGGATTAAAACTCGACAGAGAGGACAACAACAAGGATTTTGATCCTTGTTTGTACAAGAGCATAGTTGGCAACCTCATGTATTTGACTGCAATTAGGCCCGATATAATGCATGTTCTTAGTTTGATTTCAAGATTCACGGAGAAGTGAAAGGATGCACATTGGCAGGCGGCGAATAGAATTCGAGGTATGTTAAAGGAACCAAAAGGTATGGCATTTTATATCTTGCTTTGAATGTTTAGAGATAGTTGGATAGGCAGCCGGTACTGAATGAAGTCAAGTGTAGATGATCAGAAGAGCACTTCCAGTTATGTTTTTCACATGGGTTCAGGAGCCATTTCATGGGCTTCTAAGAAACAACCTATTGTAGCATTGTTTACAGCAGAGGCAGAATATGTGGCAGCTACAACAACAACGTGTCAAACAATTTGGATGAGGAGGATGTTGAGAAGTTTGTGCCAAGAGTAGGCAAAAGGAACAGTGATTTTTTGTGACAATAGATCAGCTATTGCATTATCTAAGAAGTATGTGTTTCACAAGAGAACGAAACACATTGACACAAAATTTCATTACATCAGGGAATTGGTAAACAATGGAGAAATTTTTTTGGAACACTACAGAACTCAGGAGCAGTTTGTAGACATTCTGACCAAGCCATTGGGACAGAAGAGTTTTGATTTTTTGAGAAAATGTCTGCGTATGACTGATAACTCAGCAGTTGAAAGTAAGGGGGAGTGTTGAAATGTTACTTTCAACAGTCCTAAGCAGAGCCACTTTCCAATTTTGATTACCAGGTTTATGTCTTCCATCCACTTTCCAAATGCAGTGAACAGTCAATTCAGTTTTGTTTAAATCGGCGCAGTCCTCTGTGTTTTTGAAAAAAAAAAGAGTCTTTTTATTTTGATCTGGGACAGTCTCTGTTTTGGGCAAAATAGAGTACTTTTATTTTTAAAACAGTCACGCAGATATTTGTGATCGCATCCAATTCTTCAATCGGCATCGGGAGTCTTTTGTTGTAAGGCCCAATGGCAAAGTCAAGTTTCGGACCCAACGCCATTTATACGACGAATTTAAATATGTCCATTGCGTCTGGTTCCCAATCGACAATCAAAAATTTTGTATGGTTCATTTTTTTATGTTTAAGCCACAGACCCGATCACTTTATACAACAGATTTAATAAACACATTTCGCGTTACATTTTGCGCCTACGTTAGCAGACCAAAATCGAACCTGAAAATTTTATGAGACGGAATTGAATTCTCATTGCGCGCACATTTCTTGTTGTGACGTCAGCTAGATTGGAACGTGAAAAGGTCTGATGAATTTTGGTTGATAATTTTTTGAAGTCCGGCGTTCATCACGCGGTCAAAGGTTTATTGTTTTGTTTGATAGGTTTTAACATATGATATATATCATATGCGCATTTGTAATGAAAATGGTTTTTGTTTTAGTGGGCCCCCAAACATTTAAACATATTTGATTTAGTTTTTATATAGTTTGTAATGTTTTATTGTATGCGCGGCATATAAAATCAAAAAGGCCCAAGAGCATGCGTAATAGACAGTGTTATGTTATTATTTTTGAAAGCACAACAATGCGTATTTTTCAACAGAGATAGAGTGTTTGTTTTTAACAGAGCAGTGTTGTTTGTGAGAGACAGAGAGTTGTTTTAGGCACTGCGTTTTGTAGCAGTCCTATTTTTGTAATCCCTCTTAGTGAGGAAGATATTGTAACAGTTTTTTTTTAAAGCAATAGAAGTTATTTTTCAGTGTTGAAAATCTATCCCTGTGAGTGAAATTTTATATTTCTCTATGTTAAAGAGGAGTGTATTACTCTCTCCATTGTTTGTTATAGAATTTTCATAAATTTCAACAATGAATTGTATGGCAATAGAAATAAAATATGGTCTAAATCTCAACATGATACAATCTTGGGTAATATGGTGTCTTTGTTTTTTGGAGACCAAGATGATCTTAGTGGATGGGTTTATTCAAAAAATAATTCGCCACCAATTTTTGGGCTGCACAACCATAATTATATCACATTGGGTTCCATCTGTTATTGATAGTGATTTCATTCAATTATTAAAGGATGGACAAATTGTTGAGTATGCTGCTCCATTTAAACTACTCAGCAAGAAATATTTTGCATTTGCAAAACTTGTTTGAGACCACACCATCTAATAGATATCTTAACTAAATATTTGGACATTGGTCATATTGGTTCACAATAGAATGGAGAAAAACCTTAATCTAAAACTCATCTTTATATTAATTAATAAAGTGGGCAACTAGGTTATTTGGCTTAGAATTACATTCATGGTAGGTGCAGAAAACTTATCATGCAAGCTCATTAACTTTCATAATATTTCATATTGAGTTTTACCCAGAAGGGATGGGGCTTACTATGTTTCCCAGGCTTCAAACTCCTGGTCATATTCTTAGCTTTGAGTAGGGTTTGCCTTTTAGAAAAATAAAAAGGTCAGTTCTGTTAGCACATACAAATTTTGGGGCTGCTAGTGCTTTGGAAATTTGAAAAGATAAGGTGTTTTAATCATGGAGGAAACAAAGCTCAGAGGAACATCTCTTAGGACCTCATGTTGTGGATAAAACTGATAAAAATGGCATTGGTATTCGGATGGATGCAATAATAGGATTGATACCGTGCAGACAATGGTGTTTATTCCAAGTTGATATCAATCATGGGAAGGAAGGGCCAAATTTGGCTGGCCATGCGACTCTTTTCAGATACTCACAAGACTAGATGTTGACCAAACATTTATGTTTAGAATGCATTTTTCCAAGCACGCTTGCATACTAAAGATAAGGAAAGGGCTCTTGCAAAAGCCTGCGGATAGTTTGGCAAAATGAAGGAGAAAGTTAGATGTCAACCCAACATTTTAACCTACAAAATTCTGGATAGGGCTTATACTCAAGCCTGCTACGTCGATATGGTTAATGCACTGCTGAAGGATGTTGAAAAAAGTGATAATGGGAGAAATTTTTATACTTATAAGGGTGTGATGGATGCTTATGGTAAACATTGAATTCTCACAGAAATAGAGCAGGTTCTTGCTCTTATGAAGAAAGACAAATGTAAACTAGATATCATTACTTTCAATTTACTTATATATGATTATGGGAAGAATTGAGATTTTAGCATAATGGAACAAGTATTTAAGAGTGTGCTCCTATCAAAGGAGAATCCTACTTTATCAACGTTCAGTTCAATGATCACCAATTATGGTAAGGCTACGCTTCTGAAAAAAGCAGAATTGGACTACAGGAAGATCACTAGCTTGGGCGATGTGCCAAATAAAGTTACATATGTTAAGCTCCATTCCCGAACTAAATTTTTTAAAGCTGATATGTTAAATGGAATTCATATGTTGGAGTCTCCAAAGTGCCTCTTCTAGTTCTGTGAGTGAACCATATGTAACCATATGTATTCAGAAGCTCTACCTTAAGTCATTTCTTTGAGGAGCACTATACAGCTAAATAGTGAAGAAGAGGATGTCTAGGAGTTAGGTTGCATTAATGTTTGTATTGAGAAAAAAATCTTCAATAATAAATTGTAAAATGCATCCAATTTCTTTCAATGTAGTGAATATGATCATTAAGTAATACCATTATGTCTAACTAATATCATTAGTCTACTATGATGGGATAGGTTAGGAAGAGAAAGAATATTAATATGGTGAGATAGGTTAGGAAGACAAAAAAGATTAAAGATTGGACCTCGAGATTATTTTCTTCTTCGAAAATACTTTAATTTTTATCCTTGAAAGTACTTTTATTTCTCTCTTTCCAAGCGATTTCATTTTTGCATAAGATTTAGTTTTGAATTATAGACTTAATAGACATTAAAAAATAACAAAATGAAAAATAATAAATCATATTCAGTTTTATTTATTGTTTAAACAATTCAAAATAAACATAAAAAATTGAAAAATAATAAACATTAATCAATTGCAATTCAGACAAGAAATTAACTATGTTGATTAGGAGATGTATCTAAACTCGGCTGCAATTGGGATGTGATCAGAAGAACGCATAACTGAAGGAAGTGCGCAGTCCTTCACCTCGTCCTCGTCAATCAGCTCCAGTAACGACACCACCTGCAATTTCTTGGGATTGTAGATAATGTAATCTATCGTTCCCTTAAACTTTTCCTGCACGCCATTCTTGACGAATTTAGTGAAACGCGGTTCCCCTTGACGAACAATTTTCTTCCACACCTCTTGCAAGGGAATATTGCATAGGGAATAAGAATGGTAAGCACTTTTTGAAGGTATTGTATGACGAAGGTGCAGTCTCTCAGATGGATCAAAATTGGAAATCTCCTCGTGTGATGGATCGACTTTGCCTGTCGTAAGAAATGAGTGGACGACGCTTCCGGGCAAAGAATTGAAGTCACCACACAATATAAGAGTGAAATGACGTTGATCCCAGAAATATGGCGCCAAGGCTTTGAGCAAGTTATAAACCTGGCGTACTTTTATATCATTGTTTCTAGGATTTGTATGGATGTGGGTATTGGCTATGCATAGAGATTGATAGGTATTTTTGAATGAAAGGATCACTTGCAGGGCAATGTTGTCTTTATATCCCAAATAAATCGACCACTGAGTCACGAAGTGAAATTTGTTCACTTTATAAAACGTTGCACAACCATCAACCGTTGCAATGCGGAGTTGTCTTTCCTTTTCCTTAAAAACCCCTTCATATCCTAATTTCGCCAATTCCGGATGGAAAAAAGAAATAAAATGGTTCTGTTGGACCTCCTGCAGGCAAATGATGTCAGGGTGGCACTGTAATATCTCTTTCAACAACCTTTGTTTGCGATATTCCCAGTTGAGGGCGAATGAGGGACAGTTGGGGCACTGCTCTGAAGTAGCGTATACGTCTGCCAGAACATTGTAGGTCACAACTGTGAATGATGGACCTCTCAAACTTACATCATTCAGGCTCTCCTTGTTAATTTTAAGCATTTGCCGAGGACTGGGAAGTGGAATAACAGGCTCGGTTCCTTCCACCGCCATTTTTATGGTTAAATGTAATTTTTCAAAGTTACTTTCGCTTAGGGTTCTTTCTTAGACTTACCAACTTTCGCGTTGCTTTCTCTTCTTCCTGTACCAACTTAGGGTTCCTTCTTAGGCTTACGAACTTGCTTTCTTTCTGATTCGGAGAAGTTTGACCGAAATGATGGATCTGTCCTTCTATTGGCGATATAAACAGATATATAGCTCCACGCTCTATAAATAAATATCGACCGATCTGTTCCTCTATTCCTCAAAAATACAATTACAATTAGACGCTCTATTTGTGTTAAATTTATATATTTAGGGAGAAGTGATTTTTCATTAGGGCCGACATAACAATAATTAGATTAAATTTTACATATTCATTGTTAAACATTACTTTTACATTTACATTTAAGTTTACCTTAGATACTCAATGTAGTGTAGGGTATTTGGCCCTTAAGCTTCACCTAAATAAAACATTTTTTCTGAGTGTTTGTCAAAGTGTTCGTAAATATAAAGAGGAGTATGGAGTAAATATAAAGAGACTTTATTTTTTACTATACCCCTCCTTTATTTATACTTATATTTATTTACCATACCTCTATATACCTCTTTTATATTTATTTATTTACCATATCTCTTTTATAAATACCGTTTTGGGCCCATAGTATTTAGCCCATGGTATTAATAATAATTTCTTCCATGGTATTTGGCCCATAGGCTTCACCTAAATAAAACCTCAATTTTTAGTTTTCGTCAATATACAAAGGTTTGAGTAAATATAAAAAGATGTTTTATTGATTTACCATACCTTTAGTCTTTTTATATTTTTATTTATTTACCATACCTCTAGAGTAAGTATAAACAAGATTTTATTTATTTACCATACTTCTAGTTTATTTATATTTTTATTTATTTACCATTAAGTTTTTTTTTTTAATTTACCATACCTCTAGTTTATTTATATTTATTTATTGACAATAACTCACATTACATATTTGACCCAAAATAAATTTTATTTTGACTTAAGTCGTCATAAATGTTCTAAAATTGAACAAATTTCTCTAAGGAAAATGTTATCCATTTTTATCAACATCATTATCTATCATTAGCATCCACTAGTGCCCATATTTGGGGTGGTACCAAACACATGACAATGTCATCACCATACCAGGATGCACTCTTCCATAATGATCCATCATTTCCCTTGACCTCTACATAGGCCAAAAATTCTAAGACCGTCAACAAACAAGTTAACTCACCCTTCCTAGTGAACTCTCTAGGCCAATACGTCACTCAACCCCTTCTTAATTGTGATTGGGTATAGATTCTGAAAGGTCCTCACTCCACCCTACCTCATGTGCGAAAAAGGTTCAAGACATCACTCCACTCTTCCCAATCTGCGATTAGGGTCTAGGACCTCACTCCACCATTCTAGAGTCTTAATAGGGTCTAGATGCTAAAGGACCTCACTGTACCATGTCTGGTGTGTGATGGGGATCCAACACCTCTCTCCACCATTACTTGTATGTGATGAGGATCAAAATCCAAGAGAAAATCACTCAACATTGTTTATCGAGCCCTCTCGATCTCTTAGAGGCATCCGCTTTGTTACTTTTGTATAAACAAGCAAGCCTAAGGGCTCAATAGGATTCAAATTGTTGTAGGAGGATAGAATTTATTAAGGAGATTAGAAATTATTTGTTTCCATTTCCATTTTTTATTTAATTGAGCAGTATTTTTCATTAATTAAAATATTATTTTTCATCCATAACTCTGTTTATTCTAGTGGGATGAGCCCCTTTGGTTTATGTCCCATCATGTAGGCTCTTGTTTCTCTTTCTTGCGTATTCGTTTCATGCATTTCCTTTCCTAGTACTATTTTCATTATTTGTCTAGAATATTTGTCCATAAATAAGTTGCGTGTGTAGGTATTCCAATTATATATTTGTTAGATGCTTCATTGGGGATGTCGTATTGGTAGGCCAAAAATATATATTATATTTTCCTTAAAGTAGTTAGGCATTTGGAGTTTCCTCTTTCCACATGTTTTGTTCCTTGCACACTTGGAGACTTAATAAAAATATTCTTTGAGCCTAGAAAGCATAACATATTATGAATGTAGGACAATACATTCTACAACCTATATTTTCTTTTGAGGCAAGAAGTAGATTGCAAATAAAATTCAACTCATGCTTTCTCATTTAGCTCCCTTTTTCTGCAATTTGGTTATTAGTTTGGCATTATTTTCAAGTTTAAAAATAATTATTTGACTTGTGTGCAGGTACTACTATTGTTTTTTAGGATTTTTATTGTCATTGCACACTCATCCTCCCATCATCACCCTCTTTCTCCTTACCTAAAAACTCTCTCAAAATGTTGTCCACCAATAAAAAAATTATGGTTTGTTGAAGGCCACTCTCTGCATCAATTTTCCTAAAAGATGGGCCCCATAAGATTACTAGGCTTAAAGGCCCGAACAACCTTTTTCTACCCTCCACTGACTTTCCTTACTTTTAGATTTCCTTTTGGATCCTTGGGATTCTCATTAATCAAATCATGTGGCAAAGCAAGGAAATCATGTAGCATCTTGTAGCACCATGTAAACTTGTCTACAGTTGCTCCTAAAGCATGATTCTTATCTCACAAGAAAAATATGTTAATGAAGTGCTGGAAAGATTTAAGATGCAGGAGAGAAAAGCAGTGATCACTCCCACAATGATGGGATTAAAACTCGGCAGAGAGGACAACAACAAGGATTTTGATCCTAGTTTGTACAAGAGCATAGCTGGCAGCCTCATGTATTTGACTACAATTAGGCCCGATATAATGCATGTTGTTAGTTTGATTTCAAGATTCACGGAGAAGCGAAAGGATGCACATTGGAAGGCAGCAAAGAGAATTCTGAGGTATGTTAAAGGAACCAAAAGGTATGGCATTTTATATACTACTTTATAATGTTTAGATTTAGTTGGATAGACTGATAGTGATTGGGCTGGAAGTGTAGATGATCAGAAGAGCACTTCCAGTTATGTTTTTCACATGGGTTTAGGAGCCATTTCATGGTCTTCTAAGAAACAGCCTATTGTAGCATTGTTTACAGCAGAGGCAGAATATGTGGCGGCTACAACAACAACGTGTCAAACAATTTGGATGAGGAGGATGTTGAGAAGTTTGTGCCAAGAGTAGGCAAAAGGAACAGTGATTTTTTGTGACAATAGATCAGCTATTGCATTATCTAAGAGGTATGTGTTTCACAAGAGAACGAAACACATTGACACAAAATTTCATTACATCAGGGAATTGGTAAACAATGGAGAAATTGTTTTGGAACACTACAGAACTCAGGAGCAGTTTGTAGACATTCTGACCAAGCCATTGGGACAGAAGAGTTTTGATTTTTTGAGAAAATGTCTACGTATGACTGATAACTCAGCAGTTGAAAGTAAGGGGCAGTGTTGAAATGTTACTTTCAACAGTCCTAAGGAGAGCTGCTTTCCAATTTTGATTACCAGGTTTATGTCCTCCAGCCGCTTTCCAAATGCAGTGAACAATCAATTCAGTTTTGTTTAAATCGGCGCAGTCCTCTGCGTTTTTGAAAAAAAACAGAGTCTTTTTATTTTGATCTGGGACAGTCTCTGTTTTGGGCAAAATAGAGTACTTTTATTTTTAAAAAAGTCACGCAGATATTTGTGATCGCATCCAATTCTTCAATCGGCATCGGGAGTCTTTTGTTGTAAGGCCCAATGGCAAAGTCAAGTTTCGAACCCAACGCCATTTATACGACGAATTTAAATATGTCCATTGCGTCTGGTTCCCAATCGACAATCAGAACTTTTGTATGGTTCATTTTTTGATGTTTAAGCCACAGACCCGATCACTTTATACAACAGATTTAATAAACACATTTCGCGTTACATTTTGCGCCTACGTTAGCAAGCCAAAATCGAACCTGAAAAGTTTATGAGATGGAATTGAATTCTCATTGCACGCACATTTCTTGTTGTGACGTCAGCTAGATTGGAACGTGAAAAGGTCTGATGAATTTTGGTTGATAATTTTTTGAAGTCCGGCGTTCATCGCGCGGTCAAAGGTTTATTGTTTTGTTTGATAGGTTTTAACATATGATATATATCATATGCGCATTTGTAATGAAAATGGTTTTTGTTTTAGTGGGCCCCCAAACATTTAAACAGATTTGATTTAGTTTTTATATAGTTTGTAATGTTTTATTGTATAGGCGGCATATAAAATCAAAAAGGCCCAAGAGCATTCGTAATAGACAGTGTTATGTTATTATTTTTGAAAGCACAACAGTGCGTATTTTTGAACAGAGATAGAGTGTTTGTTTTTAACAGAGCAGTGTTGTTTGTGAGAGACAGAGAGTTGTTTTGGGCACTGCGTTTTGTAGCAGTCCTATTTTTGTAATCCCTCTTAGTGAGGAAGATATTGTAACAGTTTTTTTTAAAGGAATAGAAGTTTCTTTTCAGTGTTGAAAATCTGTCCCTGTGAGTGAAATTTTATATTTCTCTATGTTAAAGAGGAGTGTATTACTTTCTCCATTGTTTGTTATAGAATTTTCATAAATTTCAACAATGAATTGTATGGCAATAGAAATAAAATATGGTCTAAATCTGAACATGATACAATCTTGGGTAATACGGTGTCTTTGTTTTGTGGAGACCAAGATGATATTAGTGGATGGGTTTATTAAAAAAATAATTCGCCACCAATTTTCAGGATGCACAACCATAATTATATCACATTGGGTTCCATATGATATTGATAGTGATTTCATTCAACTATTAAAAGATGGAGAAATTGCTGAGTATGGCGCTCCGTCTAAACTACTCAGCAAGAAATCTTATGCATTTGAAAAACTTGTTTGAGACCACTCCATCTAATAGATATCTTAACTAAATATTTGTACATTGGTCATATTGGTTCACAATAGAATGGAGAAAAACCTTCATTTGAAACTCATGCTGCATAAATTCAATAATTGGGCCTCTAGAACATTGCTTGAGATACAGTATAGTGGGGTATGAGCTATCATGTAAGCTCATTATTTTATGATAATATTCTATATTGAGTTCCTTAAGAAGAGTTCGATTACTATTATTAGTGACTTTGACTTCAAACTTAAGTTATGATTTTTCACTTGTTATTTAGAAGTGGAGTTTACCCTTTAGAAAAATAAAAAGGTCAGTTCTCTTAGCACATACAAATTTTGGGGCTGCTAGTGCCTTGGAAATTTGAAAAGATAAGGTGTTTTAATCATGGAGGAAACGAAGCTCAGAGGAACATCTCTTAGGACCTCCTGTTGTGGATAAAACTGATAAAACTGGCATTGGTATTCGGATGGATGCAATAATAGGATTGGTACCGCGCAGACAATGGTGTTTATTCCAAGTTGATATCAATCATGGGAAGGAAGGGCCAAATTTGGCTGGCCATGCGACTCTTTTCAGATACTCACAAGACTAGATGTTGACCAAACATTTATGTTTAGAATGCAGTTTTCCAAGCAGGCTTGCATACTAAAGATAAGGAAAGGGCTCTTGCAAAAGCCTGCGGATAGTTTGTCAAAATGAAGGAGAAAGTTAGATGTCAACCCAACATTTTAACCTACAAAATTCTGCATAGGGCTTATACTCAAGCCTGCTACGTGGATAAGGTTAATGCACTGCTGAAGGATGTTGAAAAAAGTGATATTGGGAGAAATTTTTATACTTATAAGGGTGTGATGGATGCTTATGGTAAAAATTGAATTCCCACAGAAATAGAGCAGGTTCTTGCTCTTATGAAGAAAACTAGATATCATTACTTTCAATTTACTTATATATGATTATGGGAAGAATCGAGATTTCAGCATAATGGAACAAGTATTTAAGAGCGTGCTCCTATCAAAGGAGAATCCTACTTTATCAACGTTCAGTTAAATGATCACCAATTATGGTAAGGCTACGCTTATGAAAAAAGCAGAATTGGACTACAGGAAGATCACTAGCTTGGGCGATGAGCCAAATAAAGTTACATATGTTAAGCTCCATTCCCAAACTAAATTTTTTAAAGCTGATATGTTAAATGGAATTCATATGTTGGAGTCTCCAAAGTGCCTCTTCTAGTTCTATGAGTGAACCATATGTAACCATATGTATTCAGAAGCTCTACCGTAAGTCATTTCTTTGAGGAGCACTATACAGCTAAATAGTGAAGAAGAGGATGTCTAGGAGTTAGGTTGCATTAATGTTTGTATTGAGAAAAAAATCTTCAATAGTAAATTGTAAAATGCATCCAATTTCTTTCAATGTAGTGAATATGATCGTTAAGTAATACCATTATGTCTAACTAATATCATTAGTCTACTATGATGGGATAGGTTAGGAAGAGAAAGAATATTAATATGGTGAGATAGGTTAGGAAGACAAAGAAGATTAAAGATTGGACCTCAAGATTATTTTCTTCTTTGAAAATACTTTTATTTTTATCCTTGAAAGTACTTTTATTTCTCTCTTTCCAAGCGATTTCATTTTTGCATAAGATTTAATTTTGAATTATAGACTTAATAGACATTAAAAAATAACAAAATGAAAAATAATAAATCATATTCAGTTTTATTTATTAATTAAACAATTCAAAATAAACATAAAAATTTGAAAAATAACAAACATTAATCAATTGCATTTCAGACAAGAAATTAACTATGTTGATTAGGAGATGTATCTAAACTCGGCTGCAATTGGGATGTGATCAGAAGAACGCATAACTGAAGGAAGTGCGCGGTCCTTCACCTCGTCCTCGTCAATCAGCTCCAGTAACGACACCACCTGCAATTTCTTGGGATTGTAGATAATGTAATCTTTCGTTCCCTTAAACTTTTCCTGCACGCCATTCTTGACGAAGTTAGTGAAGCGCGGTTCCCCTTGATGAACAATTTTCTTCCACGCCTCTTGCAGGGGAATATTGCATAGGGAATAGGAATGGTAAGCACTTTTTGAAGGTATTGTATGACGAAGGTGCAGTCTCTCAGATGGATGAAAATTGGAAATCTTGAAAATTGAAAATTGAAAATTGAAATTTGAAAATTGAAAATTGAAAATTGGTGCCTGTCGTAAGAAATGAGTGGACGGCGCTCCCGGGCAAAGAATTGAAGTCACCACACAATATAAGAGCGAAATGACGTTGATCCCAGAAATATGGCTCCAAGGCTTTGAGCAAGTTATAAACCTGGCGTACTTTTATATCATTGTTTTCAGGATTTGCATGGATGTGGGTATTGGCTATGCATAGAGATTGATAGGTATTTTTGAATGAAAGGATCACTTGCAGGGCAATGTTGTCTTTATATCCCAAATAAATCGACCACTGAGTTTTGAAGTGAAATTTGTTCACTTTATAAAACGTTGCACAACCATCAACAGTTGCAATGCGGAGTTGTCTTTCCTTTTCCTTAAAAACCCCTTCATATCCTAATTTCGCCAATTCTGGATGGAAAAAAGAAATAAAATGGTTCTGTGGACCTCACGAGCAAAATGATGTCGGGGTGACGCTGTAATATCTCTTTCAGCAACCTTTGTTTGCGATATTCCCGATTGAGGGCGGTAGAGACGAGTTGAGAAGCCCCATACGAAGTAGCGTGTCCGTACGCGAACATTGTGGGTCACAGCGCGAATGATGGTTCTCTCAAACTTACATCATTCCGGGCTCTCCTTGTTAATTTTAAGCATTTCTTGGGGCGGGAAGTGGAGACGCGAGCCTAGGTTCCTTCCTGTGTTTTTTTACGGTTAAATGTAATTTTTCTAAGTTACTTTCGCTTAGGGTTCTTTCTTAGACTTACCAACTTTCGCGTTTCTTTCTCTTCTTCGTGTACCAGCTTAGGGTTCCTTCTTAGGCTATGAACTTGCTTTCTTTCTGATTCGGAGAAGTTTGACCGAAATGATGGATCTGTGCTTCTATTGGCGATATAAACAGATATATAGCTCCACGCTCTATAAATAAATATCGATCGATCTGTTCCTCTATTCCTCAAAATACAATTACAATTAGACGCTCTATTTGTGTTAAATTTATATATTTAGGGAGATAAGTGATTTTTCATTAGGGCCGACATAACAATAATTAGATTAAATTTTACATATTCATTGTTAAACATTACTTTTACATTTACATTTAAGTTTACCTTAGATACTCAATGTAGTGTAGGGTATTTGGCCCTTAAGCTTCACCTAAATAAAACATTTTTTTGTCTGGAGTAAATATAAAGAGACTTTATTTTTTACTATACCCCTCCTTTATTTATACTTATATTTATTTACCATACCTTTATATACCTCTTTTATATTTATTTATTTGCCATATTTCTTTTATAAATACGGTTTTGGGCCCATAGTATTTAGCCCATGGTATTAATAATAATTTCTTCCATGGTATTTGGCCCATAGGTTTCACCTAAATAAAACCTCAACTTTTAGTTTTCGTCAATATAAAAAGGTTTGAGTAAATATAAAAAGTTGTTTTATTGATTTACCATACCTTTAGTCTTTTTATATTTTTTTTTATTTACCATACCTCTAGAGTAAGTATAAACACGATTTTATTTATTTACCATACTTCTAGTTTATTTATATTTTTATTTATTTACCATTAAGTTTTTTTTTTTTTTTTAATTTACCATACCTCTAGTTTATTTATATTTATTTATTGACCATAACTCACATTACATATTTGACCCAAAATAAATTTTATTTTGACTTAAGTCGTCATAAATGTTCTAAAATTGAACAAATTTCTCTAAGGAAAATGTTATCCATTTTTATCAACATCATTATCTATCATTAGCATACACTAGTGGCCATATTTGGGGTGGTACCAAACACATGACAATGTCATCACCATACCAGGATGCACTCTTCCATAATGATCCATCATTTCCCTTGACCTCTACATAGGCCAAAAATGCTAAGACCGTCAACAAACAAGTTAACTCACCCTTCCTAGTGAACTCTCTAGGCCAATACGTCACTCAACCCCTTCTTAATTTTGATTGTGTATAGATTCTGAGAGGTCCTCACTCCACCCTACCTCATGTGCGAAAAGGGTTCAAGACATCACTCCACTCTTCCCAATCTGCGATTAGGGTCTAGGACCTCACTCCGCCATTCTAGAGTCTTAATAGGGTCGAGATGCTAAAGGACCTCACTGTACCATGTCTGGTGTGTGATGGGGATCCAACACCTCTCTCCACCATTACTTGTATGTGATGAGGATCGAAATCCAAGAGAAAATCATTCAACATTGTTTATTGAGCCCTCTCGATCTCTTAGAGGCATCCGCTTTGTTACTTTTGTATAAACAAGCAAGCCTAAGGGCTCAATAGGATTCAAATTGTTGTAGGAGGATAGAATTTATTAAGGAGATTACAAATTATTTGTTTCCATTTCCATTTTTATTTAATTGAGCAGTATTTTTCATTAATTAAAATATTATTTTTCATCCATAACTCTGTTTATTCCAGTGGGATGAGCCCCTTTGGTTTATGTCCCATCATGTAGACTCTTGTTTCTCTTTCTTGCGTATTCGTTTCATGCATTTCCTTTCCTAGTACTATTTTCATTATTTGTCTAGAATATTTGTCCATAAATAAGTTTCTTGTGTAGGTATTCCAATTATATATTTGTTAGATGCTTCATTGGGGATGTCGTATTTGTAGGCCAAAAATATATATTATATTTTCCTTAAAGTAGTTAGGCATTTGGAGTTTCCTCTTTCCACATGTTTTGTCCCTTGCACACTTGGAGACTTAATAAAAATATTCTTTGAGCCTAGAAAGCATAATATATTATGAATGTAGGACAATACATTCTACAACCTATATTTTCTTTTGAGGCAATAAGTAGATTGCAAATAAAATTCAACTCATGCTTTCTCATTTAGCTCCCTTTTTCTGCAATTTGGTTATTAGTTTGGCATTATTTTCAAGTTGAAAAATAATTATTTGACTTGTTTGCAGGTACTACTATTGTTTTTTAGGATTTTTATTGTCATTGCACACTCATCCTCCCATCATCACCCTCTTTCTCCTTACCTCAAAACTCTCTCAAAATGTTGTCCACCAATAAAAAAATTATGGTTTGTTGAAGGCCACTCTCTACATCAATTTTCCTAAAAGATGGGCCCCATAAGATTACTAGGCTTAAAGGCCCGAACAACCTTTTTCTACCCTCCACTGACTTTCCTTACTTTTAGATTTCCTTTTGGATCCTTGGGATTCTCATTAATCAAATCATGTGGCAAAGCGAGGAAATCATGTAGCATCTTGTAGCACCATGTAAACTTGTCTACAGTTTCTCCTAAAACATGATTTTTATCTCACAAGAAAAATATGTTAATGAAGTGCTGGAAAGATTTAATATGCAGGAGAGCAAAGCAGTGATCACTCCCACAGTGATGGGATTAAAACTCGACAGAGAGGACAACAACAAGGATTTTGATCCTAGTTTGTACAAGAGCATAGTTGGCAGCCTCATGTATTTGACTGCAATTAGGCCCGATATAATGCATGTTGTTAGTTTGATTTCAAGATTCACGGAGAAGCGAAAGGATGCACATTGGCAGGCAACGAAGAGAATTCTGAGGTATGTTAAAGGAACCAAAAGGTATGGCATTTTATATACTGCTTTAGAATGTTTAGATTTAGTTGGATAGACTGACAGTGATTGGGCTGGAAGTGTAGATGATCAGAAGAGCACTTCCAGTTATGTTTTTCACATGGGTTCAGGAGCCATTTCATGGGCTTCTAAGAAACTGCCTATTGTAGCATTGTTTACAGCAGAGGCAGAATATGTGGCAGATACAACAACAACGTGTCAAACAATTTGCATGAGGAGGAACAGATAATCTGCCAAGAGTAGGCAAAGGAACAAAGGATTTTTTGTGACAATAGATCACTATTGCATTATCTAAGAAGCATGTGTTTACAAGAGAACGAAACACATTGACACAAAGTTTCATTACATCGTGGAATTGGTAAACAATGTGGTGATTTCTGAACACTACGTATCACAGAGGCTGTAGACATCACTGGCCATCGGGGATTTAAGAGTTTTGATTTTTTGAGAAAATGTCTGCGTATGACTGATAACTCAGCAGTTGAAAGTAAGGGGGAGTGTTGAAATGTTACTATCAATAGTCCTGAGCAGAGCCGCTTTCCAATTTTGATTACCAGGTTTATGTCCTCCAGCCGCTTTCCAAATGCAGTGAACAGTCAATTCAGTTTTGTTTAAATCGGCGCAGTCCTCTGCGTTTTTGAAAAAAAACAGAGTCTTTTTATTTTGATCTGGGACAGTCTCTGTTTTGGGCAAAATAGAGTACTTTTATTTTTAAAAAAGTCACGCAGATATTTGTGATCGCATCCAATTCTTCAATCGGCATCGGGAGTCTTTTGTTGTAAGGCCCAATGGCAAAGTCAAGTTTCGAACCCAACGCCATTTATACGACGAATTTAAATATGTCCATTGCGTCTGGTTCCCAATCGACAATCAGAACTTTTGTATGGTTCATTTTTTGATGTTTAAGCCACAGACCCGATCACTTTATACAACAGATTTAATAAACACATTTCGCGTTACATTTTGCGCCTACGTTAGCAAGCCAAAATCGAACCTGAAAATTTTATGAGACGGAATTGAATTCTCATTGCACGCACATTTCTTGTTGTGACGTCAGCTAGATTGGAACGTGAAAAGGTCTGATGAATTTTGGTTGATAATTTTTTGAAGTCCGGCGTTCATCGCGCGGTCAAAGGTTTATTGTTTTGTTTGATAGGTTTTAACATATGATATATATCATATGCGCATTTGTAACGAAAATGGTTTTTGTTTTAGTGGGCCCCCAAACATTTAAACAGATTTGATTTAGTTTTTATTAGTCTAGAAATTGTTTTATTGTGTATAGTAAGTGTACATAAAAATCAAAAAGGCCAAGAGCATTCTCAGAATAGACAAAATATGTTATTATTTTGAAAGGACAACATATGTATTTTTGAATAAAGATGAGTGTTTGTTTTTAAACAGCAAGTATTGTTTGTGAGAGACAAAAGAGAGTTGTTTTGGGCACCGTTGTAGTAGTCTTATTTTTGTAATCCCTCTTAGTGATAAGATATTTGAAAATGCTTTTTTATTGTAAGCTCTTTCTGTTGAAAATCGTCTCCGTGAGTGAAATTTATATTTCTCTACGTTAAAGAGGAGTGTATTACTTTCTCCATTGTTTGTTGTAGAATTTTCTCATAAATTTCAAATAATGAATTAAAGGTAATAGAAATAAAAATATAGTCTAAACGGAACATGATACAATCTTAATGGTCTTGTTTTGTGGAGACCAAGATGATCTTAGTGGATGGGTTTATTAAAAAAATAATTCGCCACCAATTTTCAGGATGCACAACCATAATTATATCACATTGGGTTCCATATGATATTGATAGTGATTTCATTCAACTATTAAAAGATGGAGAAATTGCTGAGTATGGTGCTCCATCTAAACTACTCAGCAAGAAATCTTATGCATTTGCAAAACTTGTTTGAGACCACTCCATCTAATAGATATCTTAACTAAATATTTGTACATTGGTCATATTGGTTCACAATAGAATGGAGAAAAACCTTCATTTGAAACTCATGCTGCATAAATTCAGTAATTGGACCTCTAGAACATTGCTTGAGATACAGTATAGTGGGCTATGAGCTATCATGTAAGCTCATTATTTTATGATAATATTCTATATTGAGTTCCTTAAGAAGAGTTCGATTACTATTATTAGTGAATTTGACTTCAAACTTAAGTTATGATTTTTCACTTGTTATTTAGAAGTGGAGTTTACCCTTTAGAAAAATAAAAAGGTCAGTTCTGTTAGCACATACAAATTTTGGGGCTGCTAGTGCTTTGGAAATTTGAAAAGATAAGGTGTTTTAATCATGGAGGAAACGAAGCTCAGAGGAACATCTCTTAGGACCTCCTCTTGTGGATAAAACTGATAAAACTAGCATTGGTATTCGGATGGATGCAATAATAGGATTGGTACCGTGCAGACAATGGTGTTTATTCCAAGTTGATATCAATCATGGGAAGGAAGGGCCAAATTTGGCTGGCCATGCGACTCTTTTCACATACTCACAAGACTAGATGTTGACCAAACATTTATGTTTAGAATGCAGTTTTTCAAGCACGCTTGCATACTAAAGATAAGGAAAGGGCTCTTGCAAAAGCCTGCGGATAGTTTGTCAAAATGAAGGAGAAAGTTAGATGTCAACCCAACATTTTAACCTACAAAATTCTGCATAGGGCTTATACTCAAGCCTGCTACGTGGATAAGGTTAATGCACTGCTGAAGGATGTTGAAAAAAGTGATATTGGGAGAAATTTTTATACTTATAAGGGTGTGATGGATGCTTATGGTAAACATTGAATTCTCACAGAAATAGAGCAGATTCTTGCTCTTATGAAGAAAGACAAATGTAAACTAGATATCATTACTTTCAATTTACTTATATATGATTATGGGAAGAATCGAGATTTTAGCATAATGGAACAAGTATTTAAGAGCGTGCTCCTATCAAAGGAAAATCCTACTTTATCAACGTTCAGTTCAATGATCACCAATTATGGTAAGGCTACACTTATGAAAAAAGCAGAATTGGACTACAGGAAGATCACTAGCTTGGGCGATGAGCCAAATAAAGTTACATATGTTAAGCTCCATTCCCAAACTAAATTTTTTAAAGCTGATATGTTAAATGGAATTCATATGTCGGAGTCTCCAAAGTGCCTCTTCTAGTTCTGTGAGTGAACCAGATGTAACCATATGTATTCAGAAGCTCTACCTTAAGTCATTTCTTTGAGGAGCACTATACAGCTAAATAGTGAAGAAGAGGATGTCTAGGGGTTAGGTTGCATTAATGTTTGTATTGAGAAAAAAATCTTCAATAGTAAATTGTAAAATGCATCCAATTTCTTTCAATGTAGTGAATATGATCATTAAGTAATACCATTATGTCTAACTAATATCATTAGTCTACTATGATGGAATAGGTTAGGAAGAGAGAATATTAATATGGTGAGATAGGTTAGGAAAACAAAGAAGATTAAATATTGGACCTCAAGATTATTTCCCTCTTTGGAAATACTTTAATTTTTATCCTTGTAAGTACTTTTATTTCTCTCTTTCCAAGTGATTTCATTTTTGCATAAGATTTAGTTTTGAATTATAGACTTAATAGACATTAAAAAATAACAAAATGAAAAATAATAAATCATATTCAGTTTTATTTATTAATTAAACAATTCAAAATAAACATAAAAATTTGAAAAATAATAAACATTAATCGATTGCAATTCAGACAAGAAATTAACTATGTTGAGTAGGAGATGTATCTAAACTCGGCTGCAATTGGGATGTGATCAGAAGAACGCATAACTGAAGGAAGTGCGCGGTCCTTCACCTCGTCCTCGTCAATCAGCTCCAGTAACGACACCACCTGCAATTTGTTGGGATTGTAGATAATGTAATCTATCGTTCCCTTAAACTTTTCCTGCACGCCATTCTTGACGAATTTAGTGAAACGCGGTTCCCCTTGAAGAACAATTTTCTTCCACACCTCTTGCAGGGGAATATTGCATAGGGAATAGGAATGGTAAGCACTTTTTGAAGGTATTGTATGACGAAGGATCGTCAGACAGATCAAATTAGTGTCCTTTGTAGATGGATCACTGCCTCTGCTGTAATAGCAAACATGGGACACGCCTGGGAGCAAAGAATTGAAGTCACCACACAATATATGAGTGAAATGACGTTGATCCCAGAAATATGGCTCCAAGGCTTTGAGCAAGTTATAAACCTGGCATACTTTTATATCATTGTTTCTAGGATTTGTATGGATGTGGGTATTGGCTATGCATAGAGATTGATAGGTATTTTTGAATGAAAGGATCACTTGCAGGGCAATGTTGTCTTTATATCCAAAATAAATCGACCACTGAGTCACGAAGTGAAATTTGTTCACTTTATAAAACGTTGCACAACCATCAACAGTTGCAATGCGGAGTTGTCTTTCCTTTTCCTTAAAAACCCCTTCATATCCTAATTTCGCCAATTCCGGATGGAAAAAAGAAATAAAATGGTTATGTTGGACCTCCTGCAGGCAAATGATGTCAGGGTGGCACTGTAATATCTCTTTCAACAACCTTTGTTTGCGATATTCCCAGTTGAGGGCGAATGAGGGACAGTTGGGGAACTGCTCTGAAGTAGCGTATACGTCTGCCAGAACATTGTAGGTCACAACTGTGAATGATGGACCTCTCAAACTTACATCATTCAGGCTCTCCTTGTTAATTTTAAGCATTTTCCGAGGACTGGGAAGTGGAATAACAGGCTCGGTTCCTTCCACCGCCATTTTTACGGTTAAATGTAATTTTTCTAAGTTACTTTCGCTTAGGGTTCTTTCTTAGACTTACCAACTTTCGCATTTCTTTCTCTTCTTCCTGTTCCAGCCTAGGGTTCCTTCTTAGGCTTACGAACTTGCTTTCTTTCTGATTCGGAGAAGTTTGACCGAAATGATGGATCTGTCCTTCTATTGGCGATATAAACAGATATATAGCTCCACGCTCTATAAAAAATATCGACCGATCTGTTCCTCTATTCTTCAAAAATACAATTACAATTAGACGCTCTATTTGTGTTAAATTTATATATTTAGGGAGATAAGTGATTTTTCATTAGGGCCGACATTATAATAATTAGATTAAATTTTACATATTAATTGTTAAACATTACTTTTACATTTACATTTAAGTTTAGCTTAGATACTCAATGTAGTGTAGGGTATTTGGCCCTTAAGCTTCACCTAAATAAAACATTTTTTCTGAGTGTTTGTCTCAATGTTCATAAATATAAAGAGGAGTCTGGAGTAAATATAAAGAGACTTTATTTTTTACTATACCCCTCCTTTATTTATACTTATATTTATTTACCGTACCTCTATATACCTCTTTTATATTTATTTATTTACCATATCTCTTTTATATATACGGTTTTTGGCCCATAGTATTTAGCCAATGGTATTAATAATAATTTCTTCCATGGTATTTGGCCCATAGGCTTCACCTAAATAAAACCTCAATTTTTAGTTTTCGTCAATATAAAAAGGTTTGAGTAAATATAAAAAGATGTTTTATTGATTTACCATACCTTTAGTCTTTTTATATTTTTATTTATTTACCATACCTCTAGAGTAAGTATAAACAAGATTTTATTTATTTATTACTTTAGTTTATTATATCTTCTTACTTATTCACCATGAGCTTTTCTTTCTTTTTTAATTAATTACACCTCTAATATTTCACTTTACTTATTGACCATAACTCACATTGTCATTATTTGACCTAAAATAAATTTTATTTTGACTTAATGTCAAGTAAAAATTCTAAAATTGAACAAATTTCTATGAAATGTTATCCATTTTTATCAACATCATTATCTATCATTATATCCACTAGTGCCCATATTTGGGGTGGTAAATTAAACATGACAAAATTATCACCAGTTACTGTGATAATTCTTCCTTACAATGATTCCATTGCTTTCTTGACTCTAATAACAAAATGCTAAGATCACAACAAACATGTTAACTACCCTTCCTAGTGAACTCATTAATATTACTAACCTCTTCTTAATTGTGATTGGGTATAGATTCTGAAAGGTCCTCACTCCACCCTACCTCATGTGCGAAAAGGGTTCAAGACATCACTCCACTCTTCCCAATCTGCGATTAGGGTCTAGGACCTCACTCCACCATTCTAGAGTCTTAATAGGGTCTAGATGCTAAAGGACCTCACTGTACCATGTCTGGTGTGCGATGGGGATCCAACACCTCTCTCCACCATTACTTTTATGTGATGAGGATCGAAATCCAAGAGAAAATCACTCAACATTGTTTATTGAGCCCTCTCGATCTCTTAGAGGCATCCGCTTTGTTACTTTTGTATAAACAAGCAAGCCTAAGGGCTCAATAGGATTCAAATTGTTGTAGGAGGATAGAATTTATTAAGGAGATTACAAATTATTTGTTTCCATTTCCATTTTTTATTTAATTGAGCAGTATTTTTCATTAATTAAAATATTATTTTTCATCCATAACTCTGTTTATTCCAGTGGGATGAGCCCCTTTGGTTTATGTCCCATCATGTAGGCTCTTGTTTCTCTTTCTTGCGTATTCATTTCATGCATTTCCTTTCCTAGTACTATTTTCATTATTTGTCTAGAGTATTTGTCCATAAATAAGTTGCTTGTGTAGGTATTCCAATTATATATTTGTTAGACGCTTCATTGGGGATGTCGTATTGGTAGGCCAAAAATATATATTATATTTTCCTTAAAGTAGTTAGGCATTTGGAGTTTCCTCTTTCCACATGTTGTTCTTGTAATTGGATAAAAGATTCTATCTTGAGCTGAATACATTTCATTCTACAACCTATATTTTTTTTTGAGGCAATAAGTAGATTGCAAATAAAATTCAACTCATGCTCTCTCATTTAGCTCCCTTTTTTGCAATTTGGTTATTAGTTTGGCATTATTTTCAAGTTGAAAAATAATTATTTTACTTGTGCGCACGTACTACTATTGTTTTTTAGGATTTTTATTGTCATTGCACACTCATCCTCCCATCATCACCCTCTTTCTCCTCACCTAAAAACTCTCTCGAAATGTTGTCCACCAATAAAAAAATTATGGTTTATTGAAGGCTACTCCGTGCATCAATTTTCCTGAAAGATGGGCCCCATAAGATTACTAGGCTTAAAGGCCCACACAACCTTTTTCTACCCTCCACTGAAATTCCTTACTTTTAGAGTTCCTTTTGGATCCTTGGGATTCTCATTAATCAAATCATGTGGAAAAGCAAGGATATCATGTAGCATCTTGTAGCACCATGTAAACTTGTCTACAGTTGCTCCTAAAGCATGATTCTTATCTCACACAGGCACATGTTAATGAAGTGTCGTGAAAGATTTAATATGGTGAGAGCAAAGAGCAATCACTCCCACATCGATGGGATTTTAAAACTCGGGCAGAGGACAACAAATACACTTGACTTAGTTTGTACAAGAGCATAGTTGGCAGCCTCATGTATTTGACTGCAATTAGGCCCGACATAATGCATGTTGTTAGTTTGATTTCAAGATTCACGGAGAAGCGAAAGGATGCACATTGGCAGGCAGCGAAGAGAATTCTGAGGTATGTTAAAGGAACCAAAAGGTATGGCATTTTATATACTGCTTTAGAACGTTTAGATTTAGTTGGATAGACTGATAGTGATTGGGCTGGAAGTGTAGATGATCAGAAGAGAAGTTCCAGTTATGTTTTTCACATGGGTTCAGGAGCCATTTCATGGGCTTCTAAGAAACAGCCTATTGTAGCATTGTTTACAGCAGAGGCAGAATATGTGGCAGCTACAACAACAACGTGTCAAACAATTTGGATGAGGAGGATGTTGAGGAAGTTTGTGCCGAGAGTAGGCAAAAGGAACAGTGATTTTTTTGTGACAATAGATCAGCTATTGCATTATCTAAGAAGTATGTGTTTCACAAGAGAACGAAACACATTGACACAAAATTTCATTACATCGGGGAATTGGTAAACAATGGAGAAATTGTTTTGGAACACTACGAGAACTCGGGGAAGCGGTTTGTAGACATTCGACCAAGCCATTGGGACGAGAAGAGTTTTGATTTTTTTGAGAAAATGTACGCGTATGAGCGATAACTCGGCGGTTGAAAGTAAGGGGGAGTGTTGAAATGTTACTTTCAACGATCTTGACGGAAGCTCGCTTTCCAATTTTGATTACCGAGTTTATGTCCTCCGGCAGCTTTCCAAATGCGGTGAACGAGTCAATTCGAGTTTTTGTTTAAATCGGCGCGAGTCCTGCGTTTTTGAAAAAAAACGAGTCTTTTTATTTTTGATGCGGGACGAGTCTCTGTTTTCGGGCAAAATAGAGTACTTTTATTTTTTAAAAACGATCACGCGAGATATTTGTGATCGCATCCAATTCTTCAATCGGCATCGGGAGTCTTTTGTTGTAAGGCCCAATGGCAAAGTCAAGTTTCGGACCCAACGCCATTTATACGACGAATTTAAATATGTCCATTGCGTACGGTTCCCAATCGACAATCGAGAACTTTTGTATGGTTCATTTTTTTATGTTTAAGCCACGAGACCCGATCACTTTATACAACGGATTTAATAAACACATTTCGCGTTACATTTTGCGCCTACGTTAGCGAGGCCAAAATCGAACGTGAAAAAGTTTATGAGACGGAATTGAATTCTCATTGCGCGCACATTTCTTGTTGTGACGTCGGCTAGATTGGAACGTGAAAAGGTCGATGAATTTTGGTTGATAATTTTTTTGAAGTACGGCGTTCATCGCGCGGTCAAAGGTTTATTGTTTTGTTTGATAGGTTTTAACATATGATATATATCATATGCGCATTTGTAATGAAAATGGTTTTTGTTTTAGTGGGCCCCCCAAACATTTAAACAGATTTGATGTAGTTTTTATATAGTTTGTAATGTTTTATTGTATGCGCGGCATATAAAATCAAAAAAGGCCCAAGAGCATGCGTAATAGACAGTGTTATGTTATTATTTTTTGAAAGCACAACGGTGCGTATTTTTTCAACGGAGATAGAGTGTTTGTTTTTAACGGAAGCGAGTGTTGTTTGTGAGAGACGAGAGTTGTTTTGGGCACTTGCGTTTTGTAGCGGTCCTATTTTTGTAATCCCTCTTAGTGAGGAAGATCTTATCATGTGATTTTTTTAAAGGAATAGAAGTTTTTTTCGGTGTTGAAAATGCTGTCACTGTGAGTGAAATTTTATATTTCTCTATGTTAAAGAGGAGTGTATTACTCTCTCCATTGTTTGTTATAGAATTTTCATAAATTTCAACAATGAATTGTATGGCAATAGAAATAAAATATGGTCTAAATCTGAACATGATACAATCTTGGGTAATACGGTGTCTTTGTTTTGTGGAGACCAAGATGATCTTAGTGGATGGGTTTTTAAAAAAAATAATTCGCCACCAATTTTCAGGATGCACAACCATAATTATATCACATTGGGTTCCATATGATATTGATAGTGATTTCATTCAACTATTAAAAGATGGAGAAATTGCTGAGTATGGCGCTCGCGTCTAAACTACTCGGCAAGAAATCTTATGCATTTGCAAAACTTGTTTGAGACCACTCCATCTAATAGATATCTTAACTAAATATTTGTACATTGGTCATATTGGTTCACAATAGAATGGAGAAAAAACCTTCATTTGAAACTCATCTTGCATAAATTCGGTAATTGGACCCTCTAGAACATTGCTTGAGATACGGTATAGTGGGCTATGAGCTATCATGTAAGCTCATTATTTTATGATAATATTCTATATTGAGTTCCTTAAGAAAGAGTTTGATTACTATTATTAGTGACTTTGACTTCAAACTTAAGTTATGATTTTTCACTTGTTATTTAGAAGTGGAGTTTACCCTTTAGAAAAAATAAAAAGGTCGATTATGTTAGCACATACAAATTTTGGGGCTGCTAGTGCTTTGGAAATTTGAAAAGATAAGGTGTTTTAATCATGGAGGAAACGAAGCTCGAGAGGAACATCTCTTAGGACCTCTGTTGTGGATAAAGCGATAAAGCGGCATTGGTATTCGGATGGATGCAATAATAGGATTGGTACCGCGCGAGACAATGGTGTTTATTCCAAGTTGATATCAATCATGGGAAGGAAGGGCCAAATTTGGTGCAGCCATGCGACTCTTTTCGAGATACTCACAAGACTAGATGTTGACCAAACATTTATGTTTAGAATGCGAGTTTTCCAAGCACGCTTGCATACTAAAGATAAGGAAAGGGCTCTTGCAAAAAGCTACTGCGGATAGTTTGTCAAAATGAAGGAGAAAGTTAGATGTCAACCCAACATTTTAACCTACAAAATTCGCATAGGGCTTATACTCAAAGCTGCTACGTGGATAAGGTTAATGCATGCTTTGCGAAGGATGTTGAAAAAAAGTGATATTGGGAGAAATTTTTTATACTTATAAGGGTGTGATGGATGCTTATGGTAAACATTGAATTCTCACGAAAATAGAGCAGGTTCTTGCTCTTATGAAGAAAGACAAATGTATACTAGATATCATTACTTTCAATTTACTTATATATGATTATGGGAAGAATCTAGATTTTAGCATAATGGAACAAGTATTTAAGAGCGTGCTCCTATCAAAAGGAGAATCCTACTTTATCAACGTTCGAGTTCAATGATCACCAATTATGGTAAGGCTACGCTTATGAAAAAAGCGAATTGGACTACGGGAAGATCACTAGCTTGGGCGATGAGCCAAATAAAGTTACATATGTTAGCTCCATTGCCCAAACTAAATTTTTTAAAGCTGATATGTTAAATGGAATTCATATGTTGGAGTCTCCAAAGTGCCTCTTCTGAGTTACGTGAGTGAACCATATGTAACCATATGTATTCGGAAGCTCTACCTTAAGTCATTTCTTTGAGGAGCACTATACGACTAAATAGTGAAGAAGAGGATGTCTAGGAGTTAGGTTGCATTAATGTTTGTATTGAGAAAAAAAATCTTCAATAGTAAATTGTAAAATGCATCCAATTTCTTTCAATGTAGTGAATATGATCATTAAGTAATACCATTATGTCTAACTAATATCATTAGTCTACTATGATGGGATAGGTTAGGAAGAGGAAGAATATTAATATGGTGAGATAGGTTAGGAAGACAAAGAAGATTAAAGATTGGACCTCAAGATTATTTTTCTTCTTTGAAAATACTTTACAAATTTTTATCCTTGAAAGTACTTTTATTTCTCTCTTTCCAAGCGATTTCATTTTTGCATAAGATTTAATTTTGAATTATAGACTTAATAGACATTAAAAAATAACAAAATAAAAAATAATAAATCATATTCAGTTTTATTTATTAATTAAACAATTC
This sequence comes from Pinus albicaulis, assembly GCA_034641835.2. NCBI lineage: Eukaryota > Viridiplantae > Streptophyta > Pinopsida > Pinales > Pinaceae > Pinus > Pinus albicaulis. The sequence continues at coordinate 774,738 of CM076574.1, read as the reverse complement.
AAAATAAACATAAAAAATTTGAAAAATAATAAACATTAATCAATTGCAATTCAGACAAGAAATTAACTATGTTGATTAGGAGATGTATCTAAACTCGGCTTGCAATTGGGATGTGATCAGAAGAAAGCATAAGCTTGAAGGAAGTGCGCGTTCCTTCACCTCGTCCTCGTCAATCGGCTCCGGTAACGACACCACCTGCAATTTCTTGGGATTGTAGATAATGTAATCTATCGTTCCCTTAAACTTTTCCTGCACGCCATTCTTGACGAATTTAGTGAAACGCGGTTTCCCCTTGACGAACAATTTTCTTCCACACCTCTTGCAAGGGAATATTGCATAGGGAATAGGAATGGTAAGCACCTTTTGAAGGTATTGTATGACGAAGGTGCAGTCTCTCAGATGGATCAAAATTGGAAATCTCCTCGTGTGATGGATCGACTTTGCCTGTCGTAAGAAATGAGTGGACGACTCTTCCGGGCAAAGAATTGAAGTCACCGCACAATATAAGAGTGAAATGACGTTGATCCCAGAAATATGGCTCCAAGGCTTTGACCAAGTTATAAACCTGGCGTACTTTTATATCATTGTTTCTAGGATTTGTATGGATGTGGGTATTGGCTATGCATAGCGATTGATAGGTATTTTTGAATGAAAGGATCACTTGCGGGGGCAATGTTGTCTTTATATCCCAAATAAATCGACCACTGAGTCACGAAGTGAAATTTGTTCACTTTATAAAACGTTGCACAACCATCAACGGTTGCAATGCGGAGTTGTCTTTCCTTTTCCTTAAAAACCCCTTCATATCCTAATTTCGCCAATTCCGGATGGAAAAAAGAAATAAAATGGTTCTGTTGGACCTCCTGCAGGGCAAATGATGTCGGGGGTGGCACTGTAATATCTCTTTCAACAACCTTTGTTTGCGATATTCCCAGTTGAGGGCGAATGAGGGACGAGTTGGGGAACTGCTACTGAAGTAGCGTATACGTCTGCGAACATTGTAGGTCACAACCGTGAATGATGGACCTCTCAAACTTACATCATTCGGGCTCTCCTTGTTAATTTTAAGCATTTGCCGAGGACTGGGAAGTGGAATAACAGGCTCGGTTCCTTCCACCGCCATTTTTACGGTTAAATGTAATTTTTCTAAGTTACTTTTGCTTAGGGTTCTTTCTTAGACTTACCAACTTTCGCGTTTCTTTCTCTTCTTCCTGTACCAGCCTAGGGTTCCTTCTTAGGCTTACGAACTTGCTTTCTTTCTGATTCGGAGAAGTTTGACCGATATGATGGATCTGTCCTTCTATTGGCTATATAAACATATATATAGCTCCACGCTCTATAAATAAATATCGACCGATCTGTCCCTCTATTCTTCAAAAATACAATTACAATTAGACGCTCTATTTGTGTTAAATTTATATATTTAGGGAGATAAGTGATTTTTCATTAGGGCCGACATTATAATAATTAGATTAAATTTTACATATTAATTGTTAAACATTACTTTTACACTTTTACATTTAAGTTTAGCTTAGATACTCAATGTAGTGTAGGGTATTTGGCCCTTAAGCTTCACCTAAATAAAACATTTTTTTTACGAGTGTTTGTCTCGGTGTTCGTAAATATAAAGAGGATTACGGAGTAAATATAAAGAGACTTTATTTTTTACTATACCCCTCCTTTATTTATACTTATATTTATTTACCGTACCTCTATATACCTCTTTTATATTTATTTATTTACCATATCTCTTTTATAAATACGGTTTTGGGCCCATAGTATTTAGCCCATGGTATTAATAATAATTTCTTCCATGGTATTTGGCCCATAGGCTTCACCTAAATAAAACCTCAATTTTTAGTTTTTACGTCAATATAAAAAGGTTTGAGTAAATATAAAAAGATGTTTTATTGATTTACCATACCTTTAGTCTTTTTATATTTTTTTATTTATTTACCATACCTCTAGAGTAAGTATAAACAAGATTTTATTTATTTACCATACTTCTAGTTTATTTATATTTTTATTTATTTACCATTAAGTTAATTTACCATACCTCTAGTTTATTTATATTTATTTATTGACCATAACTCACATTACATATTTGACCCAAAATAAATTTTATTTTGACTTAAGTCGTCATAAATGTTCTAAAATTGAACAAATTTCTCTAAGGAAAATGTTATCCATTTTTATCAACATCATTATCTATCATTAGCATCCACTAGTGGCCCATATTTGGGGTGGTACCAAACACATGACAATGTCATCACCATACCGGATGCACTCTTCCATAATGATCCATCATTTCCCTTGACCTCTACATAGGCCAAAAATGCTAAGACCGTCGACAAACAAGTTAACTCACCCTTCCTAGTGAACTCTCTAGGCCAATACGTCACTCAACCCCTTCTTAATTGTGATTGGGTATAGATTAAGAAAGGTCCTCACTCCACCCTACCTCATGTGCGAAAAGGGTTCAAGACATCACTCCACTCTTCCCAATCTGCGATTAGGGTCTAGAGACCTCACTCCACCATTCTAGAGTCTTAATAGGGTCTAGATGCTAAAGGACCTCACTCATGCCATGTACGTGGTGTGCGATGGGGATCCAACACCTCTCTCCACCATTACTTGTATGTGATGAGGATCGAAATCAGAGAAAATCACTCAACATTGTTTATTGAGCCCTCTCGATCTCTTAGAGGCATCCGCTTTGTTACTTTTGTATAAACAAGCAAGCCTAAGGGCTCAATAGGATTCAAATTGTTGTAGGAGGATAGAATTTATTAAGGAGATTAGAAATTATTTGTTTCCATTTCCATTTTTTATTTAATTGAGCACTATTTTGCATTAATTAAAATATTATTTTTCATCCATAACTCTGTTTATTCTAGCGGGATGAGCCCCTTTGGTTTATGTCCCATCCTGTAGGCTCTTGTTTCTCTTTCTTGCGTATTTGTTTCATGCATTTCCTTTCCTAGTAATATTTTCATTGTTTGTCTAGAATATTTGTCCATAAATAAGTTTCTTGTGTATGTATTCCAATTATATATCTTGTTAGATGCTTCATTGGGGATGTCGTATTGGGAGGCCAAAAATATATTATATTTTCCTTAAAGTAGTTAGGCATTTGGAGTTTCCTCTTTCCACATGTTTTGTTCCTTGCACACTTGGAGACTTAATAAAAAATATTCTTCGAACCTGGAAAGCATAATGTATTATGAATGTAGGACAATACATTCTACAACCTATATTTTCTTTTGAGGCAATAAGTAGATTGCAAATAAAATTCAACTCATGCTTTCTCATTTAGCTCCCCTTTTCTGCACTTTGGTTATTAGTTTGGCATTATTTTCAAGTTGAAAAATAATTATTTGACTTGTGTGCAGGTACTACTATTGTTTTTTAGGATTTTTATTGTCATTGTACACTCATCCTCCCATCATCACCCTCTTTCTCCTTACCTCAAAACTCTCTCAAAATGTTGTCCACGAATAAAAAAATTATGGTTTGTTGAAGGCCACTCTCTGCATCAATTTTCCTAAAAGATTGGCCCCATAAGATTACTAGGCTTAAAGGCCCGAACAAACTTTTTCTACCCTCCAGTGACTTTCCTTACTTTTAGATTTCCTTTTGGATCCTTGGGATTCTCATTAATCAAATCATGTGGCAAAGCAAGGAAATCATGTAGCATCTTGTAGCACCATGTAAACTTGTCTACAGTTGCTCCTAAAGCATGATTCTTATCTCACAAGAAAAATATGTTAATGAAGTGCTGGAAAGATTTAATATGCAGGAGAGCAAAGCAGTGATCACTCCCACAGTGATGGGATTAAAACTCGGCAGAGAGGACAACAACAAGGATTTTGATCCTAGTTTGTACAAGAGCATAGTTGGCAGCGTCATGTATTTGACTGCAATTAGGCCCGATATAATGCATGTTGTTAGTTTGATTTCAAGATTCACAGAGAAGCGAAAGGATGCACATTGGCAGGCAGCGAAGAGAATTCTGAGGTATGTTAAAGGAACCAAAAGGTATGGCATTTTATATACTGCTTTAGAATGTTTAGATTTAGTTGGATAGACTGACAGTGATTGGGCTGGAAGTGTAGATGATCAGAAGAGCAGTTCCAGTTATGTTTTTCACATGGGTTCAGGAGCCATTTCATGGGCTTCTATGAAACAGCCTATTGTAGCATTGTTTACAGCAGAGGCAGAATATGTGGCAGCTACAAAAACAACGTGTCAAACAATTTGGATGAGGAGGATGTTGAGAAGTTTGTGCCAAGAGTAGGCAAAAGGAACAGTGATTTTTTGTGACAATAGATCAGCTATTGCGTTATCTAAGAAGTATGTGTTTCACAAGAGAACGAAACACATTGACACAAAATTTCATTACATCAGGGAATTGGTAAACAATGGAAAATTGTTTTGGAACACTACACGAACTCGGGGAGCGAGTTTTTTAGACATTCGACCAAGCCATTGGGACGAGAAGAGTTTTAATTTTTGAGAAAATGTACGCGTGTAGTCGATAACTCGGTAGGTTAGTAAGGGGGAGTGTTGAAATGTTACTTTATAACGGGTCTGGCTTGACTCGCTTTTCAATTTTGATTACCGAGTTTATGTCCTCCGGCCAGCTTTCCAAATGCGGTGAAGCAGTAATTCGGTTTGTTTAAATCGGCGCGGGTCTCTTAACGTTTTTGAAAAAAAAACAAGATTCTTTTTACTATCGTCTGGGGCAGGTCTGTTAGAGGCAAATAGAGGTACTTTTATTTTTAAAAAACGATCCAACGGAAGGGGCTGGATCGCGTCCGATTCTTCAATCGGCATTGGGAGTCTTTTGTTGTAAGGCCCGATGGAAAGTCAAGTTTCAGACCCGACGCCATTTATATGACGGATTTAAATATGCCCATCGCGTCCGATTCCCAATCGGAAATGAAAAATTTTGTATGGTTCATTTTTTTATGTTTAAGCCACGGACCCAATCACTTTATACAACAGATTTAATAAACGCATTTCACATTACATTTTGCGCCTACGTTAGCAGGCCAAAATCAGACCCAAAAATTTTATGAGGCAGAATTGAATTCTCATCGCGTGCACATTTCTTGTTGTGATGTCAGCCAGATTGGAACGCAAAAAGGTTCGATGAATTTTGGTTGATAATGTTTTGAAGTCCGGTGTTCATCACGCGGTCAAAGGTTTATTGTTTTGTTTGATAGGTTTTAACATATGATATATATCATATGCACATTTATAATGAAAATGGTTTTTGTTTTAGTGGGCCCCGGAACATTTAAACATATTTGATTTAGTTTTTATATAGTTTGTAATGTTTTATAGTATGCGCGGCATATAAAATCAAATAGGCCCAAGAGCATGCGTAATAGACAGTGTTATGTTATTATTTTTTAAAGCACAACAGTGCGTATTTTTCAACAGAGATAGAGTGTTTTTTTTAAACAGAGCAGTGTTGTTTGTGAGAGATAGAGAGTTGTTTTGGGCACTGCGTTTTGTAGCAGTCCTATTTTTGCCTTAATCCCTCTTAGTGAATGTTATGTGATTTTTAAAAAATAGAAGTTTTTCTTCGATGTTGAAAAGCTCATCTGTGGTGAAATTTTATATTTCTGTGTTAAAAGAGAGTGTATTACTCTCTCATTCTTTGTTATAGAATTGTCATGTATTTCAACAATGAATTGTGTCTTAATAGAAATAAAATATGGTCTAAATATGAACATGATACAATCCTAGGTAATACGGCGTCTTTGTTTTGTGGAGACCAAGATGATCTCAGTGGATGGGTTTATTCAAAAAATAATTCGCCACCAATTTTCAGGCTACACAACCATAATTATATCACATTGGGTTCCATCTCTTATTAATAGTGATTTCATTCAATTATTAAAGGATGGACAAATTGCTGAGTATGGCGCTCCATTTAAACTACTCAGCAAGAAATATTATGCATTTGCAAAACTTGTTTGAGACCACTCCATCTAATAGATATCTTAACTAAATATTTGTACATTGGTCATATTGGTTCACAATAGAATGGAGAAAAACCTTCATTTGAAACTCATGCTGCTTGAGATACAGTATAGTGGGCTATGAGCTATCATGTAAGCTCATTATTTTATGATAATATTCTATATTGAGTTCCTTAAGAAGAGTTCGATTACTATTATTAGTGACTTTGACTTCAAACTTAAGTTATGATTTTTCACTTGTTATTTGATGGAGTTTACCTAGCAGAAAAATAAAAAGGCAGGTTCTGTTAGCACATACAAATTTTGGGGCTACTAGTGCTTTGGAAATTTGAAAAGATAAGGGTTTTTAATCATGGAGGAAAAAACGAAGCTCGAAGGAACATCTCTTGAAAACTATTAAAAGGCGGCATTGGTATTTGGATGGATGCGATGTGGGATTGGTACGCGCGAGACAATGGTGTTTATTTCCAAGTTGATATCAATCATGGGAAGGAAGGGCCAAATTTGGCTGGCCATGCGACTCTTTTCAGATACTCACAAGACTAGATGTTGACCAAACATTTATGTTTAGAATGCAGTTTTCCAAGCACGCTTGCATACTAAAGATAAGGAAAGGGCTCTTGCAAAAGCCTGCGGATAGTTTGTCAAAATGAAGGAGAAAGTTAGATGTCAACCCAACATTTTAACCTACAAAATTCTGTATAGGGCTTATACTCAAGCCTGCTACGTGGATAATGTTAATGCACTGCTGAAGGATGTTGAAAAAAGCGATATTGGGAGAAATTTTTATACTTATAAGGGTGTGATGGATGCTTATGGTAAACATTGAATTCTCACAGAAATAGAGCAGGTTCTTGCTCTTATGAAGAAAGACAAATGTAAACTAGATATCATTACTTTCAATTTACTTATATATGATTATGGGAAGAGTCGAGATTTTAGCATAATGGAACAAGTATTTAAGAGCGTGCTCCTATCAAAGGAGAATCCTAATTTATCAACGTTCAGTTCAATGATCACCAATTATGGTAAGGCTACGCTTATGAAAAAAGCAGAATTGGACTACAGGAAGTCACTAGCTTGGGCGATGAGGCAAATAAAGTTACATATTTTAGCTCATTCCCAAATATAAATTTTTTTCAAAGCTGATATGTTAAATGGAATTCATATGTTGGAGTCAAAGTGCCTCCACAGTTCTGTGAGTGAACCATATGTAACCATATGTATTCAGAAGCTCTACCTTAAGTCATTTCTTTGAGGAGCAATATACAGCTAAATAGTGAAGAAGAGGATGTCTAGGAGTTAGGTTGCATTAATGTTTGTATTGAGAAAAAAATCTTCAATAGTAAATTGTAAAATGCATCCAATTTCTTTCAATGTAGTGAATATGATCATTAAGTAATACCATTATGTCTAACTAATATCATTAGTCTTCTATGATGGGATAGGTTAGGAAGAGAAAGAATATTAATATGGTGAGATAGGTTAGGAAGACAAAGAAGATTAAAGATTGGACCTCAAGATTATTTTCTTCTTTGAAAATACTTTTATTTTTATCCTTGAAAGTACTTTTATTTCTCTCTTTCCAAGCGATTTCATTTGCATAGATTTAGTTTTGATTTATAGACTTAAGGAGCATTTAAAGAATAACAAAATGAAAAATAATAAATCATATTCAGTTTTATTTATTAATTAAACAATTCAAAATAAACATAAAAAATTGAAAAATAATACACATTAATCAATTGCAATTCACACAAGAAATTAACTATGTTGATTAGAGTGTATCTAAACTCGGCTGCAATTGGGATGTGATCAGAAGAACATAACTGAAGAGAGGGCGCAGTCCTTCACCTCGTCCTCGTCAATCAGCTCCAGTAACGACACCACCTGCAATTTCTTGGGATTGTAGATAATGTAATCTATCGTTCCCTTAAACTTTTCCTGCACGCCATTCTTGACGAATTTAGTGAAACGCGGTTTCCCTTGACGAACAATTTTCTTCCACACCTCTTGCAAGGGAATATTGCATAGGGAATAGGAATGGTAAGCACTTTTTGAAGGTATTGTATGACGAAGGTGCAGTCTCTCAGATGGATCAAAATTGGAAATCTCCTCGTGTGATGGATGGACTTTGCCTGTCGTAAGAGATGAGTGGACGACGCTTCCGGGCAAAGAATTGAAGTCACCACACAATATAAGAGTGAAATGACGTTGATCCCAGAAATATGGCTCCAAGGCTTTGAGCAAGTTATAAACCTGGCGTACTTTTATATCATTGTTTATAGGATTTGCATGGATGTGGGTATTGGCTATGCATAGAGATTGATTGGTATTTTTGAATGAAAGGATCACTTGCAGGGCAATGTTGTCTTTATATCCCAAATAAATCGACCACTGAGTTTTGAAGTGAAATTTGTTCACTTTATAAAACGTTGCACAACCATCAACAGTTGCAATGCGGAGTTGTCTTTCCTTTTCCTTAAAAACCCCTTCATATCCTAATTTCGCCAATTCTGGATGGAAATGGTTCTGTTGGACCTCCTGCAGGCAAATGATGTCAGGGTGGCACTGTAATATCTCTTTCAACAACCTTTGTTTGCGATATTTCCAGTTGAGGGCGAATGAGGGACAGTTGGGGAACTGCTCTGAAGTAGCGTATACGTCTGCCAGAACATTGTAGGTCACAACTGTGAATGATGGACCTCTCAAACTTACATCATTCAGGCTCTCCTTGTTAATTTTAAGCATTTGCCGAGGACTGGGAAGTGGAATAACAGGCTCGGTTCCTTCCACCGCCATTTTTACGGTTCCTTCCCTTCGCTTAGGGTTCTTTCTTAGACTTACCAACTTTCGCGTTTCTTTCTCTTCTTCCTGTACCAGCCTAGGGTTCCTTCTTAGGCTTACGAACTTGCTTTCTTTCTGATTCGGAGAAGTTTGACCGAAATGATGGATCTGTCCTTCTATTGGCGATATAAACAGATATATAGCTCCACGCTCTATAAATAAATATCGACCGATCTGTTCCTCGATTCTTCGAAAATACAATTACAATTAGACGCTCTATTTGTGTTAAATTTATATATTTAGGGAGATAAGTGATTTTTCATTAGGGCTGACATTATAATAATTAGATTGAATTTTACATATTGATTGTTAAACATTACTTTTACATTTACATTTAAGTTTACCTTAGATACTCAATGTAGTGTAGGGTATTTGGCCCTTAAGCTTCACCTAAATAAAATATTTTTTCTGAGTGTTCGTCTGAGTGTTCGTAAATTTAAAGAGGAGTATGGAGTAAATATAAAAAGACTTTATTTTTTACTATACCTCTCCTTTATTTATATTTATATTTATTTACCATATCTCTATATACCTCTTTTATATTTATTTATTTACCATACTTCTTTTATAAATACGGTTTTTGGCCCATAGTATTTAGCCCATGGTATTAATAATAATTTCTTCCATGGTATTTGGCTCATAGGCTTCACCTAAATAAAACCTCAATTTTTAGTTTTCGTCAATATAAAAATGTTTGAGTAAATATAAAAAAATGTTTTATTTATTTACCATGCCTTTAGTCTTTTTATATTTTTATTTATTTACCATACCTCTAGAGTAAGTATAAAAAGAGATTTTATTTATTTACCATACTTCCACTTTATTTATATTTTTATTTATTTACCATTAGGTTTTTTTTTTTTTTAATTTACCATACCTCCAATTTATTTATATTTATTTATTGACCATAAGTCACATTACATATTTGACCCAAAATAAATTTTATTTTGACTTAAGTTGTCATAAATGTTCTAAAATTGAACAAATTTCTCTAAGGAAAATGTTATCCATTTTTATCAGCATCATTATCTATCATTAGCATCCACTAGTGGCCATATTTGGGGTGGTACTAAACACATGGCAATGTCATCACCATATCAGGATGCACTCCTCCATAATGATCCATCATTGCCCTTGACCTCTACATAGGCCAAAAATGCTAAGACCGTCAACTAACAAGTTAACTCACCCTTCCTAGTGAACTCTCTAGGCCAATACGTCACTCAACCCCTTCTTAATTGTGATTGGGTATTGATTCTGAAAGGTCCTCACTCCACCCTACCTCATGTGCAAAAAGGGTTCAAGACATCACTCCACTCCGATTAGGGTCTAGGACCTCACTCCACCATTCTAGAGTGTTAATAGGGTCTAGATGCTAAAGGACCTCACTGTACCATTACTTTTGTATAAACAAGCAAGCCTAAGGGCTCAATAGGATTCAAATTGTTGTAGGAGGATAGAATTTATTAAGGAGATTAGAAATTATTTGTTTCCATTTCGATTTTTTATTTAATTGAGCACTATTTTGCATTAATTAAAATATTATTTTTCATCCATCACTGTGTTTATTCCAGTGGGATGAGCTCCTTTGGTTTATGTCCCATCCTGTAGGCTCTTGTTTCTCTTTCTTGCGTATTTATTTCATGTATTTCCTTTCCTAGTAATATTTTCATTATTTGTCTAGAATATTTGTCCATAAATAAGATGCTTGTGTAGGTATTCCAATTATATATTTTGTTAGATGCTTCATTGGGGATGTCGTATTGGGAGGCCAAAAATATATATTATATTTTCCTTAAAGTAGTTAGGCATTTGGAGTTTCCTCTTTCCACAAGTTTTGTTCCTTCCACACTTGGAGACTTGATAAAAATATTCTTCGAGCCTGGAAAGCATAATATATTATGGATGTAGGACAATACATTCTACAACCTATATTTTATTTTGAGGCAATAAGTAGATTGCAAATAAAATTCAACTCATGCTTTCTCATTTAGCTCCCTTTTTCTGCAATTTGGTTATTAGTTTGGCATTATTTTCAAGTTGAAAAATAATTATTTGACTTGTGTGCAGGTACTACTATTGTTTTTTAGGATTTTTATTGTCATTGCACACTCATCCTCCCATCATCACCCTCTTTCTCCTTACCTCAAAACTCTCTCAAAATGTTGTCCACCAATAAAAAAATTATGGTTTGTTGAAGGCCACTCTCTGCATCATTTTTCCTAAAAGATGGGCCCCATAAGATTACTAGGCTTAAAGGCCCAAACAACCTTTTTCTACCCTCCACTGAGTTTCCTTACTTTAGATTTCCTTTTGGATCCTTGGGATTCTTATTAATCAAATCATGTGGCAAAGCAAGGAAATCATGTAGCATCTTGTAGCACCATGTAAACTTGTCTACAGTTGCTCCTATAGCTTGTTTTTTTCCTCCTAACCTTGAATGACGTTCCTTACTTTCTGAAAACATGATTGAGAAAGACCAAATACCACCCAATAGTTTCCTCTCATCCACTACCAAACAATTTTTTTTATTAGGGTTAGTGGACATATTTATGAATTTAGCACTGCAGTGATAATTTTTTTGCTATCTCATGTGATGTCTAATGAATTATGTCACTAATTCTACTCTCTTTTGGAAAAAAATGGTTAAATTTTGTTTACATTTTTTTCCTTATTAAAAATATATTATATCACGTTCTTTGATTTATGCTCCTTCATCTAGGATTTCAATTTCAATAATTTTCATTCCATTACATAGGTTAGGTTTCCTTTATATGAAACATTTGCATTATGCAAATAGACCAATGTTTACATTTCTGCAAGTAGTGTAGCCTTGAAATTCCTGAAAATAGGGTTATCATTTACTTTTGACTAAGCAACATTTCCATTCGTCTGCAATAAAGTAATATTTTCATTTTTGCAACTAGAATAGAACTTTGTTTTCATGCAGTTTCTTTCCTTGAACCCAATCTAGAATGAATTCATAGAGTGGACTCTATATGCCTTTGTCTACTTCATTTCTAGAAAGTTACGTGAGTATATATTAAGCTATTGTGTGTATAGAATTTTCACCTCATAAAATTTTCTACAAACCTGCGGTTGATAATTCAAGTCTGAAGCCTTGGGAGTAGAAACACTCTTGTGAAATACTGAGTCCCACCACTTTTTGGTGTCATTGGTGGGGAGGTGTCCAAGTTGGTGTTATTTCTACTTAAAAGTTGTATTTATTTTGCATTTTTTTTCCCTTGCATAATCCTTGTTTGATTTGAAAAAAACATCAAAAAAAAAAGAGAAAATCAAGAAAATAATAAATTATTTCATGCCTTGTAGAAGTAGGGATAATCAAGTTAAATTCCTACAAAAAACCACCACCCCTTCTAGCAGTCATCCATCACTCTCCTTTTGTGATTATGGACACCCTTTTCTGACCACATAAGGGTTGGAGAACCCCTTAAGTAAGTGGTCAGAAATCATTGAAGAATCCATAGGAGAGGAAGAACCTATATCACCTTCCCTAAAAAGGACCAAGAATAGGTAGACTGAGCTCTTCCCTATCCAAGAAACCAAAGGGGAGGCCAAGAGGAAGAATATAAGCCTGAGTTTTCTCATAAATGTCCATGGCCTAGTCTTTAAGGACCTTGACAAATTCATGATTTAAATATTTCTAATTTGTAGGAACTATTATTATATTTCTAATGAAAAAAAATTGAACTTGTTTCCTTCCACCCTCAAGGATGCAACCTTGCATTGGTTCATGAGCCTTCAAAACGGTCACATCACTACTTGGGCACAAATGAAAAAAATGGATGATAAATACACAGATTATTTCAGTGATAAGAAGACAAGAGAAGAGATATTTAGATGACCTTAAGGCTAGATTAGTTGTTAGAAGATTATGAAGAAAGGATCTAACTCAACTATAGAAGAGTTAATAGTGGAAGAGCTAATTGTACCTTCGACCATGAATCACTCAAGCTTGTACTCCTTTAAGGGATTAGGAAGGATGTAATGGAGACCATTATAATGTTGTCTAGTGGAGATATTTACAAGCTTACCCATCAATACATCAAGACAATATTAAAAAAATCATTCTAGGGTTGCAAGGAAGAGAGGAAGATCTAGTCAAGGCCCAGTTCTCTCTTCTCCCTCCACCTCAACAATCAAAGATGAGATAGGAAGCATTATAGAAGACATGAAGAGTGATTTTTTGTGAAATTTTAACTTACATGTGGATTATATGCAGATAAAGAGGAATTAAGAGGAAGAAGAAATGACACTAGTTCTCTTTTTCCCTAGATTCACTAAGAGGCACACCTTGAATGATTATCCATTGAATACCATACAAATATACTATGTTTTCAGAGAGAACCATGCAATAGAAAAATTTCCCTCTCTTCCAAGCCTAAGGGTTATATAAAAGGGGAAGAGAATGACTTGGAGCATCTCTACATCATCAATCAAAGGAGGGCATAAAATCCTTGGTCATACCACCAATGCATGCAATGTGTGCACTATCCTTCTTTTAGTATAGAACAAAATGCACCCTTCCAACCCTGTTATCCTCCAAATCACTCATCTTGGTCAATGCCATCTTTGTGGTCCTATAGTCCTCACAATGCCACTCACCCTATCAATCCACCCTTTAATCTAGACCAACCACAACCTCCTCAATGGGGAAATCCTTCACAAGGGTGTAGGCCTCAGGAATCCCAAACTCTGACCTTGTTTCCTCCTCCTCCTTCTCAAGCACAACTGCCCCATAATAATGCACCTAAGAAATCTAAAATTACTACCTAAACAAATCTAAAATCGAATAACGAGACGACACAAAAGGTATATAGTGGGGAAACATCCTATATTGCTTATGTTGTGGAAGTCCAATAGATCAAACATAGGTATGGGAAGTACTTCCAAAGTGTCACCAACCTTGTCCACTTAAAGATATTGAATAAGAAAAGGAAGACAATACCCCTCAAGATAAAAAAAACTCTTATCCTCAAAGGTTGGTCCAACCTAAGTAGGACATCCCAAAACAATTTGAATTTGTGGGAGAATGAAATAATAGATCTGTTAATATGTCCCTTTGCTAGGAAATCAACTATGTTCACATTTTCAACTAGATTAATATGAAAGAGTCTTCTATGAGGTCTCGAAGAATAAAAACAGATTCCCCTACTATCAATGGTGTTGGGAATCTTCGTGATTTAATGGTTGGTAGGGTTATCTATACAAACTACTTCGTATTGGGTGCGGAGCCTGATTATCATCCTAATTTTGACATCTATTTTTCTGCCAGATGTATACCCGAGAAGACTGTACACCCCTCCACGTAGGGGGGGACTTGTCCCCCCACGGGGGTTCTGGAGAAGCGTAAAATTTTCTTGTAAAATATTGTAATTTCGTAGAAAATATAGGACGTTAATTAGGAAGATGATATGATGGTAGAAGTTATGTTTAATTTAGAGTTTTTAACCCTAGAAGGAAATCCCTCTTTCGTATGAGGAAATTTTGTATTGAGGTTGTGTATTTTGCATGTATTCTGAGTGATAAAGTGTAAGGAGGACTGAGTGAGAGAGTAGAACATATTAGAGTGCATTTGTTGTAGGTTGCATCTCTTCAGTTTGCTGGATAATATAAAGGAATGATTGGCTGTTTGGCCATGGACATAGCCCAAGTTGGGTGAACCACATATATTTTTCTCTCTCTTGTTTTATATGTTTTATGTGTTTGTATTTTTTCATATTTTTATGTGTTACATTTCTATATAATATATAATTCTATAAAAACTAGTGTCATAGTCAAAGTTATATTTGGCTAATAAACTCACAGGAGAGAAGAGTTCCTAGTTCGAGGGGGAGCAATGGTAGAAAATGGTAGGCTTAGGGTCGGGAAATTTTATGGCCAAAACTACGAACTGTGGAAGATGCAGATGGAAGATTATTTTTATCATAAATATTTGTACCTACCATTAAGCCGAAAAACAAATAATTTGTCAAGTATGACAAACGAATAATGGGAGATTCTCGATGAAATGTAAATTGGAACAATACGGTTGTGCATGGTGGTGTTGATAGCTTTTAATATTTCAAAGAAAATGAAAATAGAGGTTTTAATGAAGGCATTGGACTCAATATATGAAAAACCCTTGTCCTCAAATAAGGTATTTCTTACGAAGTTTTTATTTAGTATGAAATTTTGGAAGGTGGATCTTTTGTTGACAATTTAAATAAATTTAAAAAAATTATGAGTCAGTTCAGTTATGTAGGGGTAAACTTTGATGATGAAGTTACGGCTATATTATTTCTATGCTCATTGACAGAAAATATCCAATGAAACATCGGGTAATTCTTTGAGTGAAAATACTAGGGGAAGAAAAATGGAAAAAGGATAGAGCCCAAGATATTGCAGTAAGTCAAGAAAAAGTAGATGAACATCCATATTTGGGATACTATGTTGGAAATGCGGGAAGAAAGGACACTCGAAAAATATTGTAAGTCTTGGAAGGGAAAAGAAGGAGACGCACAACAAGAAAACAATCATGAAGAAAATGTGAAAGGTGATGTGTTACAAGATGCTTTTATTCTTTCTTTAGAAAATTTTATTCATTCCTGGTTGGTAGACTCAAGGCCTCATTCCATGCCACACCTAATAATAAACAATTCCATGACTATGTTGAAGGATATTTTGGGCAGGTTCACATGGGCTATGATAAACACTATAAAATCGATGGAATGGGTAAATTTCTTGTAAAAATGAAGAATGGAAACCAATGGTTATTAAAGGAGGTAAGGCATGTTCCAGATTTGAAGAAACATATGATTTCAACATGGCAATTAGGTGATGATGGTTGTGTGACAACCTTATAGATAAAACCTGAAAGGTCTCTAATGTAGCCCTGGTATTAGCAAAAGAGGAAAATGTTGGTGAGTAATATTTATGAAATGGTATTTATAATTGTGTTAATTATTTAACTAAATAGGAGTAGATGTATCATTATGGCATCATAGGTTTGGACACATGAGTGAGAAGGGAATGAAGATTCTTCACTCAAGAAATTTGTTTGTAGGTTTGGAGAATATTGATTTGGATTTTTGTGACAATTTTGTTTATTGGAAAAAAAAAAAGAGTGAGATTTATTAGAGTTGGGAAATAAAAGAAGAGAGAAAAATTAGAGCTTGTGCATATAGATGTATGGGGACCTACTCAGGTATCATATATCGCTGGATCTTGTTATTATGTTAATTTTATTTATGATGCAACTGGAAAACTTGGATTTATTATATTTAGAATAAATTTGATGTATTTGTTACTTTCAAGAAATGGAAATATTGGTTGAGATTGAGACAAGAAAGAAGTTGAATTCTATCATATCAGACAATGGAGGTGAATATTGCAACAAATATTTTGATAGATATGATTCAGAGCATGGAATTCGTAGAGAGAATATAGTTCCAGGAACAATGTGAGAAAGGATGAACAGGAAAATCATGGAGCATACAAGGTGCATGAGATTGCAGGTAGGATTGCCTTTATAATTTTTTGAAGATGGTTTAGATACTGTTGTTTATCTAATAAATAGAGGGCCTTCAAGTTCCTTGGATGGCGGTGTTAGAGAAGAGGCTTGGAAAAGTTAAATGTTAAAATACTTTTTTTTTAAAGCCTTTTGGTTGTGAATCCTTTGTCCATATTAATAAATAAAATAGAACAAAGCTTGGGGAAGAATCAAATAAATGTAACTTTATTGGATATGGTATTAATGATTTTGGTTATTGCTTATATGATTATGAAAAATAAAAAAATCATTAGGAGAAGAGATGTAATATTCAATGAAAAGGTCTTGTATAAGGATCATATGTAGGAAAATAAAGAGGCAAAAGAAAACAAAGAATACACAGTTCTTCACGAGCTCACAAAAAAAATTAAGGTTCTTGAAAAAAATTAATAATCGACAACCACAAAAACAACCACCATGACAATAGCAACATCTACGTCAAACACCTGAAAGTGGTGTCAGAAGATCTACTAGGATAAGTAGACACCCTGAACGATACTCTCCTTCATTATATTATGTACTGCTGGTTGATTTTGGTGAACCAAAATTTTATGAAGAAGTAATGCGGGTAGAAACCAGGAAGAAGTGGGAGCTAACCATGAAAGAAGAGATGGAATCCTTAATACATAACCAGATTTGGGACTTAGTCAGGTTTTCAGTAAGTAAAACAACATTGTAGAATAAACAGTTTTAGAGGTTGAAGGAAGAGATGGAGGAAGAAAAAGGTACAAAGCTAGACTTGTGGTGAAGGGGTTTGCATAGAAGAAAGGTATTGAATTTGATGAAATATTTTCTGTTGTTGTTAAAATAACTTCAATCAAAATCACTTTAAGTCTTTTAGTAGTGGAATATTTTCATATTGAATAGTTAGATGTAAATACAACCTTTCTCCATGGATATTTGGAGGAAGAGATCTATGTGCCACAACCACAAGAATATGATGTCAAAGGGAAGGAAAAATTAGTGGGCAGGATGAATAAGAGCTTGCACGGCTTCAAATAGAATCCAAGGCAATGGTATCTAAAATTTGACAGGTTTATGTCTGAATAAGGTTATACTAGATGTCTCTATTATTATTGTGTTTATCTGAAAAAAGAAAAATGACGTAAACTATATTATATTTTCATTGTATGTAGATGGCGTGCTTGTTGCAGGGTCTAACATGCATGAAATAAATGTGCTCAAAATAAAATTGGAAAATTCATTTGCAGTGAAGGATTTGGGAGTTGCAAAATATATCCTTGGTATGAGAATAAATAGAGACAGAAAAAATCACAAATTAACATTGTCTCAGAATGAGTACATACAAATGGTGTTTGAAAGATTTAATATGCAGAATGAAAAACCAGTTAGTACACCTTTGGCTAGCCATTTCAAACTTAGTAAGGAGATGTGCCCAAAGACCAAAGAAGAAATTGATTATATTTCTAAAGCTCCATATGCATCAACACTTGGAAGTTTAATGTATGCAATGGTCTGCACAAGGCCTGATATTGCACATGTAGTGGGATTTGTAAGCAAGTACATGAGAAATCCAGGAAAGGAACATTGGACGGCAGTGAAATGGATTCTTAGGTATTTGAGAGCTACCAAAAATAAAAAAATTATACTTTGGTGGTTCAAACGTTGCTCTACATGGATATGTTGAGTCAGATATTGCAGGTGATAGAGATAATAGGAGAAGCACTATAGGGTATGTATTTACTGTAGGTGGAACAATTGTGAGTTAGGTGATGTAAAGTGTTGTTGCACTTTCAACAATGGGAACAAAATATATTGCTGCTACAGAGGTTAGTAAAGAAATTATTTGGTTACAATGGCTTATGGATGAATGGGGTAAGAAGAAAGAGATGGGCAGGTTATATAGTGACATCCATAACATCATTCATCTTAAAAATAACTCAACATTTCATTCAAATATAAAATACATATGACTCAAGTACCATTTCATACGACCAGTTTGGAAGATGGACAACTGAAAAGATTGTTTCGTCCTAACTCTCATTAACTTTTATTTATATAACATAATTGTTTCATTTGAGGGATCTCTCCTTTTATTCACCATATAAATAGAAAACGTTGCCTGGTGGTTTTGTACCGAATTTCATAACTTTTAATAACTTTTAATTATGTTGTATTGTACCTAATTTCATAACTTTTAATTATGTTGTATCTTTTAAAAAAATTAAAATTAGGGTAAACTATATAATTAAAATATGCTCTATGGGTAATATGCTTTATTTACTAGGAGAGATCTCATTTTTTTTACTTCCTCATTTGGGATCAAATCTCTATAGGTGAAAACCTTAATACAGGTGAAAACCTCTTTTTTGAGTGCAAAACTTGAAGAAAGGTTTGCACCTACAAAAAATTTGATCCCTCTCAGACTTTATAGATCACGTGTTAAGATGGATTAGGTTGGTTTTTTACACATTGAGAAATAGATTCTTGAAATCACTTATTTAGGACGACAAGATTTCACACAATGAAGAAATTAAATCATTCTAATTTGGTGGTATTTAGCCCAAGGCATAAATTAAATAATTCCAATTTGGTGGTAAGAGTGATTCATTACACATGATCACATCCATGGAGTCTATGAAAAGGTTTAAAAAAAAGGTAAAACCTAAAAATCTATCGAGTTCGTACAGTGATATTATTTTCCACTTGGCACAACTCTTCTCACAAATATTATTTCACTCTTAGTGCTGCCACAGAGATGCTTCCTCACAAATACAATTCACACTCTCATAGAGGTGATTCCTCACAAATACAGACCTCTTCATTCCAAATTTATTAAATATAATATACTAATACTATAATATATTAATATGAATATTATAAATAATAATAATATTCTTATTAATATTTTAATATTAATATTAGGGTATTTGGCCCTTAGGCTTCACCTAAATAAACATCTTTTCTCATTGTTCACAAAAATAAAGAGGAGTATGGAGTAAATATAAAAGAGGTTTTATTTTTTACCATACCGCTTCTTTATTTCTATTTTCCATACCTCTCTATACCTCTTTTATATTTATTTATTTACAATACCTCTTTTATAAATACTATATTTGGCCCATAGTATTTAGCCCATGGTATTAATAATAATTTCTTCCATGGTATTTGGCCCATAGGCTTCACCTAAATAAAACCTCAATTTTTAGTTTTCATAAATATAAAAAGGTTTGAGTAAATATAAGATGTTTTATTTATTTACCATAGCTTTAGTCTTTTTATATTTTTTGTTTATTTACCATACCTCTAGAGTAATTATAAAAAGAGATTTTATTTATTTACCATACCTCCAGTTTATTTATATTTTTAATTTATTTACCATACCACCTATAAAAATAGGTTTTTTTTTTAATTTACCATGCCTCCATTTTATTTATATTTATTTATTGACCATAACTCACATTACATATTTGACTAAAAATAAATTTTATTTTGACTCAATAATTTAGAAGTATTCATAATCACCGTCATAAATGTTCTAAAATTGAACAAATTCCTCTAAGGAAAAGGTTATCCATTTTAATCAGCATCATTATCTATCATTAGCATCCACTAGTGGCTGTATTTGGGGCGGTACCAAACACATGGAAATGTCATCACCATATCAGGATGCACTCCTCCATAATGATCCATCATTGCCCTTGACCTCTACATAGGCCAAAAATGCTAAGAGTGTCAACTAACAAGTTAACTCACCCTTCCTAGTGAACTCTCTAGGCCAATACCTCACTCAACCCCTTCCAAATTGTGATTGGGTCTAGATTCCAAAAGGTCCTCACTCCACCCTACCTCATGTGTGAAAAGGGTTCAGGACATCACTCCACTCTTCCCAAACTATGATTAGGGTCTAGGACCTCACACCACTATTCTAGAGTGTTACTAGGGTCTAGATGCTAAAGGTCCTCACTCTCTTCATTTTGTTGGATAATATAAGGGAAGGACTGATTGTTTCTCCATGGACATAGGCCAAGTTCGGTGAACCACATATATTTGTGTCTCTCTTGTTTTATATGTTTCATGTGTTTGTATTTTTTCATATTTTTATGTGTTCAATTGTTGTATAATATATAATTGTATAAAAAATAGTATCATAGTCGAAGGTATATTTGGCTAATAAACTCGTAGGACAGAAGATTTCATGGTTTGAGCGGGAGAAATGGCGGAAAATGGTAGGTTTAGGGTTAGGAAATTTAACGGCCAAAAATATGAGTTGTGGAAGATGGAGATGGAAAAATTTTTTTATTAGAAATATTTGTACCTACCATTAAGCTTAAAAACACACAATTTGTCGAGTATGACAGATGAATAGTGGGATATTCTCAATGAAAACTAAATTGGAACAATACGGTTGTGCCTGGTGGCGTTGATAGCCTTTAATATTTCAAAGAAAACAAAAATAAAGGTTTTAATGAAGGCATTGAACATAATATATGAAAAACCCTTGTCCTCAAATAAGGTATTTCTTATGAAGTTATCATTAAGTATGAAATTTGGGAAGGTGGTTCTTTTTCTAACCATTTAAATAAATTTAATACAATTATGAATCAGTTAAGTTAAGTAGGGGTAAGCTTCGATGATGAAGTTAGGGCTCTGTTATTTCTATGCTCATTGCCAAAAATTTGGAATGGTTTAGTTATGTCCATTATTAGCTTTGTCTATGGATCTAATACTTTAAAGTTTGATGATGTTATCAGTGCCATCCTTAGCAAGGAAATGTGATGGAAAAGCTCCAGTGGGACATCGGGTAATGCTTTGAGTGCAGAGACTAGCGAAAGAAAAATGGAAAGAGTAAAGATCTCAAGATATCGTAGTAAGTCAAGGAAAGGTATATGAATGTCCAGATTGGGGATAATGTGTTGGATATGTGGGAAGAATGGACACTCAAAAAAGACTGTAAGTCTTGGAAGGGAGAAGGAGGAGACGCACAACAAAAAAAAAATCATGAAGAAAATGTGAAAGGTGATGTGTTACAAGATGCTTTTATTCTTTATTTATAAAATTTTATTGATGCCTAGTTGGTAGATTCAGGGCCTCATTCCATGCCACACTTGATAAGAAAAAATTCCATGACTACGTTCAAGGATATTTTGGATAGGTTCGCCGGGGCGACGATAAACACTATAAAATCGTTGGAATGGGTAAATATCTTGTAAAAAGGCAAAATGGAAACCATTGGTTATTAAAGGAGGTAAGGCATGTTAAATATTTAAAGAAACGTATGATTTCAACATGGCAATTAGGCGATGAATGTTGTGTGAGAAATTTTACAGATAAAACCTGGAAGGTCACTAAAGTAGCCCTACTATAGCAAAAGGAGAAAATGTTGGTACGATGTATTTATGCAAAGGTATTTCTAATTGTGTTAATGCTTAAAACTACATAGGATTAGATGCATCATTATGGCATCATAGGCTCAGACACATGAGTGAGAAGGGGGTGAAGATTCTTCACTCAAGAAATTTGTTTGCAGGTTTGAATAATATTGATTTTGATTTCTGTGAGAATTGTGCTTATTGGAAAAGAAAGAGAGTGAGATTTATTAGAGTTGGGAAATAAAATAAGAGAGAAAAAATAGAGCTTGTGCATATAGATGTATGGGGACTTACTTAAGTATCATCTATCGCTGGCTCTCATTATTATATTACTTTTATTTATGATGCAACTAGAAAAACTTAGATTTATTATATTTAGAATAAATTTGTTGTATTTGGTACTTTAAAGAAAAGGAAATGTTTGGTTGAGGTTGAGACAAGAAAGAAGTTAAATTGTATCATATCAGATAATGGAGGTGAATATTGCAGCAAATATTTTGATAGGTATGATTTAGAGCATGGAATTATTAGAGAGAATATAGTTCCAGGAACAGTGTCAGAAAGGATGAACAGGAAAATCATGGAGCATACAAGTTTCATGAGATTGCATTTAGGATTTCCTTTACAATTTTGGGAACATGTTGTAGATACTGTTTTTTATCTAATAAACAGAGGGCCTTCAAGTTACTTGGATGGTGGTATTAGAAAGGAGGCATGGACAAGTAAAAAGGTAAACTACTTTTTTTCTAAAGCCTTTTGGTTGTGAAGCCTTTGTCCATATTAATAAATAAAATAGAACAAAGCTTGAGGAAAAATCAAAGAAATGTACCTTTATTGGATATGGTCTTAATTATTTTGGTTATCGCTTATATGATTATGAAAAATCAAAGAATAATTAGGAGAAAAGATGTAATATTCAATGAAAATGTCTTGTATAAGGATCAGATGTAGGAAAACAAACAGGGAAAAGAAAGCAAAGAATACACAATTCTTGATGAGCTCACAGAAAAAATTAAGGTTCCTAAAAATAATAAGAATCGACCACCACAACAACCACCACCACGACAACAACAACATCCAAGTCAAACACCTGAAAGTAGTGTCAGAAGATATATTAGGATAAGTATGCCCCCTAAATGATATTCTTCTTCATTATATTATGTATTTTTGATTGATTTTGGTGAACCAAAATTTTATGAAGAAATAATGCAAGTAGAAACTAGGAACAAGTGGCAGCTAGCCATGAAAGAAGAGATGGAATCCTTAATAAATAACCATAGTTGGGAGTTAGTCAGGTTTCCTGCAAGTAAAACAACATTGCAGAATAAAGGGTTTTAGAGGTTGGAGGAAGAATATGGATGAAAACAAAGGTACAAAGATAGACTTGTGGTGAAGGGGTTTGCTTAGAAGAAAGGTATTGAATTTGATGAAATATTTTCCCTTGTTATTAAAATAACCTCAAACAGAAATATTTTAAGTCTTGTAGTAGTGGAAGATTTTCATATTGAATAGTTAGATATAAAGACAACTTTTCTCCATGGTGATTTGGAGGAAGAGATCTATATGCCACAACCACAAGGATATGATGTCAAAGGGAAGGAAAAATTAGTGTGCAGGATGAATAAGAGCTTGCATGGTTTAAAAATGGCTCCAAGGTAGTGGTATCCAAAATTTATAGGTTTTTGTTTGAACAAAGTTATACTAGATGTCTCTATTATTATTGTGTTTATCTAAAAAAAATTAAAATGATGGAAACTATATTATATTGTCATTGTATGTAGATGGAATGCTTGTTGTAGGGTCTAGCATGCAGGAAATAAATGTGCTCGGAATAAAATTGGTAAATTCATTTGCATTGAAGGATTTGGTAGCTGCAAAATAAATCCTTGGTATGAGAATAACTAGAGACAGAAAAAATCACAAATTAACATTCTCTTAGAATGAGTACATACAAATGGTGTTTGAAATATTTAATATGTAGAATGAAAAACTAGTTAGTACACCTTTGTCTAGCCATTTAAAACTTAATAAGGAGATGTGCCTGAAGAACCAATAGGAAATGGATTATATGTTTAAAGTTCCATATGCATCAACACTTGCAAGTTTAATTTATGCAATGGTCTATACAATGCCTGAGAAATCCAAGAAAAGAACATTGGATGGCAGTGAAATGGGTTCTTAGGTATTTGAGAGCTATCAAAAATAAAGAATTATGCTTTGGTGGTTCAAACATTGCTCTACAGGGATATGTTGAGGTAGATATTGCAGGTGATAGAGATAACAAGAGCAGCACTATAGGGTATGTATTTACTGTAGTTGGAATAACTGTGAGTTAGGTGAGGTAAAGTTTTGTTGCACTTTCAACAACAAATGAAAAATATATCACTACTACAGAGGTTAGTAAAGAAATTATTTGGCTACAAAGGCTTATGGATGAATGGGTTAATAAGCAGGAGATGGGAATGTTATATAGTGACATCCATAGTGTCATTCATCTTGAAAAGAACTCAAAATTTCATTCCAAGAAAAAACACATACAACTCAATTACCATTTCATACGGTCAGTTTGGAAGATGGACAACTGAAGCTGGAAAAGATATACACTAGCCAGAATCCTACAGATATGTTAAAAAAAGTTGTAACCAAGGAGAAACTAATGTTATTCTCAGTTTCAATTGGTACTGAAGTGTAATGATGAATATGAGAGACAACGAGGTCCAAAGTGGAGGCATTTTCCAGCAAACAAAGTAAGAGTGGAGTTGCTAAAATCAATCTCCAAGTGGGAGATTGTTGAGTGTGGGGCCTGATTATCATCCTAATTTTGAGGTCTTTATTCCAGCTAAATATCTACCCCAGGAAGATTGTACACCCCTCCATGCGGGAGTTCATGGGGGCCCATCCCCCCCAGCTAGGGGGTTTGGGTGCCAGCAATCCCTCGATGCGGGTTTGGGTGTAGCACCCGTAAAGCTAAAAATAGATGTAAAATTTACTTGTATAATATTGTAATTTCATAGTAAATCTAGATCGATCATTAGGCAACTAATCTGATCATAGAAGTTATGTTTAATTGATTTTTTTCCCTATAAGGAAACCCCTCTATCGTATGAGGGAATTTTGTATTGAGGTTGTCGATTGCTTGTGTATTCTGAGCAAGAAAGAAAAAGGGGGACTGTATGAGGGAGTAGAGGATATTACAATGGATATGTTGTAGGTTGTGTCTCTTCATTTTTCTGGATAATAGAAAGGAAGGACTAGATATTGGATCAACCACATATATATGTTTCTCCCTTGTTTGATATGACATTTGTGTTTGTATTTTCACATAAGTTTATGTGTTCCATTGCTCTCTAATATATAATTCTCTAACAGTTGGATCTTGGTACTTTAGTAGTGGATGTGCACATTAAAAATATTGTAGTCCCAAACACATTGATTGACCTTGCATGATTAGGAGATCATGAATTTTTCTCAAAATTGAAATTGCTCGAAAATGTACTGAACCTAAGTGACCGGGTAGATCTCGTCGTTCTATTTCTGGCATAGCAAACGGTTCGAAAAACCTATGTCGTATGAGAGATATTTTGCATTCTGATTGATTTCCCAAATAGTTAAAATTTTTGTGACAGAGGTGACTGGAATGCCCAATCAGCATGCAGGTACAGTCAAGAAAAATAGAATATTCTCAAAATATTCCATTTTCTAGACCAGCAATATTTTTCCACATTGTCCCTCTTGGTTCATTGAAGGGTATGAGTTGTTTTTGAGGTCTAATGGATGGGTGACACGTGGCCATCCTAGAGGTTACCACGTGTCCCTTGTACAGTTTTATAAAATTATGGTGGATTTTGGGGGGTTCGACCCCGTCACCTCCAAGCGCGCTTGTAACTTTGACCAACTTTGCTATCAGATGTGACTTAACCTATTGGTTTTCCATTTTTTTAATATTCCAAACTAGCAATGGCTAATTGGAATATTCGATTTTTGGTCAATTTTTCTTTAAGTAGATAGCTTATGAATAAACGTGAATAAAGGGACCACGACTCACTCTAAAATAAAACACACATGGTAATTAAGGGGGCTGAGTTGGGCACGTAGCAAAGAGGTATTACCATGGTATCGTGGGTGGAGGCACACACAGCCAAGGGATATTACCATGGTATCATGGGTGGAGGTGGCCATAGGTTTGGAGAGAAGCCAATGCTATATAAAGGAGATAGTCCCCTCATACTTATATCAGGGAGAATTTACGCATTTTGAATCTAGTCATTGCGACTATTGAGCACGTTGGATGTTTAGCCTATCTACAGTGATGTTTAGTGCATTGAGTGTCTTCGTCAAGAGGTCTCGCCCTTAGCCCCAGGGGACTTCGAGTGCCTGCTCGAGTGAGGTATTCCCTCCAATATCTTGTAGGAAGATCGATCCATTGTATTTGTGGAGTAGCAGTGTATTTATTAACTGCGCAGCACCTGTGGAGGATCAGGGTGTTTATTGACTTCGTAGGAGGACACAGTCCGTAATTGGGGAGCTTCAGTTGTATTCTTGGAGGATCGTGGATACAAGATTGAGCACAGGAGTAGTAGCACATCTATTGGGGGAATTTCTGGATCAGCGGGTGACTTTTTTATTGCAGATCTCAGACAGTGGCGACATGATCAATTGTAGGGAAGCACAGATCTGTAAGGAGGAATTTCAGGACAACCATTTTCAACAACTGGAACACAGATTTGTAACACAGTCATTCCATGCAGCCTTTTGAGAATAGATCTTAACTTGCCTTGTGCAAGTTTAGGTGTTATCGCTTGATCACCTATTGTATTCCTATATATTTATCCGATTAATAAAATGGCTTAGCATTCAGACATTATCATGATGGAGACACCCAGTGCACAGTGAGCCGATTCCATTTTCCTATGTTTGATGCTTCATCAAATAGTTCAGCAAAGTCTTGGGTGGAGAAGCTGGATGTATATTTCCAGCTCAACTAGATGGTAGAAATGGAGGCCATCAAGGTGGCCACACTGAATTTGGAGGGTGAGGCTCAAGATTGGTGGTTCCATGGAAGGGTGACACTTGGGCACTCTGTCGTGACTACTTATGCCTAGTTCACTCAAAGACTGATAGACAGGTTCGATTGGAAGGAACCAGAGGAGCACTTTGGTGAGTTGACAAGGCTCAAACAGACTAGGAGTCCTGAGAAGTATATTGCATATTTCTTGAGGATTTCAGTGATGGTGCTAGATCTATCCGCAGCACGGATGATCTATATGTTTGTTGAGGGGTTAGCAGAGCCACTTTAGGGTCTAGTTAGATCCACTAGACCATCCACACTCCAAGATTCCATTGGCAGAACTTGGGACTTGCAGGATGCCTTATCTCCAACTAGAACACCTTACCCCCATAAACAAGCTTTCCAACCAAAGGGGAAGGATGTGAGGATTCCGCCTCTAAAGGGGAATCAGGGTAGGGTACAGCTCGGTGATTATGCCTGGAGGGAGTTGAAGAAGAAGAGGTTATGCTTTACTTGTCAGGATCCGTGGGCACCAGGTCACAAATGTGCTTCCGGAAAAGCACATTTCATTGAAGTCTTCTCCGAGAGTAGCGGGGAAAAGGATGAATATGAGGATGGGGAGGCAGGAGATAGTCAAACGGAGCAAGATCATTTGCCACCTCCACCTCCAGGGGCATGAGGTGCAGCTTTTGCACCCACATGGGGGACCCTTTCATCATTGTGAGGAGTACCCAAATATCAGATGCTGTGGGTCCGAGGGATAGTGTGGGGGCAACAATTTTCAGTTCTGGTAGATAGTGGGACAACCCATAACTTCATCGATTCACAGATGGTTGAAAGGAGAGGCATACCAATAGAAATATTCGATGGATTTTCACTGTTGGTCCCAGGAGATCAAACGATGTAGTGTGCCAGGTATGTTCTAGAGTTGGCAGTGACGATGGGTACCTACATAGTGACTGACCATTTTTTCGTGGTTAACATATCGGATACCAATATGGTATTGGGTGTGCAGTGGCTGATCACTTTGGGAAAAGTCACCACAAATTGGGAGGCCTTGGAAATGGAATGGGATGAAAAGAAGACTAGGAAGCATGAGAAGATATGTGGGATGCACACTTACCCACCTCAAAATGTATTAGCTCACTAGATGGAGGCAGACTTCCAAAAGGGAGACATAGCATGGGCAGTTGAGTTACGTGCATCAGTGGCGGAGGCTACCAGGTAGATAGTTCATCCGGATATACAGGCTATCCTCTATGTATATGAGATGGTATTTGGAGAGATACTTCTAGGATAGCCACCAGATCGAGGGTTTTAGCACACTATTGAGTTAGAACAGGGCATCCAGGGCATTATTACCCACCCTATAAGCACCCCAAGGCCTATCGGGATGAGATTGAGTGGGCCATCGAGGTGTTGTTGGCTCTTGGAAATATTCGGACTAGCAACAATTCTTTTGCTTCTTCAGTGGTGTTGGTGAAGAAGAAGGACGGCACATTGAGAATGTGCATTGATTATAGGGCCCTAAATAAGAAGACCCTGAAGAACAGGTACCCCATACCGCGAATTGACGAGCTGATGGATGAGCTGAGATGAACTCAGTTCTTCTCAAAGATTGATTTGAGATCCGGGTACCACCAGATTCGCGTGAGGGAACAGGACATTCCCAAGACTGCTTTCAGGTGCCATTACAACCACTTTGAGTTTTTTGTTATGCCTTTCGATCTAACCAATGCCCTAGCTACCTTCTAGTCGTGCATGAACCATATCTTCCGCAGTCATCTGAGGAAGTTTTTGTTGGTATTTTTTGATGATATATTGATATATAGCAGGAATTGGGAGGAGCATCTCCAGCACATAGAGATAGTATTGCATATCTTGGAGGAGCAACAGTTCTATGCTAAGCTCTCCAAGTGTGAATTTGGGATGATGGAGATGTTGTATTTGGGACACATCATAGAAAGTTCGTCAAGAGTTTTTCTCAGCTTGTGGTACCCCTTACAGATCTGACGAAGAAGGGGGCATTCAGTTGGTTGGATACAGCACAATGGGCTTTTGATAGGCTCGAGGAGGTTATGAGAAGCTGTCCAGTGCTTGCATTTCTAGATTTTATGCAGCCTTTTGTTTTGGAGTGTGATGCATCAGGAGAGGCGATCAGCGCAATCTTAATGTAGGGAGGCCATCCTATAGCCTTTGAGAGTAGAAATCTCCTTCCTCATGAGCACTTGTATCCTATATATGACGAAGAGATGTTGGCCATTATGCATGCATTGGCCAAGTTCCAAAAGTACTTAGTGGGCAGTAGGTTTCGGGTAAGAACCGATCACAATAGCCTCAGGTTATTTTTGGAGCAGAAACAACTATAGGAGAGGCAGCAGAAGTGGACCAGCAAGATCCAGGCTTATGACTTTGACATCGAATATGTCAAAGGGAAGAATAATGTGGTAGCCAATGTATTTTCACGTAGGCCAGCTACATTGTCTATGATTAGCTTGGATACAGAATGAAAGGCTCGACTCTTTGTGGAGTACTCCAAGGATCGATTTGCTTGTGAGGTCCTGGATGGTCAGGTGACATATGACAGATATAGGGTGATATATGAGATCATCTACTACAGAGACAAGATCTTCTTGATGAGGGCTCTCAGCTCAAGAAGAAGATACTTCAGGCATCTCATGACTCACCATTGTCCAGACATCAGGGGTTTACCAAAACCTACCGAACCATCATAGAGAGGTTCTCATGGAAAGGTCTCAAGGGGGACATGCTCTGGCATATCAGGGAGTGTGAAGTTTGCCGAAAAAATAAGGGGGAAATGAGCCATCCCGCAGGCTTGTTGCAGCCTCTACCCATTTTGGAGGGGAAATGGGAGAGCATTTCGATGGATTTCATCATAGGGTTTCCCACAGTGCACGCAAGGATTGTATGTATGTCGTCGTTGATCAGTTGATGAAATACACACACTTTTTTTCCATATCCATACACTATACATCAGCACAGGTGGCGGAGCTAGTCTTCATAGAGATTTTCAAGTTGCATGTTATTCCCAAGGCCATCATCAGTGACAAGGACAGTCACTTCATGGGAAGATTCTGGCAGGAGCTTTTTCGGTTGATAGGGACAGAGATGACACGGAGCACCAGCTATCACCCACAGATAGATGGGTAGATAGAGATAGTTAACAAGTGACTGGAGGGCTATTTGCATAACTATGTTAGTGGGTAGCAGAGAGCGTGGCTAAAGTGGCTGCATCTAGGGTAGTACTGTTACAACAACACATATCACATGTCCATCGGCATGACACTGTTCTATGCTTTGTATGAGTACCATTCTTTTTCTTTTTTTGATATGATGTTGGGAGCTAGCAAGGCTTCGAGGGCCAAAGATTGGATTCAGGAGAGTCAGGACATTCTCCGCGCTCTCAAGGATAACATTGCTACAACGTAGAACTAGCAGAAGTGGTATGCTGACAGGGGTCAAATGGTAAGACAGTTTGAGGTAGGAGACTTGGGTTACCTACGTTTACAGCTATACCGAAAGTCATCACTGAAACATAATGGAGCTGAGAAGCTCAAGCCTCATTTTTATGGATCATACAGGGTGATACGTAGAGTTGGACAAGTTGCGTATGAGTTGGAGCTACCCCAAGGCAGGAAGATTCATAACATCTTCCATGTGTCATGTCTGAAGAAGGCATTGGGGAAGCAGGTGACAGTGAAAAAGGAGCTGCCACCTACAGATGGTGAAAGGCATTTGGTATTACAGCCTGAGGAAATTATTGACACCAGGGAAAGGCAGTTGCGGAACAGAACAATCCCAGAGTTCTTGGTGAGGTGGAAGAATTTGCCAGATGAGGATGCGACTTGGGAGAATGAGAAAATATTGCAGCATCCATCAGTACAATTGCTTGGGGACAAGAAACATTCTGCTGGGGGAGATTGTAATATTCCCAATTAGCAATGGCTAATTGGAATATTCGATTTTTGGTCAATTTTTCTTTAAGTAGTTAGCTTATGAATAAACGTGAATAAAGGGACCACAACTCACTCTAAAATAAAATGGACATGGTAATTAAGGTAGCTGAGTTAGGCACGTAGCAAAGAGGTATTACCATGGTATCGTGGGTGGTGGCGCATGCAGCCAAGTGATATTACCATGGTATCGTGGGTGGAGGTGGTCGTAGGTTTCGAGAGCGGCCAACGCTATATAAAGGAGATAGTCCCCTCATTCTTATATCAGGGAGAACTTATGTATTTTGAATCTGGTCATTGTGACTATTGAGCACGCTAGTTTTTTAGACTGTTTGTAGCAATATTTAGCTCATTGATTGTCTCTGTTTGGAGAACTTGCCCTAAGCCCCAGGGGACTTCGAGTTCCTCCTCGGGTGAGGTAGTCCCACCAGTATCTTGTAGGAATATTGATCTGCTGTATTTCTGGAGGAGCGGCACATTTATTTATTGCGCAACACCTGTGGAGGAGCAGTGTGTTTATTGACTGCACAGCAGGATGCAGTCCGTAATTGGGGAGCTCCGGTTGTATTCTTGGAGGATCGTGGACATAATATTGAGCATAGGAGTAGTAGCACATCTATTGGGGGGATTTCTGGATCAGCGGGTGACCATTTTATTGCAGATATCAGATAGTGGCAGCATGATCAATTAGAGGGAAGCACAGATCTGTAAGGAGTACTTTCGAGACAACCATTTTCAGCAACTGGAACGTAGATTTTTAACACAGTCATTCCATGCAGCCTTCTGAGAATAGATCTCAACTTGCCTTGTGCAAGTTTAGGTGTTATCGCTTGATCACCTATTGTATTCCTCTATATTTATCTGATTAATAAAATGGCCCAGCATTCTCTTATTTCTTGAGTATCTATGCATGCTTTATATACACACACTATTGTATGTCTGCAACCTATTATTTCTTCCAGTTGCATTTAGATTTATGTACCACTTGCTGTGTTTTTCCCCACACTCTTAGACAGAGTCTGGAAAGGGCCAGATAGCCTCCAGATCTCATCCTCTTTTCAGAGGTGAAATATATGGTAAATGCCCTCCCATTCCATCTCTGGTTAGAGTTTACTGTGTTTTGGAGATATCCCTAAAAATGGATATTACAAGTTTAAATTGAAATTTTTTACGTTGCAAGTCAGAGGGGGGGACCGTCGGTGGTCCCAACCCGCCGATGGCCCTATGGTTGTGCTCACATGTATTAACTAAAACCGTGACATAAAACTGAAATGACCCAGGGTTACAATTGTAACTCTAGTGGATAAATACAAAGGCTTATCACATGGGCATTTTCCGAAATAAATTTCGATGGTTGTTTAAATCTGATGCTAACTCCGCCTTCAACTAGTCCACAAGCGTTCACATGTATAACCTCTAGTGTGAATATTTGGGAAATTCAACTTCACACTAGGTTATTCTCCAAAGTTTACACAGATTTTTAACTCTAACCGCGAGGTTTAAAGGGGTCAGCATGTGGCGACCCCAACCCTTAACCACAAAACTAAATGCGACATCTAGATTTGTTAGACAATTTAGCACTGCCGACCCCCTTAGCTCTGGATAACTGCAGTTCTCCATAATTAGTGGAGTTTTTGTATTTTTCATTTGGAAAATGGCTAGGGAGGTCAATTTTCAACAAATTTCGGTAAAACAAGAGTCTTCCTAGTCTAATTTGAGCATTCTCGACCCATTGGTGCAGGGAAAACAACCATTGGAGGCTTGTAAAAACATTTATTTTCAATTTTGAGCATAATGAAAAAGAGGGACATGCCATTCGGAGCTCGACCAACAGATGTAGCCCATGAGGGTTGAACTATTTCATCATGCCTACTGTGTAAATCTTATGTGTGATGTTATTTATCTATTATACAGTGTTTTTTAATGTTATTTAGGCTTATTTACATGCTTAAAACTCACAAATTCATCTACGTTTCATGGTTAAATTACACATTCCTTAATGAAACAAATGGAGACAAATTGTACATGTTTTATAACTAAAAATACACTTAGCAGAAAAAACTAATATAGTCCCCTCAAATATGGTAGGTATTGGAGGTAGAGTTTATTCTCTAGTCTTGTTGTATGCAAATATTTGTTTAACTATTTGGAAGTGTTCACATTCTTACTAGGCTCAAGCTTAAGAGAGGAGAAGGAAAATTGGTGGAAGCAAGAGGTTCTCAAAGTGAGCCACATCAAAGGATGACAAGATTGCCACATTATCCACCACCTAGTTCACCTCCAAAATAAGCAGAAGTAACATTAAGCATGCCTCCAGAGGAAGAAGAAATCCATGAAGAGGTGAATCCAAAATAAGAATAAAGGTTGTTTAGGAAAGCATTCCTTGACATGACTGAGATGGTGAGAGTCCTATATCAAGAAAGGAACGAGATAATAGAAGGAGAAGGATCCAAACTTCACAAGGAAGGACAGGGATCGTGAGGACGTCAAAATGATGAAGATAAATCAAAGAAGGGAAATGGAGGAAATGGAGGAAATGGAAAGTCACCATCATCATCCTCTAATTCATCTTCAGTACATCTGCCACACAAGTCAAATAACACTAGTAAAATTACTTTTCTAAAACTTGATGTTAAGTTTGAACTGCCAATATTTAATGGTGAAGTCAATGCAAAAATTCTTGATAATTGGATTAGGCAATTGGAGGTCTATTTCAGAATTCATAACCTTCATGATGATGATACCAAAATCCAAATAGCTTCATTGAGAATGGAAGGTGCAACACTTGTTTGGTGGGAAGCCAAGACAAAGGAGGAGATGAAGAAGCATGGCAGGATTATCCTATCATGGACTGATTTCATTACTGCAGTAAAAAAATAGTTTTATCCATTAGCTCATATGCAAAAAGCCATAATGAACTGGAAAAATTTTAGACAAATGAAAGGACAGAATGTGCAAGAATACACCCAAGAATTTAGGAGAAGATCCCTCTTACTAGGGCTAGATTTTCAGAGGCAAGATAATTTTCTCAAGTACATAGGAGGCTTACATAGCTACCTAAGACATACTATTCTCATGTTTAACCCTACAAGTCTAGATGAGTTATGTGTACAAGCCACACATATAGAAGCTAGAGGGAAAAACATTATTGATGAGGGTAGGAAGAAACCTTTTAAGGGAAAAAACAAAGAGAAGACCTCAAAAGGTAAGGTTAAAAAGAATGCATTTGTCAATAAAGAGGGAGAAAAAGTGCTCTGTAAACATTGTTGAAGAGAAGGCCATGAAGATAATTTTTTTTTTGAAATTACATCTTGAAAAGAGGCCCAAACATCAGAACAATAAAGGGAAACAGAAAACTGCAGCTACAACTCAACATGATTTAGGAGAGGATTTAGGTGATGAATCTAAAATTACAACCATGGGATTGAAGAACATTAAGGGGAAATAAATTGAAACTAAACCTAGTACTAGTACATCAAACTGTCACATACAAGCTCCAAATGAAGAGAGAATTGAACTGTTTCATGTGAGGGTCATACCCAAAAATACCAAGATTGACACACTTTTCGACAGTGGGTCACAAGAAAACTTGATCTTTGAAGACTTGGTCAAGAAAATTAATCTTCAGACCATTCCACATCCAAAACCATATCCACTTGGGTGGATTTGTAAGGATGCAAATTTATAGGTTTCAAAGAAGTGCATATTGTGGTTTGCAACAATTGCACATTTTGTTGACACAGTTGAATTAGATATAGTTCCGCTTGATATTACAAATGTTGTGTTGGGAAGTCCTTACTTGTATGATAGGAAAGATATATTCCATCACCATGAGAACAAATACCATTTATTCAAAGATGGCAAGGAGTACATTGTTAGAGCACATCGCAAGAAGAAAAATATTGCAATGGTAAATGTTGGACAAGAGGCTGGTGAATTCAAGTAAGAATTTTGTTCTTCTAATGATTAAGCCTAAAGATGATGTTAATCATGAATCATTTGAGGATTTTGATCCTAATTTGAAATCATATTTATATGATGTAGTTGATGCACATCATGAGATGTTTCAGGAGCCAACATGATTGCCTCCAAAAAGGGAGATTCAACATGA
Source organism: Pinus albicaulis (assembly GCA_034641835.2). NCBI lineage: Eukaryota > Viridiplantae > Streptophyta > Pinopsida > Pinales > Pinaceae > Pinus > Pinus albicaulis. The sequence continues at coordinate 739,920 of CM076574.1, read as the reverse complement.
GATTCGGTTGCAACAAGATTGTCCTCTTTCAGACATCGACATGTATTGCATGTCGATAATGGATAATGTTGAAATTAAGAGGCAAATAAACTTACAATGCCAAGTACTTGGCCATGCAGTTAACCCATAGTCTTTATTCCGAAGAAATATGGGACTTGGCGCATGTGTGTAGACTTCAGAGACAAGATAATGGTAAAGAATCAATACCCACTCCCAAGGATAGATGATTTTCTTGATCAGCTAAATGAAGAAAAGTTTTTCACTAAGTTAGATCTATGAAGTGGACATCATGAAGTAAGAATTGCAAAAGGTGATATATGGAAGACTGCATTCAAAACCAAAGAAGGACTCTTTGAGTGGTTGGTTATGGCATTTGGTTTGTTTAATGCACTGGAAACATTCATCGGTATTATGGATAATGTTTTGCATCCATTTCTTGATGAATTTGTGATTTTTTATTTGGATGATATTCTAATTTTCACCAAAAATCAATAAGAACAAGTCTTGCATGTGAAAAGGGTGCTTGATGTTTTGAAGAAAGATAAATTAGTTCTTAAGATGTCCAAGTGTGAGTTCGGAAAGAATTCTTTGGTTTATTTAGGACACATTGTAGGAGGAGGTGAGTTGAGAATTATCCTTCTAAAGTGAAGCCATTTTTAATTGGCCCACTCCCAAAATTGTAACCCAAGTAAGAAGTTTCTTAGGTGAAACTTAATATTGGAGAAAGTTTATTGCTAACTTTTCTGCCATAGCAGCTCCTATGCATGTAGTGACAAGTGTGAAGAAAGAATTCCAATGGGGAGGCAAACATCAGCAAGCTTTTGAAGCTTTAAAAGACAAGATCAGTTTAGCTCTAGTCCTTTAATTACCAAATTTTAGGCATCCATTTGAGATACAAACTAATGCTAGTGATTATGCCATGGGCGCAATACTTTTGCAACATGATAAGGCTATCGATTTTCATTCTGAAACATTCAATGGTGTTGTACCTAATTATCATTCATATGCCAAAGAGTTGTATGTGTTGGTACAAAGAGTTAAGAAGTGGAAACACTAATTGATGGGTAAATAGACCATTATACATACCGATTGCCAACCATTACAGTACTTGTAGTTGCAAACAAAATTGCAGCAATCAAGACATTTCAGGTGGATGGGATTTCTTCAGGTGCTTAATTTTATAAGGTACAAAAAATATATTTTAAATATGTTTTTAGGGTCTAGATGCTAAAGGACCTCACTCTCTGCATGTTTGGTGTGTTATGGGGGTCTAACACCTCTCTCCCTGTTGCTTGTGTGTTATGAGGGGTCGACTCCCAGAGGCAATCACTCAACATTGTCTGTTGTTGAGCCTCTTGATCTATTTAGACCCATTTCCCACGATGCAGAAAGAGTGTACATGTATGATGCGGGAATATCCACATTCCCTTTCCAATGCGAGATTAATCTCTCAAAGGACACCCAAATTATCTTTGAATAACCCTGCAAAATTTTCATGTCATACTTGATGGGTCTCATTAATAGGTAAATAGCAAGTACATTTGGCCTTCCATCTTTTCATATTTACGTGTTTTACTTTCGCTCTAATGGTATACATTTACTGTATATTAATTCTTGGGGAAGACTAGAGGATGATTATCATATCTCATAACCTAATGTGGTTACTATGTAGATGGAGAATGCATTAAAACATATTTAATATCAATGGATATATTAGAAGGAAGTTTCAGAAGATGTATGATTCTGGTCTCCTAAAGTTACTCACCCAAATCTTGACATGCTCGCTACAATTACTATATTCTAGTTTGGAGATCCACTAGATACGTGGGATGCACACTTACCCACCTCAAACTCTTTTAGCTCACCAGATGGAGGCAGAATTCTGGAAGGGAGACATAGCATGGGCAGTTGAGTTACGTGCATCAGTGGCGGAGGCTACCAGGTGGATAGTTCATCTGGATATACAGGCTATCCTCTATGTATATGAGATGGTATTTGGAGAGATACCTCTAGGATAGCCACTAGATCGGGGGTTTTAGCACACTATTGAGTTAGAACAGGGCATCCAGGTCATTATTACCACACCTTATAAGCACCCCAAGACCTATTAGGATGAGATTGAGTGAGCCATCCAGGTGTTGTTGGCTCTTGGACATATTCATACTAGCACCAATCCTTTTTCTTCTTCAGTGGTGTTGGTGAAGAAGAAGGACGGCACATTGAGAATGTGCATTGATTATAGGGCCCTAAATAAGAAGACCCTGAAGAACAGGTACCCCATACCACGAATTGAAGAGTTGATGGATGAGCTGAGATGAACTTAGTTCTTCTCAAAGATTGATTTGAGATCCATGTACCACAAAATTCGCATGAGGGAACAGGACATTCCCAAGACTGCTTTCAGGTGCCTTTACAACCACTTTGAGTTTTTGGTTATGCCTTTCGATCTAACCAACGCCCTAGCTACCTTCTAGTTGTGCATGAACCATATCTTCCGCAGTCATCTGAGGAAGTTTTTGTTGGTATTTTTCTATGATATATTGATATATAGCAGGACTTGGGAGGAGCATCTCCAACACATAGAGATAGTATTGCATATCTTCGAGGAGCAACAATTCTATGCTAAGCTCTCCAAGTGTTAATTTGGGATGATGGAGATGTTGTATTTGGGACACATCATAGGACTGAATGGAGTGAGGTTCCACGAGGAAAATATCAGGGCCATCAGAGACTGGCTAGAGCCGAGAAATGTGATGGAACTTCGAGGATTTATTAGCATCTGCACTTATTATAGAAAGTTCGTCAAGAGTTTTTCTCAGCTTGTGGTACCCCTTACAGATCTGACGAAGAAGGGGGCATTCAGTTGGTCGGATATAGCACAACGGGCTTTTGATAGACTCGATGAGGTTATGAGCAGCTGTCTAGTGCTTGCATTTCCAGATTTTACGCAGCCTTTTGTTTTGGAGTGTGATGCATCAGGAGAGGGGATCAGCGCAATCTTAATGCAGGGAGGCCATCCTATAGTCTTTGAGAGTAGAAATATCCTTCCTCATGAGCACTTGTATCCTATATACAACAAAGAGATGTTGGCCATTATGCATGCATTGGCCAAGTTCCAGCAGTACTTAGTGGGCAGTAGGTTTCGGGTAACAACTGATCACAATAGCCTCAGGTTATTTTTGGAGCAGAAACAACTATAGGAGAGGCAGCAGAAGTGGATCAGCAAGATCCAGGCTTATGACTTTGACATCAAATATGTCAAAGGGAAGAATAATGTGGTAGCCAATGTACTTTCACGTAGGCCAGCTACATTGTCTATGATTAGCTTGGATACAGAATGAAAGGCTCGACTCTTGGTGGAGTACTCCAAGGATCGATTTTCTTATGAGGTCCTGGATGGTTAGGTGACATATGATAGATATAGGGTGATAGATGAGATCATCTACTACAGAGACAAGATCTTCTTGATGAGGGCTCCCAGCTCAAGAAGAAGATACTTCAGGCATCTCATGACTCACCATTGTCCAGACATCAGGGGTTTACCAAAACCTACCGAGCCATCAGAGAGAGGTTCTCATGGAAAGGTCTGAAGGAGGACATGCTCCGGCATATCAGGGAGTGTGAAGTTTGCCAGAAAAACAAGGGGGAAATGAGCCATCCCGCGGGCTTGTTGCAGCCTCTACCCATTCTGGAGGGGAAATGGGAGAGCATTTAGATGGATTTCATCATAGGGTTTCCCACAGTGTAGGGCAAGGACTGTATGTATGTCGTCGTTGATTGGTTGACGAAATACACACATTTTTTTGCCATATCCATACACTATACAGCAGCATAGGTGGCGGAGCTATTCTTCAGAGAGATTTTCAGGTTGCATGGTCTTCCCAAGGCCATCATCAGTGACAAGGACAGTCACTTCATGGGCAGATTCTGGCAGGAGATTTTTCGGTTGATAGGGACAGAGATGACACCGAGCACCAGCTATCACCCATAGACAGATGGGCAGATAGAGATAGTTAACAAGTGGCTGGAGGGCTATTTGCATAACTATGTTAGTGGGTAGCAGAGGGCGTGGCTAAAGTGGCTGCATCTGGGGGAGTATTGTTACAACAACACTTATCACATGTCCATCGGTATGACACTGTTCTATGCTTTGTATGGGTACCATTATTTTTATTTTGTTGATATGATGGTGGGAGCTAGTAAGGTTTCGAGGGCCAAAGATTGGATTCAGGAGAGTCAGGACATTCTCCGCGCTCTCAAGGATAACATTGCTACAACGTAGAACTAGCAGAAGTGGTATGCTGACAGGGGTCAGATGGTAAGACAGTTTGAGGTAGGAGACTTGGTTTACCTACGTTTACAGCTATACCGAAAGTCATCACTGAAACAAAAGGGAGCTGAGAAGCTCAAGCCTCATTTTTATGGATCATACAGGGTGATACGCAGAGTTGGATAGGTTGCATATGAGTTGGATTTACCCCAAGGCAACAAGATTCATAACATCTTCCATGTGTCATTTCTGAAGAAGGCATTGGGGAAGCAGGTGACAGTGACAAAGGAGCTGCCACCTACAGATGATGAAAGGCATTTGGTATTACAGCCTGAGGAAATTATTGACACCAGGGAAAGGCAGTTGCGGAGCAGAACAATCCCAGAGTTCATGGTGAGGTGGAAGAATTTTCCAGATGAGGATGCGACTTGGGAGAATGAGAAAATATTGTAGCATCCATCACTACAATTTCTTGGGGACAAGCAACATTCTGCTGGGGGAGATTGTAATATTCCCAATTATCAATGGCTAATTGGAATATTTGATTTTTGGTCAATTTTTCTTTAAGTAGTTAGCTTATGAATAAACGTGAATAAAGGGACCACAACTCACTCTAAAATAAAATGGACATGGTAATTAAGGGAGCCAAGTTGGGCACGTAGAAAAGAGGTATTACCATGGTATCATGGGTGGTGGCGCACGCAGCCAAGTGATATTACCGTGGTATCGTGGGTGGAGGTGGTCGTAGGTTTCGAGAGTGGCCAACGCTATATAAAGGAGATAGTCCCCTCATTCTTATATCAGGGAGAACTTATGCATTTTGAATCTTGTCATTGTGACTATTGAGCACGCTAGTTGTTTAGCCTGTCTGTAGTGCTATTTAGCGCATTGATTGTCTCTGTTTGGAGAACTCGCCCTAAGCCCCAGGGGACTTCAAGTTCCTGCTCGGGTGAGGTAGTCCCACCAGTATCTTGTAGGAAGATCAATCTGCTATATTTCTGGAGGAGCGGCACATTTATTTATTGCGCAGCAGCTATGGAGGAGCAGTGTGTTTATTGACTGCATAGCAGGACGCAGTCCGTAATTGGGGACCTCCGGTTGTATTCTTAGAGGATCGTGGACAGAATATTGAGTGCAGGAGTAGTAGCACATCTATTGGTGGAATTTCTGGATCAGCAGGTGACCATTTTATTGCAGATATCAGACAGTGGTAGCATGATCAATTGTAGGGAAGCACAAATCCGTAAGGAGGAATTTTGGGACAACCATTTTCAGCAACTGGAACGCAGATCTGTAACACAGTCATTCCATGCAGCCTTCTGAGAATAGATCTCAACTTGCCTTATGCAAGTTTAGGTGTTATCGCTTGATCACCTATTGTATTCCTCTATATTTATCTGATTAATAAAATGGCCCGGCGTTCTCTTATTTCTTGAGTATCTGTGCATGCTTTATATACACACGCTATTGTATGTATACAACCTATTATTTCTTCCAGTTGCATTTAGATTTCTGTACCACTTGCTGTGTTTTTCCCCACACTCTTAGACAGATTCTGGAAAGGGCCAGAGATCCTCCAGATCTCATCCTCTTTTCAGAGGTGAAATATATGGTAAATTCCCTCCCAGTCCATCTCTGGTTAGAGTTTGCTGTGTTTTAGAGATATCCCTAAAAATGGATATTACAAGTTTAAATTGAAATTTTTTACGTTGCAAGTCAGAGGGGGGGACCGTCGGTGGTCCCAACCCGCCGGTGGCCCCGTGGTTGTGCTCACATGTATTAACAAAAACCGTGACATAAAACTGAAATGACCCACGGTTACAATTGTAACTCTAGTGGATAAATACAAAGGCTTATCACATGGGCATTTTCCGAAATAAATTTCGATGGTTGTTTAAATCTGATGCTAACTCCACTTTCAACTAGTCCACAAGCATTCACATGTATAACCTCTAGTGTGAAGATTTGGGAAATTCAACTTCACACTAGGTTATTCTCCAAAGTTTACACAGATTTTTAACTCTAACCACGAGGTTTAAGGGGGTCGGCATGTGGCGACCCCAACCCTTAACCATAAAACTAAATGCTACATCTAGATTTGTTAGACAATTTAGCGCTGCCCCAAAATCTCTAGATTTTGGCCAAAATTAGCTCTGGATAACTGTAGTTCTCCATAATTAGTGGATTTTTTGTATTTTTCATTGGGAAAATGGCTAGGGAGGTCAATTTTCAACAAATTTCGGTAAAACAAGAGTATTCCTAGTCTAATTTGAGCATTCTCGAGCCATTGGTGCAGGGAAAACAGCCATTGGAGGCTTGCAAAAACATTTATTTGCAATTTTGAGCATAATGAAAAAGAGGGACATGCCATTGGGAGCTAGACCAACAGATGTAGCCCAAGAGGGTTGAATGGTTTCATCATGCCTGCTGTGTAAATCTTATGTGTGATGTTATTTATCTATTATACAGTGTTTTTAAATGTTATTTAGGCTTATTTACATGCTTAAAAATCACAAATTCATCTACGTTTCATGGTTAAATTACACATTCCTTAATGAAACAAATGGAGACAAATTGTACATGTTTTATAACTAAAAATACACTTAGCAAAAAAAACTAATATAGTCCTCTCAAATATGGTATGTATTGGAGGTAGAGTTTCTTCTCTAGTGTTGTTGTGTGCAAATATTTGTTTAACTATTTGGAAGTGTTCACATGCTTACTAGGCTCAAGCTTAAGAGAGGAGAAGGAAAATTGGTGGAAGCAAGAGGTTCTCAAAGTGAGCCACATCAACGGATGACAAGATTTCCACATTATCCACCACCTAGTTCACCTCCAAAATAAGCAGAAGCAACATTAAGCATGCCTCCAGAGGAAGAAGAAATCCATGAAGAGGTGAATCCAAAATAAGAATAAAGGGTGTTTAGGAAAGCATTCCTTGACATGACTGAGATAGTGAGAGTCCTTTATCAAGAAAGGAATGAGAGAATAGAAGGAGAAGGATCCAAACTTCACAAGGAAGGACACGGATCGTCAGGACGTCAAAATGATGAAGATAAATCAAAGAAGGGAAATGGAGGAAATGGAAAGTCACCATCATCATCCTCTAATTCATCTTTAGTACATCAGCCACACAAGTCGAATAACACTAGTAAAATTACTTTTCTAAAACTTGATGTTAAGTTTGAGCTGCCAATATTTAATGGTGAAGTCAATGCAGAAATTCTTGATAATTGGATTAGGAAATTGGAGGTCTATTTGAGAATTCATAACCTTCATGATGATGATACCAAAATCCAACTAGCTTCATTGAGAATGGAAGGTGCAACACTTGTTTGGTGGGAAGCGAAGACAAAGGAGGAGATCAAGAAGCATGGCAGGATTATCCTATCATGGACTAATTTCATTACTGCAGTAAAAAAATAGTTTTATCCATTAGCTCATATGCAAAAATCCATAATGAACTGGAAAAATTTTAGACAAATGAAAGGACAAAATGTGCAAGAATACACCCAAGAATTTAGGAGAAGATCCCTCTTACTAGGGCTAGATTTTCAGAGGCAAGATAATTTTCTCAAGTACATAGGAGGCTTACATAGCTACCTAAGACATACTATTATCATGTTTAACCCTACAAGTCTAGATGAGTTATGTGTACAAGCCACACATATAGAAGCTAGAGGGAAAAGCATTATTGATGAGGGTAGGAAGAAACCTTTTAAGGGAAAAAACAAAGAGAAAACCTGAAAAGGTAAGGGTAAAAAGAATTCATTTGTCAATAAAGAGGGAGAAAAAGTGCTCTGTAAACATTATTCAAGAGAAGGCCATGAAGATTTTTTTTTTTTTAAATTACATCTTGAAAAGCGGCCCAAACATCAGAACAACAAAGGGAAACAGAAAACTGCAACTACAACTCAACATGATTTAGGAGAGGATTTAGGTGATGAATCTAAAATTACAACCATGGGATTGAAGAACATGAAGGGGAAATAAATTGAAACTAAACCTAGTACTAGTACATCAAACTGTCACATACAAGCTCCAAATGAAGAAGAAATTGAATTGTTTCATGTGAGATGTACAAAAATACCAAGATTGACACAACATTCGACGTGGTCACAAGAAAACTTGATCTTTGAAGACTTGGTCAAGAAAATTAATCTTCAGACCATTCCACATCCAAAACCATATCCACTTGGGTGGATTTGTAAGGATGCAAATTTATAGTTTTCAAAGAAGTGCATATTGTGGTTTGCAACAACTGCACATTTTGTTGACACAGTTGAATTAGATATAGTTCCGCTCGATATTACAGATGTTGTGTTGGGAAGTCCTTACTTGTATGATAGGAAAGAGATATTCCATCGCCATGAGAACAAATACCATTTATTCAAAGATGGCAAGGAGTACATTGTTAGAGCACATCGCAAGAAGAAAAATATTGCAATGGTAAATGTTGGACAAGAGGCTGGTGAATTCAAGTAAGAATTTTGTTCTTCTAATGATTAAGCCTAAAGATGATGTTAATCATGAATAATTTGAGGATTTTGATCCTAATTTGAAATCATATTTATATGATGTAGTTGATGCACATCATGATATGTTTCAGGAGCCAACATGATTGCCTCCAAAAAGGGAGATTCAACATGAGATTCGGTTGCAACAAGATTGTCCTCTTCCAGACATCGACATGTATTGCATGTCGATAATGGATAATGCTGAAATTAAGAGGCAAATCAACTTACAATGCCAAGTACTTGGCCATGCAGTTCACCCATAGTCTTTATTCCGAAGAAATATGGGACTTGGCGCATGTGTGTAGACTTCAGAGCTTTGAACAAGATAATGGTAAAGAATCGATACCCACTCCCAAGGATAGATGATTTTCTTGATCAGCTAAATGAAGAAATTTTTTTCACTAATTTAGATCTATGAAGTGGAAATCATCGAGTAATAATTGCAAAAGGTGATATATGGAATACTGCATTCAAAACCAAAGAAGGACTCTTTGAGTGGTTGGTTATGGCATTTGGTTTGTTTAATGCATCTGGAAACATTCATGCGTATTATGGATAATGTTTTGCGTCCATTTCTTGATGACTTTGTGATTTTTTATTTAGATGATATTCTAATTTTCACCAAAACAAGAGAAGAACAAGTCTTGCATGTGAAAAGGGTGCTTGATGTTTTGAAGAAAGATAAATTTGTTCTTAAGATGTCCAAGTGTGAGTTCGGAAAGAATTCTTTGGTTTATTTGGGACACATTCTAGGAGGAGGTGAGTTGAGAATTATCCTTCTAAAGTGGAAGCCATTTTTAATTGGCCCACTCCCAAAATTGTAACCCAGGTAAGAAGTTTCTTAGGTGCAACTTAGTATTGGAGAAAGTTTATTGCTAACTTTTTTTCCAGAGAAACTCCTATGCATGTAGTGACAAGTGTGAAGAAAGAATTCCAATGGGGAGGCAAACAACGGCAAGCTTTTGAAGCTTTAAAAGACAAGATCAGTTTAGCTACGGTCCTTGAATTACCAAATTTTAGGCAGCCATTCGAGATACAAACTAATGCTAGTGATTATGCCATGGGCGCAATACTTTTGCAACATGATAAGGCTATCGATTTTCATTCTGAAACATTCAATGGTGTTGTACCTAATTATCATTCATATGCCAAAGAGCTGTATGTGTTGGTAAAAATTTTTAAGAAGTGGAAACACTACTTTATGGGTAAATAGACCATTATACACACCGATTACCAACCATTACAGTACTTGCAGTTGCAAACAAAATTGCAACAATCAAGATATTTCAAGTGGATGGGATTTCTTCAACAGTTTCACTTGGTTATAAGGTACAAAAAAGGTATTTTAAATAATGTGTTATTAGGGTCTAGATGCTAAAGGACCTCACTCTACCATGTTTGGTGTGTGATGGGGATCTAACACCTCTCTCCACCATTACTTGTGTGTTATGAGGATCGACCTCCAAGAGGCAATCACTCAACATTGTCTGTTGAGCCCTCTCGATCTCTTAGACCCATTTCTCATTCTGAAAGAGTGTCTATGTATGATGTAGGCATATCCACATTCCCTCTCAATGAGAGGATTAATCTCTAGGACACCCAAATTATCTTTGACTAACACAAACTTTTCACATGTCATACTTGATGGGTCTCATTAATAGGTAAATAGCAAGTCCCATTTGGCCTTCCTTCTTTCCATATTTACCTATTTTACTTAATCTAATGGTATACATTTTACTATTATGTGGTTACTAGGAAGACTAGAGGATGATTATCATATCTCATAGCCTAATGTGGTTACTATGTAGATGGAGAATGCATTAAAACATATTTAATATCAATGGATATATTAGAAGGAAGTTTCAGAAGATGTATGATTCTGGTCTCCTAAAGTTACTCACCCAAATCTTGACATGCTCGCTACAATTACCATATTCCAGTTTGGAGATCCACTGGCAGTCGATGAAGTCAAAGACTAGAGGGAGAAACATCCATATTTTTAGGACTTTTGAAGGGAAACACCAGCCTTTCCATGGAGGCTTCCCTTCTATTACTTTTGTATAAATAAGCAAGCCTAAGGGCTCAATAGTATTCAAATTTTTGTAGGAGGATAGAATTTATTAAGGATATGAGAACTTATTTGTTTCCATTTATAGTTTTTACGTAATTGAGCACTATTTTTCATTACTTAAAATATTATTTTTCATCCATAAATGCATTTATTCTAGAGGGATGAGTCCCTTTGGTTTATGTCCCATCTTGTAGGCTCTAGTCTCTCTTTCTTGCATATTTGTTTCATGCATTTCTTTTCCTAGTAATATTTTTCTTCTTTGTCTAGAATTTTGTCCATAAATAGTTTTATTGTGTAGGTATTCCACTCATATATCTTGTTATATGCTCCATTGTGGATGTGGTATTGGGAGGCAAAAAATATATATTTTATATTCCTTAAACTAGTTAGGCATTTTGAGTTTCATCTTTCTACATTTTCTGTTCCTTGCACACTTGGAGATTAAATAGCAATATTATTTGAGCATGGAAAGCATAATATATTATGAATTTAGGACAATACATTCTACAACGTATATTTTCTTTTGAGGCAATAAGTATATTGCAAATAAAATTCAAGTCATGCTTTCTCATTTAGTTCCCTTTTTCTGCAATTTGGTTATTATTTTGGCATTATTTTCAAGTTGAAAAATAGTTATTTGACTAGTGTGTAGGTACTACGATTTTTTTCTATGGTTTTCATTGTCATTCCACGCTCATCCTCCCATCATCACCCTATTTCTACTCACCTAAAAACTCTCTCAAAATGTTGTCCACCAATAACAAAATTATGGTTTATTGAAGGCCACTGTGTGCATCGATTTTCGTGAAAGATGGGCCCCATAAGAGTAGTAGGCTTAAATGCCCCACACAACCTTTTTCTACCATCCACCGCCTTTCCTTACTTTTAGAATTCCTTTTTCATCATCGGGATGCTCATGAATCCAGTCATGTGGCAAAGCAAGGAAATCATGTAGCATCTTGTAGGACCATGTAAACTTGTCTACCATTGCTCCTAAAGCTTGTTTTTTTCCTCCTAGCCTTGAATGACGCCCCTTAGGCTACGAAAACATGATTTGGAGAGGCCAAATACCACCTAATAGTTGCCTCTCATCCACTACAAACCATTTTCTTGATTAAGGTTAGTGGACAGATTTATGAATTTAGCACTACAGTGATGATTTTTATTATTATTTTATGAGATGTCTAATGAATTATGTCGCTAATTCTACTTTCTTTGGAACAAAATCGTTAAAGTTTGATTACATTTATTTTCCATACGAAAAATATATTATATCACTTTCTTTTATTTATTCTCCTTAATCTAGGATTTCAATTTCAAGCATTTTTATTCCATTACATAGGTTAGGTTTCCTTTATATGCAACATTTACATTGCACCAATGTTTAAATTTTTTCAAGTAGTGTAGCCTTCAAATTCCTGCAAATAGGGTTATCATTTACTTTTGACTACGCAACATTTCCATTCCTTTGCAAATATAGTAATATTTTCATTTTTGAAACTAGAATAGAACTTTGTTTTCATGCAATTTATTTCCTTCCCAATCTAGAATAAATTCATAGAGTGGACTCAATATTCCTTTTCCTAGTTCATTGCTAGAAGGTTACGTGAGTATATATTAACCTATTATGTGTATAGCATTGTCACCTCTTAAAATTTTGTATAAACCCTAGGTTGATAATTCAAGTTTGAATCCTTGGGAGTAGCAACACTCTTGTGCAATACTGAGTCCCACCACTTTTTGGCATCATTGTCGGGGAGGCGTCCAAGTTGGTGTTATTTATACTTAAAAGTTGTATTTATTTTTCATATTTTTTTTCGTTTCATAATCCTTGTTTGATTTGAAAAAAACATCAAAAAAAGAGAAAAACAAGAAAATAATAATTTCTTTCATGCGTTGTATAATTAGGGATAGTCAAGGGAAATTCTTATGAAAAACCACCACCCCTTCTAATAGTCATCCATGACTCATGTTTTATGATTTTGGACACCCTTTTATGACCACAGAAGAGTTGTAGAATCCCTTAGGTGAGTTTTCATAAATCATTGAAGAATCCATAGGAGAGGAAGAACCTATATCACCTTCCCTAAAAATGACCGAGAATGGGTGGACAAATCTCTTCCCTATCCAAGAAACCAATGGGAAGGACAAGAGGAAGAATATAAGCCCTAGTTCTCTCATAAATTTCCATGGCCTAGCCTCTAAGTACCTTGACACATTCATGATTTAAATTTTTGTAATTTGTAGGACCTATTATTATATTTCAGATGAACAAAAAATTGAACTTGTTTCCTTCCACCCTCAACAATGCAGCCTTGCATTGGTTCATGAGCCTTCACAAAGGAAACATCACTGCCTGGGCACAAATAAAAAAAAATGGATTATAAATACAAGAATTATTACAGGTATAAGGAGACAAGAGAAGAGATATTTATATGACCCTAGGGATATAATAGTCGTTAGAAGATTATCAAGAAAGGTTCTAACTTAACTATAAAAGAGTTAATTGTACCTTTGACCATGAATCAGTCGGGATTGTACTCCTATCAGGGATTAGGAAGGATGTAATGGATACCATTAAAAAAATTTCTACTGGAGATATTTACAAGCTTACCCATCTATACATAAGACAATATTAAAAAATCATTTGAGGGTTGCAATGAAGGGCGAAAGATCTAGTCAAGGCCTAGTTAACTCTTCTCCCTCACCTCAAGAATAAAAAACGAGATAGGAAGAATTCTAGAATACATGAAGAGTGATTTATTGTGAAATTTTAACTTACAGATGGATTTTATTAAGATAAAGAGGAATCAAGAGGAAGCAAAAAGGGAACTAGTTATCTTTTTCCCTAGATTCACGAAGAGGCACCCTAGAAATAAGTATCCATTGAATACCATACAAATCTACTATTTTTTGGGGGAGAACCATGTAATAGAAAAAATTCCCTTTTTCCAAGCCTAAGGTTTATATACCAAGGGGAAGAGAATGACTTGGAGCATATTTGCTTCATCAATAAAAGGAGGGAACAAACTCCTTGGCCATACCACCAATGCATGCAATGTGTGCACTATCCCTCTTTTAGTACAAAACAAAATGCACCCTTACAACCCTGCTATCCTTCAAATCAATCATATTTTTCAACGCCATATTCATGGTCCTATAGTCCTTAGTATGCCACTCACCCTATCAATCCACCCTTTAATATAAACCAACCTCAACCTATTGAATGGGGAAACCCCTCACAAGGGTGTATCCCTAAGGAATCCCAACTCCTACTTTATTACCTCCTCCTCCTTCTCAAGAAAAATTGGCCCATAATAACCCACCTAAGAAATCTCAAATGACTGCCTAACCAAACCTAAGCCCAAATAACAAGAAGACACAGAAGGTCTATAGTGGGGAAACACCTTATCTTGCTTATGTTGCAGAAATCCAAGAAATCAACCTTAGGTTTGGGAAGGTACTTCCAAAGTGTCACCAACCTTGTCCACTTGAATATCCTAAATAAGAAAATGAAGACAATAGCCCTCAAGCTAATATAACTTCTTATCAGGAAAGGTTGGTCCAACCTAAGTAGCACACCCTAGAAAAAGTAGAACTTGTGGGAGGAATAAATAACTTATTTGTTAATATGTCCCTTCTCTAGGTAATCAACTATGTTCCCATTTTCAACAAGATTAATAGGAAAGAATCTTCTAAGAGGTCTATAATAATAAAAGAAAATTACCCCATTATAAATGGTGTTGGGAATCTTCCTGATTTAATGATTGGTAGGATTATCTCTCCAAATTACTTGGTGTTTGGTGTGGAGCCTGATTATCATCCTAATCTAGATGTTTTTTTTCAGCTGGATGTATACTGAGGAAGGCTATACACCTCTCCACGTGAGGGGGGGGGACTTGTCCCCCCCTACGAGGGTTTGAGAGTAGTGTCCCCAAAGCTAAAAATGGGTGTAAAATTTTCTTGTAAATATTGTAATTTTTTAGTCAATATGGGCCATTCTTAGGCAGATGATATGATGGTAGAAGTTATGTTTAATTTAGAATTTTTTAGCCTAGAAGGAAAGCCCTCTTTCAGATGAGGAAATTTTGTATTGAGGTTGTGTATTGTGTGTGTATTCTAAGCGAGAAAGAGAAAGGGGGACCATGTGATAGAGTAGAGGATATTACAATGCATCTGTTGTAGGTTAAGTCTCTTCATTTTGTTTGATAATATAAAGGAAGGACTAGCTATTTTTCCGTGGATGTAGTCCAAGTTAGGTGAACCACATATATTTGTGTCTCTCGTGTTTTATATGTTTTATGTGTTTGTATTTTTTCATATTTTTAAGTCTTAAATTTCTCTGGAATATATAATTCTATAAAAATTGGTATCATATTCGAAGGTATATTTGGCTAATAAACTTGCAGGAGAGAAGGGTTTCTGGTTCGAGTGGGAGAAATGGCAGAAAACAAGTTTAGGGTCAGTAAATTTAACGGCCAAAACTATGAGCTATAGAAGATGCATATGGAAGGTTATTTTTATCAGAAATATTTTTACCTACCATTAAGCTGAAAAATAAATAATTTGTCCAGTATGATAGAAGAATAATTGGATATTCTTGACGAAAAGTAAATTGGAACAATAGAGTTGTTCCTACTGGCATCGATAGCCTTTAATACTTCAAAGAAAACAAAAAATAGGTTTTAATGAAGGCATTAGACAAACTATATGAAAAACCCTCGTCCTTAAATAAGGTATCCCTTATGAAGTTTTTATTTAGTATGAAATTTTGGAAGGTGAATATTTTGTTGACCATTTAAATAAATTTAATATGGTTATGAGTCAGCTATGTTCTGTAGGGGTAAACTTTGATGATGAAGTTAGGGCTTTGTTATTTCTATGCTCATTACCATAAATATGGAATGGTTTAGTTATGTCCATTAGTAGGTTTGTTTCTGGATCTAGTACTTTAAAGTTTGATGATGTTATTAGTGCCATCCTTAGTAAGGAAATGCGATGGAAAAGCTCCAATGAGACATCACATAATGCTTTGAGTGCAGAGATAGGGGAAGAAAAATGGAAAGAGGAAAGAGCCCAAGATATCACAGTAAGTCAAGGAAAGGTAGATAAATGTCCAGATTAGGGATAATGTGCTGGAAATGTGGGATGAAAGGACACTTGAAAAGGACTGTGAGTCTCGGAAGGGAAAAGAAGGAGACACACAAAAAGAAAAAAATCATGAAGAAAATGTGAAAGGTGATGTGTTACAAGAAGCTTTTATTCTTTCTTTAGAAAATTTTATTGATGCCTGGGTGGAAGATTCAGGGCCTCATTCCATGCCATACCTGATAAGAAACAATTCCATGACTATGTTCAGGGATATTTTGGATAGGTTTTCCTAGACAATGATAAACACTATTAAATCATTGGAATGGGTAAATTTCTTGTATAAAAGTAGAATGGAAACCAATGGTTATTAAAGGAGGTAAGGCATGCTCCAGATATGAATAAACATATGATTTCAACATGGCAATTAGGCGGTGAAGGTTGTGTGACAACTTTTACAGATAAAATCGGGAAGGTCAGTAAAGGAGCCCTGGTAATAGCAAAAGGAGAAAATGTTGGTACGTTGTATTTATACAATGGTATTTATAATTGTGTTAATGCTTTTTTAAGCTATAGAAGAGTAGACGCAATATTATGGCATGATAGGCTCCGACACATGAGTGAGAAGGGGATCAAGATTCTTCACTCAAGAAATTTGTTTGCAGGCTTGAAGAATATTGATTTGGAATTTTGTGAGAATTTTGTTTATGGGAAAAAAAAAGAGAGTGATATTTATTATAGTTGGGAAATAAAAGAAGAGAGAAAAATTAGAGCTTGTGCATATATATGTATGGAGACTTACTCAGGTATCATCTATCATTGGCTCTCGTTATTATGTTACTTTTATTTATGATGAAACTAGAAAAACTTGGATTTATTGTATTCAAAATAAATTTGATGTATTTGATGTATTGCAAGAAATGGAAATATTTGGTTGAGATTGAGACAAGAAATAAGTTTAAGTGTATCATATCAAACAATGGAGGTGAATATTGCAGCAAAGAGTTTGATGGCTATGATTCAGAGCATGGAATTCGTAGAGAGAATATAGTTCCAGGAATAGTCTTATAAAGGATGAACATGACAATCATGGAGCATACAAGGTGCATGAGGTTTCATTTAAGATTTCCTTTAAAATTTTTGGAAGATGTTGTAGATACTATTTTTTATCTAATAAACAAAGTGCCTTCAAGTTCCTTGGATGGTGGTATTTGAGAGGAGGCATGGAAAGGTAAAAATTTAAACTACTTCTTTTTAAAGCCTTTTGGTTGTGAAGCCTTTGTCCATATTAATAAATAAAATAGAACAAATCTTGAGGAAAAATCAAAGAAATGTACCTTTATTGGACATGGTGTTAATGATTTTGGTTATTGCTTATATGATTATGAAAAATAAATAAAAAACATAAGGGGAAGAGATGTAATATTCAATGAGAATGTCTTTTATAAGGATTAGATGTAGGAAAATAAATAGGAAAAATAAAACAAACAATATACAGTTCTTAATGAGCTCATCGAAAAAATTAAGGTTCCTCAAAATAATAATAATCAATAACCACAACAACAACCACCACGACAACAACAACATCCACATCAAAGACCTGAAAGTGGTGTCAGAAGATCTACTAGGATAAGTAGACCCCTTGAATGATACTCTCCTCCATAATATTATGTATTTTTGGCTGATTTTGGTGAACCAAAATGTTATGAAGAAGTAATGCATGTAGAAACCAGGAAGAAGTGGGAGCTAGCCATGAAAGAAGATAAGGACTCCTTAATACAGAACCAGACTTGGGACTTCGTCAAGTTTCCTGTAGGTTATAGAAATTTTAATACAAGTTATTTATTTCCTAGATTCTCTTGATCTAACAATTATATGCCATTATTAAATACAAAATCCTTCTACTAAAATATTTGCAGAAATTTAATCACCAATTGCAAACACATGAAGAAATATCAATCACACATAACACAGATGTTTTTACCAGGAAAGCATAAAGCTAAAAAACCCACTATCATATATTATGTATATATCATGGATCATGAAACAATCTCATACAAAAATCTAATCCAAGAGATCTCAGTACAATATACAATTGTCTCACACTGTCATACAAAAATTGGCAAATACATGAGCCAATTTATTGCCTCCATAGAACCTGCCTCCACTGCTCAATCCCTGATGGTCAAGAACCTCTGAATGAATAATTATAGCCTTCCTTTTCTATGCAATACTCATAGGCATATCTAATGTGTGTTTGGTTGCAAGTGTGCACCCACTAATGTCACAACTTGTAGTCAAAATGTCCCTTTCACCTATCTCTCAACTGGGTCTCCACTGGATCTGACATGCATGTAGTTAACAATAGTAAATCTTCAGTTGCATGTGACATCACTCCATGTGAATTAATTTTATTTAATTCACTGATATCTCACTAGTGTATCTTTAGTTACAACTAGTTACAACTAGCACAACTGAGTTTAACTCACTTAACTGAGTTAAATTACTTTACGACTAACATAAAAACACATCCAACTATGTTACAACTTCAAATCACTTAGTTACAAGTAAGTCTGCTTGCATGTCCCACCAACCAACCTTAGAACTTGAAACTCCTTCAGTCAATTGGTTTGCCACATCAGTTAACTAAAATCAAGTGCTTCAAGAGAACATATTATTATTTATTTTCTATTTATTCATAAGACATAATAATAATCGACATGCATTCTATTTTTAGACATGCAGTCCACGAACCAATTTTTCACATGCATTCCAAAAATAGATGCCCATCCATACATAGAATTTTCTCAACCATCTATAAATAGATTGCCACTACAAATAGAATTTTCTCACCATTCTAAAAATAGACATACACCTAAAAATAGCCTGTGTGGGCCCCACCTAGTGTAGGTGCTTAATTTTCACTAGGATCAAGCATGTTGTTTGTGGATGCCAATTTCACTATTTCTTGTTGAAAAATTCAATATAGGTAAAACAAAATTGCAGAATAAATGTTTTTATAGGTTGAAGGAAGAAGATGGAGGAAAACAAAGCTACAAAGCTAGATTTGTGGTGAAGTGGTTTGCAGAGAAGAAAGGTATTGAATTTGATGAAATATTTTCTCTTGTTGCTAAAATAACTTCAATCAAAAATATTTAAATCTTGTAGTAGTGGGATATTTTCATATTGAATAGTTAGATGTAAAGACAACCTTTCTCCATGGAGATTTGGAGGAAGATATCTATATGCTAGAACCACAAGGATAGGATGTCAAAGGGAAGGAAAAATTAGTGTGCAGGATGAATAAGAGCTTGCATAGCTTAAAAAAAGATCCAAGATAGTGGTATCTAAAATTTGACAGGTTTATGCCCGAACAAGGTTATACTAGATGTCACTATGATTATTTTGTTTATCTGAAAAAATAAAAATGATGGAAACTATATTATATTGTCATTTTATGTAGTTGGCATGATTTTTTTAGGGTATAACATGGGGGAAATAGATGTGATAAAATAAAATTGATAAATTCATTTGCAATGAAGGATTTGGGAGCTACAAAACAAATCCTTTGTATGAGAATAACTAGAGACAGAAAAAATCACTAATTAACATTGTCTCAGAATGAGTACATACAAATGGTGTTTGAAAGATTTAATATGCAGAATGAAAAACTAGTTAGTACACCTTTGGCTAGCCATTTCAAACTTAGTAAGGATATGTGCCTGAAACCCAAGAATAAATGGATTATATGTCTAAAGTTCCATATGTATCAGCACTTGGAAGTTTACTGTATGTAATGGTTTGCACAAGCCCTAATATTGCACATGTAGTGGGAGCTGTAATAAGGTACATGAGAAATCCAGGAAAATAACATTGGATGGTAGTGAAATGGATTCTTAGGTATTTGAGAGCTACCAAAAATAAAGAATCATACTTTGGTGGTTCAAACATTGCTTTACTAGGATATGTTGAGGAAGATATAGCAGGTGATAGAGATAACAAGAGGAGCACTATAGGGTATGTATTTACTATAGGTGGAACTACTATGAGTTAGGTTATGCAAATTCTTGTTGCACTTTCAACAACAGAAGAATAATATATTGTTGCTATAGAGGCTAGTAAAGAAATTATTTGGTTAGAAAGGCTTATGGATGAATGGGGTAAGAAGCAGGAGATGGGCAGGTTATATAGTGGCATCCATAGTGTCATTCATCTTGAAAATAACTTAGCATTTCATTCCAAGACAAAACACATACAGCTCAAGTAGCATTTCATACGATCAGTTTGGAAGATGGACAACTCAAGCTAGAAAAGACACACACTAGCTAGAATCCAGTAGATATTTCAACAAAAGTTGTAACCGGAGAGAAACTGAGGTTCTTCTCAATTTCAATTTTTTGTGAAGTATAACGATGAATATGAGAGACAACGAGGTCGAAAGTGGAGTCATTTTCCAACAAACGAAGTAGGAGTGTAGTTTATACAATCAGTCTCCAAGTGCGAGATTGTTGGCTGTGGAGCCTGATTATCATCCTAATTTTCAGGTATTGTTTCTACCTAAATGTCTACCCCAGGAATATTGTACACCCCTCCACGTGGGAGTTTAGGGGGGCCCATCCCCCCCAACTAGGGGGTCTAGGGGCCAACAATCCCTCGGCTGGGTTTTCGGTGTAGTGCCCCCGAAGCTAAAAATAGATGTGAAATTTACATGTATAATATTTTAGTTTCGTAGTAAATCTTGGTCGTTCATTATGCAAATGATATGATCCTAGAAGTTATGTTTAATTAAGTTTTTTTTCCCTATAAGGCAACCCCTCTTTCGTACGAGGGAATTTTGTATTGAGGTTGTGTATTGTGTGTGCATTCTGAGCAAGAAAGAGAAAGGGGGACTCTATGAGGGAGTAGAGGATATTACAATAGATATGTTGTAGGTTGTGTCTCTTCATTTTTCTAGCTAATAGAAATGAAGGACTTGATATTCTCCATGGACATAGCCCAAGTTAGGTCAACCACATATATATGTTTCTCCCTTTTTTTATATGATTTTTGTGTTTGTATTTTCGCATAATTTTATGTGTTCCATTTCTCTGTAATATATAATTCTCTAAAATTTGGATCTTGGTACTTTATTAGTGGATGTGCACATTAAAAATATTATACTCTCGAACACATTGATTGACCATGCAGCTACAATCAATTTCATGAACAAGGAATCCATGCTAAAGCTTAAGTATCAACAAGCCTTGAGGAAGACCACCACAATGTTTCATATTAATGATGGATCCACATTCTCCCCCAAGGGATCTATTGAGAATTTTATGGTCTCCATTAACTACAGGAAATATTTGACAAGTTTCCTTTTCCTCTAGACTAAAACCAATTGTAATATGTATCCTCTCATTTTAGGGAGACCTCTCTTGTTCGGTGTGTTTTATATTCTTTCCATGATTAGTCCCACGTGTAGTACATTGCATTGGGGATAATACGGGGGTCGTATCGGGGGCAAAAACCCCCCCTTTTGGGAGTTTTCATGGGGGTGGTAGATCCCCTACATGGGGTCCATGCGGACCCAAAGATGGGGGAGGACCCAAATATGGTGGGCAGACCCACACATGGTTTTGCACATGGTTTTGGGCATGATTTTTTTCTTCCCATGGTATTATGTAGATTTGGTCAAGGGAAATAAAATTATATTTTGATCTAAGGTTAGTGGATTGGTGTTTATGAATGCTTCAACATGTATATATATGTATTGTAAAATTGGAGGGAATATAATTAAAAATCAATATGGTAGTCTTAGTTTTAGGATCCAGGGGAAAGTCAATGTGTAAATTTGTTTTATGTTCTCGCGATTGTATATTATTTTATTTTAAGAATTCATTTTCTCATAATTTATGTACAATGTTAAAACCTACATTTGGTATCAAATATTTTTTCATCTTCAACGGGACACCTGTGCCATGCTCAGGGGTTTTACACGAACCTATTGTAGACCCTGTTCAGTGGGATATCTCTAAGATTGATTGTTACGGTGTAAGAATATTACACACAATTGAAATATAGAGATCAAGAAATTTAATGGTCAGATTTTTGAGTTGTGAAAGCTCAAGATGGAGTATTTTCTGGTGGATTAAGATCACTGGATTATTTTAGATCCATGTATGACACCAAGAATAATGTTAGCAGAATAGTAGGTGAAGTTAGATTGGAAGGCAAAGATCACAATATGATTGTGTATCTAAGATTTAGTATTGTTGAATGTATCAGGGGAAGCTACAATCAAGGATTTGTGGGGCAAGTTAGGTACTTTGTACCAATCTAAGTCTCTGGTGAACAAATTTGTCTTATGAAAAAATTTGTATAACCTAAGGATGAAGGATGGAGACTCGGTGGTAGAGAATCTGAATGCCTTTAATGTTGTGGTAATAGAATTCTTATCTATTGATATAAAAAAATTAAATGAATCTAAGTGAATTAGTTTTTTGTTTTCTATACCATATTTGTGGGATAGTGTAGTTGTTTCAATAAGTAGCAATACAACTACCTGGGAGTTTGATAAAATAGTATCATCCTTGTTCTTAGAGGAAATGCAACGGAAACATATGGAATTCCAAAATGGAGATGCCTTATATGTGAGAGTATGGTCCTAGAAAATAAAAAAAATAAGTCTATGAATGGGAGATCTAAATCTAGAGGTATATCTAAATCTCCAAGAAAATCTGTAGAAGTGTGGTGGAAAAGTGGAACTCAAGGGCACCACAAAAAGGATAGTAGATTTGAAGCTCCTAAGAAAGGAAATGGATTTGATGATGCTCCTTCTGTAGAGGATAAAACCACTTCAGATAAAGGTGGGTATGTGTACTTGGATTCTTCTTTAAGTACACATGTAGATCATGAGGGATGGATGATTAACTCAGGTGCATCCTTTCACTTCACTCCTTAAAGGGAATGGCTTTGTGAGTATGAGAAATATGATGGTGGTGATGTGTTCTTATGGGATGAGACGAAGGCTAGAATGGTTGGACATGAAAAATTCAAGCTTAAGTTGCAAGGTGGAAGGATTATAACACTTCCTGGTGTTGTACATATTCTTGTGTTGGCCATAAATTTGATTTTTGTAAGCAAGATAGATGATGCAGGTGTAAAAAAAGTTTTCGATAAATATACCTACAAGATGGCTCGAGGAGCACTAGTATTGATGCAGGGAGTTTAGATTGAAACTCTAGATAGGGTTCTGGGTAGCACTTCTATTGATGTGTGCAAAAATTCTACAATTCTTGAAAGTGGAGTAGAAAATCTATTTGTCTCTAAAGAAAATACCATGTTATGGCATGAAAGGCTTGAAAGTATTCGAGAGAAGGGATTTTAAACACTACATGGTAATGGTATGGTATACGATATGTTTAATTACTCTCTACGTTTCGAGGTTTGTGAACATTGTATATATATGAAGAAGAATCATGTGAGTTTCCCCTCTGGTGCTAAGACGAAAAAAGCGATATTAGAGCTTGTGGAAATTGATGTGTTTGAACCTATGTTGGTTCCATCACTGGGTAATCTTGTGTACTATGTCTCATTTATAGATGACTTCTCGAGGAATAAATGGATATATTTTCTCAAGAAGAAATATGATGTTATGCAACAAACTCACAAATTAAAAGAAAAGATAGATCAACGAAATAAAAATTATCCTCTTCGAGGGGGAAACCTCCTTTACATTACATAAATGAATAATTCTTGGACGATTCAAATGAAAAAACATACTTTCTATGTATAGGAATCTAATGGGTCACCATATAATTAGAGCCGAAATATCAATAATAACCTAAGGGGACAACAATAACAATAATGGGATTCTGTGGGGCACAATAATAGAAATATGGGGACTACATGGGAACAAAAATAACAATAATGTGGATACACTGATAATAATAATAAGGGGATACAATAGTATTATAGGGGTCTAGCATGCCCCTCTCCTTTAAAAGGGTGGTGTCCTCAATGATTGAGTAGTTATGGATGCTTTTGTATAAAATTTTCATCCTCTCATGTCGAATCTTTGGTAGGTAACTTCTTCCACTTGATGAGATACTCTGAAATTGATCAATTTCATAGTTTTCGAGTTATTTTTTTCGAGACTGCTTCAGGTTCCAATATTATTTTTTGTAATATTCCTAAATTAGCATGCAGCTAATTGGAATATTAATTTTTATGTTATCATTTAGTTAGATAAATAAATGCGTAAGGAGGCCCATAAATATGTTTAGTAGGCATAAAATCCCTCTTAATATTAAAATGGATCATATCTATAGTTGGATAAGGCACCCTCATGTGTGAACATGGGCTAATGCATGTGGACAATGTCAAGTTTGACCAAGTCAACAATGCTGGTATGGAGGGAGTGAATCATCAATAGAGACAACGTAGTGTTAGTGGGAGGAAGATTCCATGATGGTGGAAGCCCTAATGAGTGGGACCCAAGGTAAGAAGGCTAAATTTTTTTTATGAGGGCAAGGTAGCCATAGTGGGGTATGTTATTGATTATTGATTTTATGGTCTGCATGATTATTTTTCGTTCTTTAGCTATTTAGTTGAGATTGTCGTGATATTTAGCACCAGGTGTTCCCGAGTGGGAATCCAATATCGTTTCTTCAAAGGCCTCTTGGGGGAGCATGGCACTTCATTTTCCACACTCAGGCTTAATTCCAAGCTTCATTCTTGAACTACAACGCAGCTTTTCTAGAGTATTGTGTTGTGTTATAGGGTGTTGAAGTGGAGGGTTGAGAAACCCACTTCCGGAGCTAGTTTTTCATAGGGGAAATGACTCCTTCTCTTGGGAGATCAAATTTGAGGATTATTGAGCATATTTAACATCTTGACATTAGGCCAACATAATTCACATCATCTACAGTGCAATTTCCCTCTTCGACTATGTTATTTCAGTGAGCATCTGTAGTGGGGGTTTCCGTGTTTTATTTGGAGGGTGAGATCTTCAGTGTTGGGATCAGCCTTTCACTTGAAAGATCTATTGGAGGAGATCTATTGTTTCAAAAATCATCTTCAGACATCTGCATCCAGTTATTGAGTTTTAGCTGCTATTCATCCCCAGGGCTGCATTCCGGTATTTTAGTATTTTTTTATATTTCAGGAAACCCTCTCTGGATTGTCTTGAAAATGTGTTTGAGAGCATAGATATTTGTTCCTGGAATTATTTTAGTATATCTATATTATTGTACATCTCCAGTAGCGGTGTACCATGTAAAACTGTGTTGTACCTTTCCTTGGGTATTCTGCTATGTGGCATCATTTCATATTTCGCATATGTTTTCATGGGGGGCTTGGTTCTCTTGATTATTTGAGTTGTGCCTACTTCTATTATACTTATTTGCTGCTGATTTACATAATAAAATTGCTCCATGGTTTTCATACATTTTGGTGTAATTTTATTCACTGTTATTTCCAGTTTCATGTTCATATATTGTTGCTTTCCTATTTGGGAATATTACAGTAGTATCAGATCATAATCTTGGCTCAACCTATGGATCTCAGCCATTATGCTATTAGGAGAATAAGAAGAAGAAGAAAGAGATCAGAATGATGGAAAGAATGAGTTTTATCTCGTCTCTTTTCAGATCTATGAAGGACCTCACCAAGGAGTTCAAGCAAAGAAGAGTGGAGAGAAGTAATGAGACCACACTAGGGTTTCAAGATGAGGAAGGTCCATGTACCTTCTATCAGCAAAAGAAAGAATTGTTGTTTCATAGAGCTCCAAAGCAATACACTATGCCATTTTATTTTTGAAGAAGAAGAAAAAATGCATGGAGTTGGAGGAAACTTTGATCATGAGATTCTAAGTGAATACCTTGTAGAATATAAATCTCAACCTAGAGCTTTCAAGAAGAATCTAACTCTCCCATAGTTCATTCAGCTTTATGGTCATTCTTGGGCCAACATCTATGATCGAGGTAGCCATCTCTTGTATTCTTGTAGGCAAGTGTTGTATTATTTTCTATATGCTCAATTGATATAAAAATCCATTTACTATTTACTAGTAGATGTGATGACATACACAACTAGCAATTTGTTAAGAAACAACTTGCCATGTTATTTTCTGAAAAACAGTTAGGAAAACTATGCTCTGATTACTTGGGATATTGTTGGTACCTTCCATCACTATGCAAAATTTTCAGTACCTTTCTCATTTGGATCCCATATGATTATAATGTCATATTCACTTTGTATGGGGTGGTAAGGGCAAGAACCAAAGAGTAGATCTTTGAAGGTCCAGTTGCCTTTTTTCTTCATGAAGGCAACATCATTGTAGCCCAAATTTAGCAGAAGCTCTACACTTATCATAAGTGGAGAGAGATATAATGTGGGATGGAAAATTTTATCCATCATGTTTAGCTATGTAGCCCACCAATTTTTCAAGAGCTTAAGGTGGAGGGAATTTTTTATGAATTTCCATGTTGGAAGGTGAGTAATTTTGTATGGATGATAGCTTCAGGATGGAGGTTCCACATGTAAATGATAGTTGCCAATATTTTTCAGATTCCATGCCTCAAGAGGAACTCTAGACAACACATTGTTTCCTCCATGGGCATTTTACTTCTTCATGATGATAGCTATTTTGGATGGTCACCAAAAGTTAACTTGCATACTTGGGAGGGGTAGCTTGGATATTTATTGATGACACATCATCTTGTTCCTAGGAGGAGTTTATCATATGAGGATGCTATAGGAGGAGGAGAGGAGGCATTTCATTTCTATCCTTCCAGTTGCTTGAGGACAAGAAACATTTGGGAGGGGAGGACTGTAATATTCCTAAATTAGCATGCAACTAATTGGAATATTAATTTTTCTCTTATCATTTAGTTAGATAAATAAATGGTTAGGGAGGCACATAAATATCATTAATAGGCATAAAATCCCTCTTAATATGAAAAGGGGTCATTTTTATAACTGGATAAAGCACCCCCATGTGTGAACAGGGGCTAATGCATGTGGACAAGGTCAAGTTTCACCAAGTCAACAACACTGGTATGGAGGGAGTGGATCATCAATAGAGACAACACAGTGTTAGTGGGAGGAAGATTCCATGATGGTGGAAACCCCAATGAGTGGGACCCAAGGTAATAAGGCTCACATTTTTTTATAAGGAGGGAAAGGCAGCCATTGTGGGGTATGTTATTGATTATTGATTTTATGGTTTGCATGACTATTTTTCATTCTTTAGCTGTTTAGTTGAGATTGATGTGTTGTTTAGCACTGGGCGTTCTCGAGCGGGAATCCAATATCCTTTCTTCAGAGGCCTCTTGAGGGAGCATGGCACTTCATTTTCCACACTCAGGCTTAATTCCAAGCTCCAGTCTTCAACTAAATCATATTTTTTGCCGAGTATTGTGTTGTGTTATAGTGTGTTGTAGTGGAGGGTTGAGAAACCCACTTCCAGAGCTAGTTTTTCATAGGGGGAAGGACTCCTTCTCTTGGGAGATCAGAAAGGAGGATTCTTGAGAATATTTCACATCCTGGCATCAGGCCAACACACTTCCCATCATCTACATCACAGTTTCCCTCTTTGACCGTGTTATTTTAGTGAGCATCTACAGTGGGGGTTTCAATGTTTTATTTGGAGGCTGAGATCTTCAGTGTTGGGATTAGCCTTTCACTTGAAATATCTATTAGGAGATCTATTCATTCAGAGATCATATTCTACCATATCCATCTAGTTATTGAGTTGCAGCTGCTATTAAGCCCTAGGGCTGGATTCTGACATTTTATTATTTTTGTATCTTTCAGGAAATCCTCTCCAAATTGTCTTGAAAATGTGTTTGGGAGCATAGATCTTTGTTCCCAGAATTACTTGAGCTATACATTAGCAGATCTATATTATTGTACATTTCTAGTAGCAGTGCACCATCTAAAATTGTGTTGTACTTGTCCAAGGGTATTTTTCTATGTAGCAGCATTTCATATTTGGCATATTTTTTCATGGGAGGCTTGCTTGCCTTGATTATCTAAGTTGTGCCTGCTTATATTGTACTTATTTGCTGCTGATTTACATAATAAACTCGCTCCATGGTTGTCATACATTTTGGTGTAATATTATTCACTTTTATCTCCAGTTTCATGCTCATATATTGTTGGTTTCGCATTTGGGAATATTACATTTTCCCTTCCTTTCCAAGTTCTGGAAATATTGTTTGAACTGGAAGCTTGTTACCTATAACCTTCTTTAAGCATGAGACATGGAAAATCGGGTGCACTCAGGAAGATGCATGAAGCTCCAATATGTATGACATAGTACCAATCTTTTACAACACCTTGTAAGGAACATAATATTTTGGTGACAATTTATTGTCCTTCTTAGCTTGCTTGAGGGACATTTTCTTGTATGATTGTACCTTAAAGATACCTAGTCACCTACATAAAAATTTATTTCCTTGTGATGTTGATCTTCCTATTACTTCATTCGATTCTGTGCCAAAGTGAGCTTATCCTTTAAGAGTTGGAGAACTTGCTATTGATGCACAATGTCATCTTCCATTGCTTCAACCCTAGAATTTTCTCTTATAGGTGATGTGATGGAAGGTGAATGATATCCATAAAGTGCCATAAATGGGGTAATTTTTGTTGTATTATGGAAGGAATTTTAATACCACCATTCAGCTAGAGGTAACCACTTGACCCTTTATGTTTTTTTATTAGATTCAAGGAAACAACGATATCCTTAAAAACATTTATTCACCATCTCAGTTTGCCTATCAGATTGAGGATGATATGATGAACTATGAGCTAATTCAGTACCCATACAAGAAAATAATTTTGTCCAAAAAATTCCTATAAAAATGGGATCTATGTTGCTTACAATAATCTTTGGGTTTCCATGTAGCTTTTGAATTGCTTCGATATATGTAGCAACAACTATACTAGCTTTAAAAGGATGCGATAATGCATAAAATTTTGCATACTTAGAAATTACCAACTGCCACCATGATGAAATTATTTCCCTTAGACCTGGGTAAACCTGTGATAAAATCCATTGAAACGTCTTTCAAACGTTGACTTGGTATGAATAAAGGTTGTAATAGACCGAAGTTCTTAATTATCTCAAATTTATTTTGCTGGAAAGCAAAAAATTACACCACAAACTTTTAGTTTCAGAAGTTTACAATTTAGTTTACGCGAAAAGTTTACAATTTAGTTTGTTTGAAAGTTTGAAATCCGTGTTTGTTATGTTGTTTAATGAAATTTCATTTATGTTTTGTTTTTATGATATAAACGTCGTTGCATATAAAAAGAAAAAGGGCCCGTAGGCTTATGTAATATAGGAGAAGACTTTGTAAATAAAAATCCCATAGGCAGAGAAAACACAGTGAAGTAAAACAGAGCATTGTATGTGCATTTTAAGACAAAGAGAAGATTTGTGAGCACTGCATTTTGTAGCAGTCTAGTTCATTTTGTAAATCCCTCTGATAGAGGAATAAAAGCACCATTTTGTAATATTATTTTATGTTAATGGAATAGAATAATTTTATGCCATCTCTATCTACTAGTAAGCAAGAATTTTTGCATTTCTCTGTGTTAAAGGAGGAGAATTTTTATTCTCCCTGTGTGTTCGGAATATTCAGAAATTCCAACACAAATTTACACATATTTTGGGAATTTTTTTGGTTTAAATGAAAATTTTATATAAACAAAAAAGTATACTGTGAAAACATAGTTCAAATATTTGGTAATTCTTGACATTTGAAGCTATAAAAAAAGTGTGTGAGTAGATTCAGCACTCAGCTCTTGATGATAGGCCCAACTAATGACTTGAAACGTTGAGGCGAAAATCATTTACATACAGTGGTCTAGATGCTAATTGAAAAAGTGTGTTTTTTTTTGCTTGGGATATGTAAAAATAAAAATTAAGTTATTTCTTGTGTGAGATTTTTAACTCACTGACATTTTTATGGGTTTCGTTTTGAAGATATTTTCTTTACCTTTTTATTTTCACCAAATTTGACAATGTGACTTACTATAAGAGGAAAATTTTAGTTCACTTAGAATGTATTAAAAAATTTTCATGTAGTATCAGCACGGGTTGACATTTCTATATGCCATTTTCCAACCCTTTTTAATTTTTGTTTCTTGACACGAACTGAATTCAAATCTTCAGTATTTTTTATTCTGTCATTATGCTTTTCCAAATGCCTAATATATCTAGAATTCCCCAGATGATGCTTTTGTCTAAAATGCTAAAAGTGTATAAAATCCAATTCGCCGATATCGTTAACACTAATTTCTAGTCAAACCCTAGTAAATGAACTGAAGGAATGGAAAACTAGGGCAACACTGTAGATTTATTCTTCTCCTGTTGCTATCCCAATATATGCCAAAAGAGAAAATTTCCTCCCCAGGATGAATGTCTAGTTCATCTTCTTCTATTTTTGTGATTTCTTCCTCTTTCGTTGTTGTCCCGGGATCTACCTCTATCTCGGATTCTTCCTCTCCTGATGGATTCCTAGTCCCTGGCTTGATTATTGATTTAGTTTCAGTTTCTGAATCTTCCTCTGTCTGCATGGATGGGTTCTATTCAACCCCGGTCGCAGAGGTTCCTCACTTTGTTCCGCTCTCGAATCCCAGTTTGGATGTGTGCAAGACTCCCTGCAACTCTGTTGTCTCAACTCCAACACTCTTGATGGGTTTCTCTATCAACGTGGACTTTTCCGCTGTAATCGAGCTTTCTAATGCGTTTTATTCAAGTCTGGGTAAGTCCAATATCAAGCAGCAATCTATTGTGTGAGTTGATACCTTCTTGACCTCTGATCCCCCCTCGATGCATTGTTCGATTCCAGAACCTGGTCCTCGTGCTCTATCGTTGTCACAGTCATATTCGAGCAACACCACCATGGCCAAAATTGACGGACCCGGCCCTCTCGTTGTGTATTCCGTGGGTTGTCCTACTGTTGTTGGTGGAGTAAAGCTTGACCGTAAGGGTTGCTCCTCTTCCCCCCGTTCTCCGAACTTGATGGGTAAGGGTTCTCGTATTAATATCCCTAATGGTAATCATAGCCCTTTTAATAATTATATTATTAACAATACGATTTTAAACAATATTATTAACAATACAGATTTTAATTATAATTCAAGCAATAGTAATAGTAATATAATTAATAATTCTACCATTAATCTAAGTAGCATTCATAATAATAATAATAATAAAGATTTTAATAAAAACAATAATAATAAGGATTCTAATAAAAATAAAAATAATAATAATAATGATTCTAATAAATATATTGTTAATATTTCTAGTCTTTCTTTTGATCCTTCTGTTTTGAGTCTTCTTAATAGAGGGCTTAATTTTTTCCTTGCACCGAGGAAGATCCCTACTAATGACATTATTTGTAGCCTCGAATATGGCATCAAGGATCTCCTGAATATTGTTAAAGAGACCATTAGGTAGGATTTCTCCGTTATTCTTAGGAAGGCTAAGCCTCCTAAAAGAAACTTGAGTAAGCCGGAGCTTCTTGCCCTCAAAACCATAAGGGACAACCCTAATATTTTCATCCTTAAGGCGATCAAGGGTGGGGCCATTGTCATTATGGATTTATTTGACTATGTCTTTAATATGGTTGACCATCTATCCAATAATGGCAGTTATATTAAGCTTAAAAATAATCCCGTCAAATCAATGTGTAAGGATTATTCCCTTGCCATTAAATCATATTCTTCTCTCAATCCTCTCTCATGGAAGCTTATTGAAATCAATCGCCTCACCCCTCGGATCTATGGTCTCCCAAAGATTCATAAACCGAGGGCCCCCTTAAGACATATTGTTAACACAATAGTTGGTTCGCCTTATCATTTGGCTAAATTCTTAGCCTAGAAGCTTAATCCCCTTGTAGGTCAAACCGACTCCTTTGTGAAGGATTCATCTTCCTTTGTCAAGTAGTGGAAGAACATCAAGTTGCAGCCTGGTGAGCTTCTTCTTAGCTTTGATGTTGGGTCCCTCTTCACCAAGATTCCCATCCAACAAGCCGTTGATGTCATTAAACAAATCTTCGATGAGGGCACCACTAAATTGGTTAGCCTCTACCTCACCTTAACTTTCTTCAGTTTTCAAGGTGAGTTTTATGAGCAAACCTGTGGTGTTTCGATGGGCTTCCTTGTTTCCCCCATTGTTGCGAGGATTTTGAATCCATGGCCCTAGCCTCTGCTATATTCCGCCCTAGGAAGTGGAATAGGTTCATGGATGATACTTGTGTCATCTGGCACCATGGTCGAGAGAAATTAGATTTGTTCCTTGGGCACCTGAACTCGCTATCTGATTCCATCAAATTCATGATGGAAGTGGAGGTATATGGTTGCCTCCCTTTCCTTAATATCCTGCTCTCAAGGAATGAGGAAGGTTCCATCTCTCACTAGATTTTTCGCAAAAATACTCACATAGAACAATATCTTCATGTTGGTTCCCATAATTTTCTTGCTCAAAAATTCGGGGTCTTGTGTACACTTGTGAATCATGCTCTTAGAATCCCTAACGACAACTCTTTGGAGTCAGAGAAGTCCCATATTCTTCATGTTTTTTAAAATAATGGTTACTGTAGATCTCAAGGTCTTAAAGCCTTTCAAAAGACATATAAAGGATTGGGTGGAAAATTTACGCTGGTGGATCCTATTTCCAAGGTCCACCTCCCATTTATCCAGGGGAAAATAGACAAAATTTCCCATGTCCTTAGGAGAAATGATATCTCTACTTCTTTCAAACCTCTCTACACCATTAGAAATTATCTTGGGTCTGTTGAAGACCATATTGACCCTATGGACATGAAAGGGGTTTA
The DNA here is from genome assembly GCA_034641835.2 of Pinus albicaulis. Classification (NCBI taxonomy): domain Eukaryota; kingdom Viridiplantae; phylum Streptophyta; class Pinopsida; order Pinales; family Pinaceae; genus Pinus; species Pinus albicaulis. Next base: position 707,142 of record CM076574.1, on the reverse strand, counting down.
CATGATTCCTTATTCCAGGGAGCATGTTGCGGATATTAGACATAATCGGTCATTTTTCCACATGTTCAGCAAGAGCTAAGGTACGGGACCGATTATGTCTAATATCCGCAACATTCTCCCTGATCATGCTACCTCTTTCACTACAGAATCACATCTCCACCTCACTTGATCTTATTATATCCCTTAGTGGACATCCAACTATGCATTCTTGGTTCAAGAACACACCTAGGCCCCTCAATCTCTTTCTCCCCATTATTAACAATACGATTTTAAATAATATTATTAACAATACAGATTTTAATTATAATTCAAGCAATAGTAATATTAATATAATTAATAATTCTACGATTAATCTACGTAGCATTAATAATAAAAATAATAAAGATTTTAATAAAAACAATAATAATAAAAATAGTAAAGATTCTAATAAAAACAATAATAATAAGGATTCTAATAATAATAATAATAATAATAATAATAATAATAATAAGGATTCTAATGAAAATATTGTTAATCTTTCTAGTCTTTCTTTTGATCCTTCTGTTTTGAGTCTTCTTAAAAGAGGGCTTAATTTTTTCCTTTCACCGGGGAAGATCCCTATTGATGACATTATTTGTAGCCTTGAATATGGCATCAAGGATCTCCCAAATATTGTTAAAGAGACCATTAGGTAGGATTGCTCCGTTATTATTGGGAAGGCTAAGCCTCCTAAAAGAAACTTGAGTAAGCCTCAGTTTCTTGCCCTCAAAACCCTAAGGGACAACCCTGATATTGTCATCCTTAACGCGAACAAGGGTGGGGCCATTGTCATTATGGATAAATTTGATTATGTCTATAAGATTGTTGACCATCTATCCAACAATGGTAGTTATATTAAGCTTAAAAATAATCCCCTCAAATCAGTGTGTGACGATTTTTCCCTTGCCATTAAATCAAATTCTTCTATCAATCCTCTCTCGAGGAGGCTTATTGAAGGCAATCCCCTTACCCCCAAAATATATGGTCTCCCAAAGATTCATAAACCGAGGGCCCCCTTAAGACCTATTGTTAACACAATAGTTGGCCCCCCTTATCATTTGGGTAAATTCTTAGTCCAAAATATTAAGCCCCTTGTAGGTCAAACCGACTCCTTTGTGAAGGATTCATCTTCCTTTGTCAAGGAGTGGAAGAACATCAAATTGCAGCCTGGTGAGCTTCTTGTTAGCTTTGATGTTGTGTCCCCTTTCACAAGATCCCCATCCAAGAATCCATTGATGTCATTAAACGGATCTCTGATGAGGGCACCTCTAAATTGGTTAGCCTCTGCCTCACCTCGACTTTCTTCAGTTTTAAAGGTGAGTTTTATGAGAAAACCTGTGGTGTTGCGATGGGCTCAACTGTTTCCCCCATTGTTGTTAACTTGTTTATGGATGATTTTGAATCTAATGCCCTGGCCTCTGCTAAATTCTACCCTAGGAAGTGGAATAGGTTCATGGATGATACTTGTGTCATCTAGCACCATGTTTAAGAGAAATTAGATTTGTTCCTTGGACACCTGAACTTGCTATATGATTCCATCAAGTTCATGATGGAAGTGGAGGTAGATGGTTTCCTCCATTTCCTTAATATCCTTCTCTCAAGGAATGATGATGGTTCCATCTCTCACCGGGTTTTTCGCAAAAATATTCACACAGAACAATATCTTCATGTTGGTTCCCATCATTTTCTTGCTCAGAAATTTGGGTTCCTGTGTACGTTTACGACTTGCGCTCTTAGAATATCTGACGACAACTCTTTGGAGTCAGAGAAGTCCCATCTTCTTCACATTTTTTAAAATAATGGTTATAGTATATCTCAAGGTCTTAAAGCCTTTCAAAAGTCATATAAAGGATTGGGTGGAAAATCTACCCGGGTGGATCCTATTTCCAAGGTCCCTCTCCCATTTATTCTAGAGACAACGGACAAAATTTCCCATGTCCTTAGGAGAAATGATATCTCTACTTCTTTCAAACCACTCTGCACCATTAGAAATTCTCTTGGGTATGTTAAAGACCCTATTGACCCTATGGACATGAAAGGGGTTTACATCACTCCCTATTCGTTTTAAACTCCCTATGTAGGAGAAACTGGTCAATCCATTAGGCAGAGGATGAAGGAGCATGCTACGAATATTATACATAATTAGTCTCGTAACTCAGCTCTTGTTGAATATGTAGAAAAATCTTGCCACCATGTTTATAATGAAGATTCTAAAGTTGTTGCCAGGGTAGATCACTTACACCATAGGAAATTAAGGGAGGTGATTGAAATTGATCGTCATGCTAAGAATATCAACCGTGATGATGGTTGGAAATTAAGTAAGAGTTGTACCCCGGCTCTCACTAGGTAATTTCCTTTTTTTTAATTTCACATGAACTATAGTATCGAAGGCCTTGGTTGGGTTCCCAAGTCATGAAAAAATGTAAAGTCTACTTGTGAGGACATGAGTGACAAGGCATTCTAAGGAATGCCAAGATGTGCCAGATAGTGTGAAGGCATGTCAAACATGACAATATGTGCCAAGTGATAAATCATGCCAAGATGTGCAAGGGTGTGTCAATCCGTGCCAGGTACTGTCAAGGAAACAAAAGTGAGAAAAAACTTAAAATATAAGGAAATGTACACATAAGATGGTTAATTAGTCATCAATTTACCTTTTCTATGAGCGGCATGCTAGGCACAAATAGGTGCCAAGTGCAAAGTCTTAGTGCATTTTAAGTGCCAAGTCTTCCTTTGTTGCTTTTCATCTACTTTCCAAAATTTGATCTAAAATAAATTAAATATTAAACAATGCCAAATCATACCAAGGCATCTCAATGTGTTCCATACATGCTAAGACTTTCCAAGCACCAACACGTGCCAAGCGCCAATATGTGTTAGTGACTGTTATGCATGCTATGAAGTGGAATGCCATTTTGAAGACTACTAAAGAGTGCTAGAGAGTGCTAATGCATGTTTAGGAGTGTTAAAGAGTAATAGGACAAAACATTAAGGGAGAATTAGGTCAAAGTTCATGGAAGTTAATGAATATGAGGAACGTGTGCCAGGGACTAGTGTTAATGAGTGCTAGCTATCATGCCAAGGAGGGAGTGACAAGGTATGCTAAGCATATAGCGTCATCAAAAACTCATTGGAATGATCAATGGTGATGAAAATTTTTTGACCGTCACCAAAAGTAACAAAAAGAGCATTGGTGAGGGTCATTAAAAGTTCATTATTAGGAGTGTCACCAAAGAGAGAATTAGTGATGGGCCTTGAACGACCCTCACCAAAAGCGTCATTGAAAATGGCTTTGGTGACGAACCTTAAAGGACCATCACTATATACACTTAGAGTGATGTTTTTTAAAGGATCGTCACCATATGTGACATTGGTGACGGACCATCACAAGCATGACCCTCACCAATGTCCTTTTTTCTTCTAGTACAGGGATCATTTATCACTATTGGGAACCACCTCTTTCACTCCAGAATCATTTCTCCACCTCACTTGATCTTGTTATATCCCTTAGTGGACATCCAAGTATGCATTCTTGGTTCAAGAAGACCCCTAGGCCCCTCAATCTCTTTCTCCCCATTATTAACAATACGATTCTAAACAATATTATTAACATTACAGATTTTAATTATAATTCAAGCAATAGTAATAGTAATATAATTAATAATTCTACAATTAATCTACATAGCATTAATAATAATAATAATAATAATAAAGATTTTAATAAAAACAATAATAATAAAAATAGTAAAGATTCTAATGAAAACAATAATAATAAGGATTCTAATAATAATAATAATAATAATAATTGTTTGGTCTCAATCTAGTCTCCTAAATTGAGCTCATTTAATTGTCAACCAGGGTTGGTAAACTGTTGAAGTGAAGTGTACTGTATGTACCTAGGTGTTTGTTTCTTAATGCGTTGTGTGTAGTATTTTATGATGTTTTTGGTCTTTTGTGATGATTTATGATGTTTTTGATCTTTTGGTGGTTTTATGTTCACAAGGAAAATGACTAGAAAGCTAATGATTAGAAACAGAGTGAAACCTAATTGGTTGATGTCAAATGGTAAATGCAAATGCAATATTAAAAACAGAATTAAATCTAAACTATGAATAAGCAAAAGCAAAGCTTGATAATGAATTTTAAGCAAATGATTCAAAACACAAACTAAACTTGTCAAATTATTTCATCAAAGGCATTTGAGAGGGAGCTTGAGACATGGTCACTAAGTATGCAAATCTTCCTAACTAAACAGTTTAAACAACTAACTTATAATGATGCAACATTTTTTTCCTTGATTATAGATTTGTTTAAGTATGTTTGGAGTAAAACATTGATACCATCATAAGATCTTCTACTCTAAATCTAGTTCCTAACTCTATTCTGCAACTCAGTTTTATAGCACTACACTTCACTCAAAGGTTATAGATTTTTGAAATAGTCTATTGAGGAAATGTTTGTTTGTAAGATGATCAGGAAGTTGCAGAAGTACTTCAGGCCTTAAAATGATATTATCTTCTATTCATATGGTTATGAATCAATTATGGATTTTAGAACAAGAAGAGATTTGTGAATAATGAAGGCTATTTTTTTAAGTTTAACAACTGAAGTAATCTAATATGCAGTGAATGACAATTGAATATGGAGTGCAAATGCAATGAGTTGAGCTACAACCAAACCTAAAATGTCACTAGCCTAAAACAGTGTTAAACTACAAGTTATTATCAAACTTAAAGAAAAACAACTGAACATGAGTTAAGTGCAATTAAACTTCGGAGCATCCTAACTAAGCTATCATGCATTATTCTATGGAATTATACAGTCTGTTTGTCTATCATGATTGGTATTTTGGAAGAGTTCCTTCTTTTGGAAGGGTTTTTAGAACAATCCTGACTGTGTAATTGAGTGCAAATGCAAACATAAAGACTAAAAACAATGAAAAACTAAGATATCATAGCCATCTCCTACCCATCATTATGATATTTTTGACAAGCGTTTAAGAGCAAGAACAACTATGGTACTTAGTGAAAACACACAACTAAAATGTTCAAGATCACAATCATGCTTAAGACAGTATAAAGATTTCTTGGAAGAGTTTCTTCTTGTGGAAGAGTGCTTATCATAAGTATAACTGTGATGGTGAATAAAAGAGACTAAAATTAAACCCTACAATACTATAGCCATTTCCCATTCATCATTATAATTTTTTGGAAGAGCTTCTTCTTTTGGAAGAGTTTTTAGAATGAGTATAACCACAGTAGCTAATGAAAACAACTACTAATTCAAATTCAAAAACGTAAAGGCAGCTAGAATACTTATCTAAATTACGCAAATAAATCCGTGCAAGAGGCAGGGGCCCTCTACCACCTGACGGAATTTAACTCCAAATCAAATCAACGCTTTCAAAACAACACTGTCTGCTTCATTAAAAGTGAAATAACTTGAACAGAGCACTCTGCGTCTTCAGAAATGTAGCACAGAATCTAAGCAAAATCTAGAACAAAATATAGCCTAGCTCTCGGTTTCCCAAGTGTTTATATAACAAATGTAAATAACAAGACTTGCAAAAATTTCAGGAACATTGTCTTTCCTTATCGGAATCACATTAGGACTCTTGAAGTGGCTGCGTAACAAGGAAATGGACATCTGGACTAAGACAATCCTTTTAGAAGTCTGTCTTCTTAAATGTGTTCCCACGTACCAAAACCATACACAGAATTTGTTTCTTCCTTCATGGTGAGCAAAGAACCATGTAGACATGACGTGGAATATGCCCATATGCGGTTTTTCTTGAGAGGCCACCTGGAACATACCCAAACGTGAAGACAGCTGCAGAATCGCCGGTTAGCTACCGAATGTCTACATTCTGCAGCTAGTTCCGGTCAAAATGCTTTACAATGGCAAAAATCACAAAACTTAGCAGGTCAGTCATGTAAATCATTCTAAAAGTAATTTTAACTAAATTCATTGATCAATTGGGTCTAGGATAGCAATGAAAAAAGGAAAATGAGGTAAATTAAGATGAAAGAAAGAACAATTTTGAGGCTCAACATACCCCCACTGCTGTCTCTTTGCATGTCCTCATGCAAATTATCCTATGAACTCAGAGGCTTCTGCAAGAACATCTAATCCTCTCCTTCTCCTTTTTCTGGAAGCTAAAGATCTTCTGGGTTTTCTGATAACAAGTTTGAACCTTGGGTTGGTAAGTGCACTGATTAGCTTTTTTTTCCTCTTCTTCAACTTTTCATTGGTCTTTTCCACTTTGTCTATATGTAGGGATAAGGTTGAGTTCATATCAGTTTTGAGCTTGACTTGATCCTTGAGAATTTCATTCTCATTTTTTATGTGTCTATTAAGTATTTCCAACTCATACCTATCCCTTCTTAATACATCTATTTCAGACAGTGGAGGACTAGAGGTTCTCTCCTTGCTTTCTGAAGCTCTCCTTTCCAAAGTTTCCACATAGTCATAAATTTCTTGTTGAGCAGGGTCAATTTCAGGGGTTCCTTCATTAAAATCCTCTTCAACATCTTCTTCAATGGATGTTTCCTCATCTTCTATATTAATCACCCCTTTTTGTTTGATTTGAGTTTTCCTTAGTTTCCCCTTTAGTATGTGGCTTCTTCTAGGCTGAGAAGATCCCTCTCCTTTCTCCATGGCAGATTTCCTGATTACTTTTTCTTTCTTAAGTTGTCTCTTGATTTGAGTCAACTTCTCTGAGATGATTTCCTCACTACTTTCTTGGACTGTTTTGTCAATTTCAACTTTTGAAGCTCTCCATTTTCTACTTCTCCTTGTAGGCTATGGTTCCGGTGAGGGTTCTTTTGGCTCTTCAAAATGATTTCTTATCAAGAAATTGTCCCATGTATCATTTGTTTTGGTTAAATGATGTTCAATCAAAATTTTAACCAAACCATGATGATATAAAGTTGTCTCTAAAAATTGAACCCTTCTTTGAACACAAGAAGCCATCTTTTTCAAGCTTTTAAGCAAGAAATAGGGTAGGTTTAAGTCTTCCCCCAGAAAATGCATTATCAGTCTAATGTGGTAGACATAAAATGTACCATATCTACCCTCACATGTAATAAATTTTTACAGAAGAAGTAGTATGTTTCTCCATTTATTTTTCAATGCAGAACTTGGAATTCCTTTCTTAGATACAGTGACATCCATACCTGGTGATTTTAGAATTTGCTTCTAGGATTCATTGTGGAATTCTCTATTTTTGAACCATCTCTCTCCATTTCTAAGAAACCCTGTAGCTTCTGCAATGAAAACTTCAGTGACAGTAAATTTTACATCTCCCACTTCAACTTCAGCTCCTTGAAATGATCTTGCAAATGTTTTAGTGACTTCTTTGTGGAAGCCATTAAATTTCTCCAAAAATTGAAGCCATCCTATCTGTTGCAACATTTCTTTGCATTGAGGGTAGCCTTATAAATATTTTGAACCCACTGGTTCAGTTCTTACAATGAAACCCATGATTTCTTCTTCAATGTTCAGATTAACACTCTTCTACCCACAGAAACAATAAATTTCACCTTCGAATTGAAATGGCTTCAAGTTCTTAATGACAATGGATTCAAACTTCAGAATGACATACCTCTGATTGACAGTGACAACAGCTTCAAACTTTGAGCTGATATATCTCTGGTTGACAATGAAAACAACTTCAAAACTTCGGACTGATATGCCTCTGTTTGACAGTGACAAATGGCTTCAAATTTCCCACACTACTATACCTCTGTCTCTCGGTGGCAAATAGCTTCAAATTCCCATACTGCTATATCTCTGTCTCTTGGTAACAAATGGCTTCAAATTCTTCAATGCTATACCTCTGTCTCCCGGTGACAAATGACTTCAAATTATTCTCTGCTATACCTCTGTGTTTATAGTGATAATGCTCAATCTCTGCCCATAGTGATACTTTGTCTGCCCACGGAATCAAATGGCTTCAAATTCTCACGCTGCTATACCTTTGCGTTTACCATTTTTCTCTGCTCTCGGTGGTAAGGATATCTCTGTTTGCGGAATGAAGTGCCGACTACAGAATGGAGTGATGGAAGTAGTCACAGAATGGGGTAATGGAGTGAGGTAGAGGAAACGAATTAATGATTGAAAAGACGGCGAAGATTTTTACAACGAAAAAGAGAATCATCATTGAATGATTTGGTTAAGTGATGTGAAGAATTCAAACACCTCGGCCATTTTAACCGCTTAAATGATGTCGGATATGGAATTTGAAATGAGATATTTTAATCCAAAGTTTGTGGAGGGTTTATTGGTCTTGATCAATAAAAATAATTAAAACAACCTTTTCGAACAATTCATAACTAAAACTATGCTAAACTTTATGAAATGCCACTATAATCTAAACTTGTTACCTCTGCTTTTCATTTGATTTTTGTAGTCTTTGTCTTCTTTGTTCACCTTTGGAAGAGTCTTCATAATACTTCTTGATGCTTTTTGTTCATGGATACACTGGATCATTTTTTTGCAATTCTAATGTCTACTGACTAATGCCTTCAGGATTTGTAGCTGCGGAATGTCTGGCTAGCTGCGGAAAGGCTGAACAACTGCAGAATGTCTGTTAAGCTGCAGAATGTACCTGTAGAGAATTTTGATCATGGAATGGAGTGGTTTGGGAATATAGGTGAAATGTTATATGGTATGAATGAATATGGATGATGAGACATGATATGTATGAAGTGGATGATGAAATGGAATGGATTCAGTTTATGAAATGGAGTGAAAGAACATAAGAACTGCTCTGCAATCCATGACATGTTTTATTTATTTACAGCAAGACATCAGACTTTAAATCTTGACATGAAAATGAGATGGATGGAGTATGGAATGAGATGAATGAAACATGGAATGAAGTATAATATGAATGAATGAATGAAATGGAGTATGGATGGATAGGTGAGTGAAGTGAAATGAAATGAGATGGATCATAAGCACTATGGATCTGAACTTATGATTTTGTAACAGTTGCTTGTAAAAACAAAATGGAAAAGTTAGAGTGTCAGAGAGACTCTAATTTTCACCCTATATTTTCTGTATAAACATTCCAATCAATGATTGGTTTTCATGTTTATACCTTTATTTATTTATTTATTTTTTAAATACTTCAGAAAATTTAATCAAGTTGATGAAGAAGAAGAATTCTTCTTCATTAACTTCACATCACTGCATTCTTGGAACTTCTTAACAAATTCTTCTCTTGAGAGTGGTTTGTGATACAACTTCAATCTATGACCATTCACAAGAAAAGTGACCTCTTCTTCATCTATAGTTCTGATTTTTACTGCCCCATTATAAAAAATTTCAACAATTTCATATGGCCCAAGCCAATGTGTCTGAAATTTACCTTGAAAATCCTTGAATTTTGAATCAAACAAGAGAGACCAGTCACCCTCTTTGAATTTCTTCTCTTTGATGTACTTGTCATGCCATCTAGCCCTTTTCTGTTGGACTAGACTTGTTTTCTGAACTGCATCTTGTCTGATCTCATCCAATTCATTAATTTGCTCCAGTCTATGCTTTTGTGCCTCCGTTAAATCAAGTCCTAGTTGAACTGCCATTTTGAAGGTTTGAATTTGGAACTCTATGGGAAACAAAACTTGCTTTCCATAAACAAGCTCATAAGGAGTATGGCCTGTTGTGTTTCTCCATGTAGTTCTATAGGCCCACAAGGCTTCGGGAAGCCTATCTACCCAATCTCTTCTATGTAAATGAACAGTCTTTGTTAGGATTCCTTCAATGACCTTATTAGTGGATTCCACTTGACCATTTGCTTGTGGATGATAAGGAGTAGATGTTCTATGTCTGATTTTGTACTTCTCCATCATTTGCTCCAGTAGCCTTGATGTAAATTGAGCTCCTTGATCTGTAACAATTTCCCTTGGGACACCAAAACGAGTAAAAATATCCTCAAAAAGAAAAGTAACTACAGATGCTTCATTAGCAACAAGTAATGGTTTAGCTTCTACCCACTTAGTAACATAATCAGTGCAAGCTAATATATATTTCTTTTGTCTTGATGGAGGACTAATAGGTCCTAAAAAATCCAAAGCCCATTTTTCAAAAGGTTCAGTGTGTACCCGAGGTTGTAATGGCATCTCACCTGAAGGAGAAGGTTTCCCTACCCTTTGGCAACTGTCACACCTTTTAACATACTCTTTAGCATCTTTAAACAAGGATGGCCAATAATATCCTAAATTAAGGATCTTATAGGCTGTCTTCTTATCTGCAAAGTGTCTGCCACAAGGTTCATCATGACATTCCTTGAGAATCTCAGGCATCTCATCTTCACGAACACACCTTCTAATGATCAAATCTGGACCTGTCTTGTACAACTCATTAGCAACCCATGAATATTTTGCACTATCACAAATGATTTTTCTTTTATCCCTTGCATTCATAATTGAAGGAAATTTCCCTGAAACTAAATAGTTAGCAATATCAGCAAACCATGGAGTTTGAGTAGAGATTGCAAAAAGATATTCATCAGGAAATTGATCTTCAACCGGAGTGTCATCTTTGATATTTTGGAGTCTAGATAGGAAATCAACTACTGTGTTTTGTTTTCCAGGCCTATCTAGAATAGTAATGTTGAATTCTTGCAAGAGTAACAACCATCTTATAACTCTGCCATTAGTAATTGATTTTTTCATTAGGTATCTAATTGCAGAATGATCAGTGTGAATAAAAGTTTCATAGCCTGTTATATAGTGTCTAAATTTCTTTATGGCATGAACAACAGCTAAAAACTCTTTTTCAGTTACAGTATAGTTCAACTCTGCAGGAGTCAATTTTTTACTGATATAATAGATGGCATAGGGAATCAAATCTTTTTGCCCCAATACTGCTCCTAAAGATGTATCGGAAGCATCTATCGAGATATGAAAAGGTAACTTCCAGTTAGGTCCCCTTAATATAGGTGCTTCAGAAATTTTGGTTTTCAGGGTTTCAAAAGCTAACTGGCAATCAGAAGTCCATTTGAATTCACAATCTTTGGTGAGTAATTTGAAGAGTGGAGATGCTATCTTGGTAAATTTTTCTATAAATCTCCGATAATACCCTGTAAATCCTAGAAAACTTCTAACATCTCTTTGACAACTTGGAATGGATAGGTTAGAAATGACTTCAACTTTCGCCTCATCAACTCTAATCCCATCCTCTGAAATGTGGTGCCCTAAAACAATACCTTCAGTGAACATCATAAAACATTTTTCATGACTAAGTGAAAGGTTTGCTTCTTGACATCTTTTTAAGACTTTTTCCAAGTTTTCCAAAGCCTCTTCAAATGTGTCCCCATAAACTGTGAAATCATCCATGTACACCTCTACACAGTCATGTATTAGATCTGAAAAAATTCCTAATACTGCCCTTTGGAATGTTGCAGGTGCATTGCATAATCCAAATGGTAATACTCGGTAAGCATAGGTACCCCAGGGACAGGTGAATGTGGTTTTTTCTTGATCTTCAAGTGCTACTTGGATTTGATTGTAACCACTAAACCCATCTAGGAATGAGAAGTACTTTTTGCCAGCTAATATATCTAATACTTGATCTATGAAAGGTAAGGGAAAATGGTCTTTAAGAGTAGCTTTATTAAGTTCTCGGTAGTCAACACACACCCTCCATTTTTCATTTTTCTTTGGCATAATTACCAAAGGAGAAACCCACTGACTATCTGAAATAGGATAGATGAAATTAACATTTAACAATTTTTGCAATTCCTCTTTAACAATTTCCCTAAGATTTGGATTCATCCGTCTTTGAGGTTGTTTGATTGGTTTGCAATTTGCCTCTATATAGATGTGATGAGTACAAGTCTTGGGGCTTATCCCTTTCATGTCAGTGTATTCCCATGCATATGCAGAAGAATGTCTCTGTAATACTCTGACTAACTCTTCTTGTTGAGATTTTTTAAGGTTCTTATTTATGTTCAAAGTTTTTCCTGGAAAAATTTCACTTGTAGAGTTGCCAAATTTGTCCATAGAATGAAGAGACATCTGCCTAGATGACAAAAATTCAATATTGGATCCCTCCTGAAATGATTCATGTTTGTGTTCTGGAGAGGATTCAAAGTTTTCTAGAGTATTCAGAATTTGATTATCTTCACTAATTTCTGAAACTGTGAAGAGTGGTTGTAAATATTCTTCATCCTCTATCCATTGAGTGTCATATAGATCTGTAATTGTCCTAGCTGGAGGATATAAAGTGAATTTCTTAGTTGAACTACCATCAGAAATATACATATCACCGGACCTACAACTAATAAAAGCATCAGCTGTAGCCAACCAAGGTCTTCCTAATATAACAGGATGGCCTCCTAGATTATTCTTAGGAGTTAGGATCATGAAATCCACGGGGTATTCCCAAGAATCTAGGGACACTGGAATGTCTTCTATTACCCCATATGGTTTGATTACAGATCTATCTGCTAATTGTAATAGTGTGGGTGTAAAGAGAAGATTAGGAAGTTTCATTTTGTCCATGATTTGTCTACTCATGATATTTATTGCTGCTCCTAAGTCAATGAGTGTGTTTTGAATTTCAATTCCATTGATGTGAATTTTGACAATTGGATTTCCTGGGTCAAGATACTTTGGAATAGCAATCTTGCCCATCATAATGTCTGCTATTTGTCCTACCAGTTGAATTTTCTTGGTTTCTCTTATTCTTTTTCTTTTTGTCTTCATACTCAACTCCTTTATTGTTTTGGCTAAAATTGGGATTTCTTTGATGGCTTGTAATAATGGAATTTTAATGCAAACATTTCTCAGCTCATCTAAGAAATCATAATTAGGCACCATGATTTGTTTTTCTACACCTCTATCAATTTGTAATCTTTCCGAAAAGGGAGGTATAGAAGTAGATGTGGATGGTTGCTCTAATACAGGAGTTGGATTTATTGGATCTTTTTGTTTTAGTTTTTCAATGTGTGGGTCTTGAAATGATGTGTCTTCCTCAAGACTTTTATTCACCCGTAGGGAGTCTTCCTCAGAATTATCTTGTTCTTGTATGATCACAGAAGGTTTCCTCTTTTCAAGTATTCTTCCAGACCTTAGTTGAACATCACTAAGGTCTAAAGGAGTGATTAAATAAGTTGGAAATTGTTGGCCTTATATCATGTATGTATTCTGAGGGTTCTTATTATTGGGGTTTGGTATGGGTTGAGCAGGAAATTGATTTGATTTTTGAGGGAATGGTAATGAAAGTGGTTGATTTTTATGTGGTTGATTTTGATGATGTTGTTGAGAATTTTGTTGAAGATTTTGAGGAAAATTTTGTTGAGGATTTTGAGGATAAAAATGTGGGTATGGTGGATAGGATGGTGGATACTGATAGTATGGAGAGTATCTTCCATAGGGACTTTGTGTTACTTGTGCCCAGGACTGAGATTGATTTTGAAATTGGGGCCAAGGTTGTTGCCAAGAATTCCAAGGTGGAGGTTGATTATACATTTGATCATGGAATCCTTGTGTCTGAGGTCCCTGCCAAGGCCTTCTAGATAAAAAATTGAGAGACTCTGTGGAATCTGTAGGAGTTTCCTCCTGAAAGACGGCCTTGAGACCAAGAAGAGAAGGAAAATTCTTGGTATCATGTTTCTCAGAACAAATGACACAGGTTTCTACAACTTTTACATCCAAAGGACACTCTCTCAAGGCATGTTTCTTTCTACATTTGGGATAAAAGATTGCCAAGGCATCAGATTCAGCCTTTTGCTTGTTTTGTATCTTAAGGGTGTCTATTTGTTCGCTAAGAATCCCTAAGATGTCAGATTTAAAATCATCAAGCATGTGACCTATTTCTGATCTACTTACTGTCCCAGAAGCAGACTTACTTGCCCTTGCAAGAGTAGGATCTCTTGGACCTTTGACAGTTTTATATTTCCCTCTTGAAAGGTTGATACATAACTCAGATATTTCAAGTAATGTGAGTTGTGATATATCCCCTTTTCCCATCATGTTAAGGATATCCAACCATTCATCCCTAATTGTTTTCAACAAAAGAGCTTTTAAGGTGTCTTGATCTAGGTTTTCCATTTTTGCCCTTTTGATATTGTAATTAAATCTCTCCAATAAATCTTCCAAATTTTCATCTTCTTTTTGTAACATCTTGAACACTTCTTCCTTATGATTAACCGGCATACAATAATCCAAATATCTCTCTAGAAATGCTTGTTTCATGTCTTCCCATGTTCTAATAGAACTGTTGATCAGACTCATAAACCACTTCAATGCTGCTCCCTTCAAAGTTGAAGGAAATAATTTCAATTTTTGAGCATCTTGTAAGTAGTCATAAGTTCTACAAAGCACTTCAAATTAGAATAAGAAGGTTTCAGGATCTTCAGTTTTAAGTCCATAGAAGTTTGGAAGGACAGAAGGTGAAATATTTTTCATGGTTGTATTGGTTTCTTCATCAATTATAGGGAACCCAAAAGAGCTTCCTATTCTACCTCTTCCTCCATCTGCACCTCTACCTCCTTCTCCTCTACCTCTACCTCTACCTCCAAATAGTGTGTGTTCTCCATTAAAAACTCCTCCTCCTCCTTCTTCTGCCATGGTTGACTCTCTTGTGGAAGTGGAAAGGTTTGTGTCCCTAACAGGAGTTTTTTAGATCTTCTTCTATGGCAGGTTCAGTGGATGAAGTGGAAGGTTTCTCTAATGGGATAGTTGACCTTAGATCTTGTAGAAGTCCAGGATCAGGAGAGGATGGAATATGGGTTTGAGTTGAAGGTGTACTAGCTCAGGATCTAGATGAAACAAGTGGTGTTCTAGAAATCAAACTTCTGCCTCTGCTACTTATGAATCTTCCCCTTGAATCTCTCTCCCTACGCATATAATTGTTTTTGGATGCTAAGAAACAAAGGTTACCTAGTTTTCACTTCCCCGGCAATGGCGCCAAAATGTTTGGTCTCAATCTAGTCTCCTAAATTGAGCTCATTTAATTGTCAACCAGGATTGGTAAACTGCTGAAGTGAAGTGTACTGTATGTACCTAGGTGTTTGTTTCTTAATGCGTTGTGTGTAGTATTTTATGATGTTTTTGGTATTTTGTGATGATTTCTGATGTTTTTAATCTTTTGGTGGTTTTATGTTCATAAGGAAAATGAATAGAAAACTAATGAAAGAAAGCTAATGATTAGAAACAGAGTGAAACCTAATTGGTTGATGTCAAATGGTAAATGAAAATGGAATATTAAAAACAGAATTAAATCTAAACTATGAATAAGCAAAAGCAAAGCTTGATAATGAATTTTAAGCAAACGATTCAAAACACAAACTAAACTTGTCAAATTCTTTCATCAAAGGCATTTGAGAGAGAGCTTGAGACATGGTCACTAAGTATGCAAATCTTCCTAACTAAACAGTTTAAACAACTAACTTATAATGATGCAACTTTTTTTTCCTTGATTATAGATTTGTTTAAGTATGTTTGGAGTAAAACATTGATACCATCATAAGATATTCTACTCTAAATCTAGTTCCTAACTCTATTCTGCAACTCAGTTTTATAGCACTACACTTCACTCAAAGGTTATAGATTTTTGATATAGTTTATTGAGGAAATGTTTGTTTGTAAGATGATCAGGAAGTTGTAGAAGTACTTCAGGCCTTAAAATGATATTGTCTTCTGTTCATATGGTTATGAATCAATTATGGATTTTAGAACAAGAAGAGATTTGTGAATAATGAAGGTTGTTTTGTTAAGTTTAACAACTGAAGTAATCTAATATGCAGTGAATGACAACTGAATATGGAGTGAAAATGCAATTAGTTGAGCTACAACCAAACCTAAAATGTCACTAGCCTAAAACAGTGTTAAACTAAAAGTCATTATCAAACTTAAAGCAAAACAACTGAACATGAGTTAAGTGCAATTAAACTCCGGAGCATCCTAACTAAGCTATCATGCATTATTCTATGGAATTATACAGTCTGTTTGTCCATCATGATTGATATTTTGGAAGAGTTCCTTCTTTTGGAAGGGTTTTTAGAACAATCCTGACTGTGTAATTGAGTGCAAATGTAAACATAAAGACTGAAAGCAATGAAAGACTAAGATATCATAGCCATCTCCCACTCATCATTATGATATTTTGGACAAGCGTTTAAGAGCAAGAACAACTATGGTACTTAGTGAAAACACACAACTAAAACATTCAAGATCACAATCATGCTTAAGACAGTATAAGGATTTGTTGGAAGAGTTTCTTCTTTTGGAAGAGTACTTAGCATAAGTATAACTGTGATGGTGAATAAAAGAGATTACAATTAAATCCTACAATACTATAGCCATTTCCCATTCATCATTATAATATTTTGGAAGAGCTTCTTCTTTTGGAAGAGTTTTTAGAATGAGTATAACCACAGTAGCTAATGAAAACAACTACTAATTCAAATTCAAAAACGTAAAGGCAGCTAGAATACTTATCTAAATTACGCAAATAAATCCGTGCAAGAGGCAGGGGCCCTCTACCACCTGACGGAATCTAACTCCAAATCAAATAAACGCTTTCAAAACAACACTGTCTGCTTCATTAAAAGTGAAATAACTTGAACAGAGCACTCTGCGTCTTCAAAAATGTAGCACAGAATCTAAGCAAAATCTAGAACAAAATCTAGCCTAGCTATCGGTTTCCCAAGTGTTTATATAACAAATGTAAATAACAAGACTTGCAACAATTTTAGGAACATTGTCTTTCCTTATCAGAATCACATTAGGACTCTTGAAGTGGCTGCGTAACAAGGAAATGGACATCTGGACTAAGACAGTCCTATTAGAAGTCTGTCTTCTTAAATGTGTTCCCACGTACCAAAACCATACACAGAATTCATTTCTTCCTTCATGGTGAGCAACGAACCATGTAGACATGACGTGGAATATGCCCATATGCGGTTTTTCTTGAGAGGCCACCTAGAACATACCCAAACATGAAGACAGCTGCAGAATCGCTGGTTAGCTACCGAATGTCTGCATTCTGCAGCTAGTTCCAGTCAAAATGCTTTACAATGGCAAAAATCACAAAACTTAGCAAGTCAGTCATGTAAATCATTCTAAAAGTAATTTAAACTAAATTCATTGATCAATTGGGTCTAGGATAGCAATGGACAAAGGAAAATGAGGTAAAGTAAGATGAAAGAAAGCACAATTTTGAGGCTCAACAATAATAATCAGGATTCTAATAAAAATATTGTTAATATTTCTAGTCTTTCTTTTGATCCTTTTGTTTTCAGTCTTCTTAATAGAGGGCTTAATTTTTTCCTTTCACCGAGAAAGATCCCTACTAATGACAATATCTGTAGCCTCGATTATGGCATCAAGGATCTCCCGAATATTGTTAAAGAGACCATTAGGTAGGATTGGTCTGTTATTATTAGGAAGGCTAAGCCTCCTAAAATAAACTTGAGTAAGCCTCAATTTCTTGCCTCAAAACCTTAAGGGACAACCCTGATATTTTCATCCTTAAGGCGAACAAGGGTGGGGCCATTGTCATTATGGATAAATTTGACTATGTCTATAATATGGTTGACTATCTATCCAATAGTGGCAGTTATATTAAGCTTAAAAAAAATCCCCTCAAATCAGTGTGTAAGGATTTTTCCCTTGCCATTAAATAAAATTCTACTCTCAATCCTCTCTCGAGGAGGCTTATTGAAAGCAATCCCCTTACCCCCCGGATCTATGGTCTCCCAAAGATTAATAAACCAAGGGACCCCTTAATATTGTTAACACAATAGTTGGTCCCCCTAATCATTTGGCTAAATTCTTAGTCCAAAAGCTTAAGCCCCTTGTAGGTAAAACCGACTCCTTTGTGAAGGATTCGTCTTCCTTTGTCAAGGAGTGGAAGAACATCAATTTGCAACCTAGTGATCTTCTTGTTAGCTTTGATGTTTTGTCCCTTTTCACCAAGATCCCCATACAAGAAGCCATTTATTTCATTAAACAGATCTTTGATGAGAGCACGTCTAAATTGGTTAGCCTCTGCCTCACCTCGAATTTCTTCAGTTTTCAGGGTGAGTTTTATGAGCAAACCTGTGGTGTTGCGATGGGCTCCATTGTTTCCCTCGTTGTTGCTAACTCGTTTATGGAGGATTTTGAATCTAAGGCCCTGGCCTCTACTAAATTCTACCCTAGGAAGTGGAATAGGTTCATGGATGATACTTGTGTCATCTGGCACCATGGTCGAGATAAATTAGATTTGTTCCTTGGACACATGAACTTGCTATCTGATTCCATCAAGTTCACGATGGAAGTGGAGGTAGATGGTTGCCTCCCTTTCCTTAATATCCTTCTCTCAAGGAATGATGATGGTTCCATATCTCACCAGGTTTTTTGTAAAAAGAATCACACATAACAATATCTTCATGTTGGTTCCCATCATTTTCTAGCTCAAAAATTTGGGTTCCTGTGTACGTTTGTGACTTGCACTCTTATAATCACTGACGACAACCCTTTGGATTCAGAGAAGTCCCATCTTCTTCACGTTTTTTAAAATAATGGTTATAGTATTGCTCAAGGTCTTAAAGCCTTTCAAAAAGCATATAAAGGATTGGGTGGAAAATTTATCCGGATGGATCCTATTTCCAACGTACCTCTCCCATTTATTCTGGAGACAACGGACAAAATTTCCCATGTCCTTAGGAGAAATGATATCTCTACTTCTTTCAAACCACTCTGCACCATTAGAAATTCTCTTGGTTCTGTTAAACACCCTATTGACCCTATGGACATGAAAGGGGTTTACATGATTTCTTATTCTTGTTAAACTACCTATGTAGGAGAAAATGGTCAATCCATTAGGCAGAGGATGAAGGAGCATGCTGCGAATATTATACATAATCGGTCCCGTAACTCAGCTCTTGCTGATCATGTGGAAAAATCCTGCCACCATGTTTATATTGAAGATTCTAAAGTCGTTGCTAGGGTAGATCACTTACACCATAGGAAATTAAGGGAGGTGATTGAAATTGATCGTCATGCTAAGAATATCAACCGTGATGATGGTTGAAAATTAAGTAAGAGTTGTACCCTGGCTCTCACTAGGTAATTTCATTTTTTTAATTTCACATGAACTATAGTATCGAAGGACTTGATTGGGTTCCCAAGTCGTGAAAAAATTTAAATTCTAGTTGTGAGGACATGAGTGCCAAGGCATTCTAGGGAATGCTAAGATGTGCCAGATAGTGCGAAGGCATGTCAAACATGACAATATGTGCCAAGTGATAAAGCATGCGAAGATGTGCAAGGGTGTGTCAATGCATGCCAGGTACTGTCAAGGCAACAAAAGTGCGAAACAAGTTAAAATACAAGGAAATGAACACATAAGAGGGTTAATTAGTCATCAACTTACCTTTTCTAAGAGCAGCATGCTAGGCACACCAACACTAGGCACAAATAGGTGCCAAGTGCAAAGTCTCAGTGCATTTTAAGTGCCAAGTCTTCCTTTGTTGCTTTTCATCTACTTTCCAAAATTTGATCTAAAATAAATTAAATATTAAACAATGCCAAATCATACCAAGGCATCTCAATGTGTTCCATACATGCTAATACTTTCCAAGCACCAACACGTGCCAAGCACCAATATGTGTCAGTGACTGTTATGCATGCTATGAAGTGGAATGTCATGTTGAAGTCTACTAAGGAGTGATAAAGAGTGCTGATGCATGTTTAGGAGTGTTAAGGAGTAATAGGACAAAACGTTAAGGGAGCACTAGGTCAAAGTTCATGGAAGTTAATGAATATGAGGAACGTGTGCTAGGAACTAGTGTTAATGAGTGCTAGCTATCATGTCAAGGAGGGAGTGACAAGGTATGCTAAGCATATAGCATCATCAAAAACTCATTGGAATGATCAATGGTGATGAAAATTTTTTGACCATCACCAAAAGTAACAAAAAGATCATTGGTGAGGGTCATTAAAAGTTCGTCAGTAGGAGTGTCACCAAGGAGAGAATTAGTGATGGGCCTTGAACGACCCTCACCAAAAGTGTCATTGAAAATGGATTTGGTGACGAACCTTGAAGGACCATCACTATATACACTTAGAGTGATTTTTTTCTAAGGACCGTCACCATATGTGACATTGGCAGCAAACCGTCACAAGCATGACCCTGACCAATGTCCTTTTTTCTTGTAGTATAGGGATCATGTAGCACTATTCGGAGCCACCTATTCCACTCCAGAATCACTTCTCCACCTCACTTGATCTTATTATATCCCTTAGTGGACATCCAACTATGCATTATTGGTTGAAGAACAACCCTAGGCCCCTCAATTTCTTTCTCCCCATTATTAACAATATGATTTTAAACAATATTATTAACAATATAGATTTTAATTATAATTCAAGCAATAGTAATAGTAATATAATTAATAATTCTATCGTTAATCTACGTAGCATTAATAACAATAATAATAATAAAGATTTTAATAAAAACAATAATAATGAAAATAGTAAAGATTCTAATAAAAACAATAATAATAAGGATTCTAATAATAATAATAATAATAATAATCAGGATTCTAATAAAAATATTGTTAGTCTTTCTAGTCTTTCTTTTCATCCTTCTGTTTTCAATCTTCTTAATAGAGGGCTTAATTTTTTCCTTTCACCGAGGAAGATCCCTACTGATAACATTATTCGTAGCCTCAAATATGACATCAAGGATCTCCCGAATATTGTTAAAGAGACCATTAGGCAGGATTTCTCCGATAGGAAGGCTAAGCCTCCTAAAATAAACTTGAGTAAGCCTCAGTTTCCTGCCCTCAAAACCCTAAGGGACAACCCTGATATTGTCATCCCTAAGGCGAACAAGGGTTGGGCCATTATCATTATGGATAAATTTTACTATGTCTATAAGATGGTTGACCATCTATACAATAGTGGTAGTTATATTAAGCTTAAAAAGAATCCCCTCAAATCAGTGTGTAGGGATTTTTCCTTTGCCATAAAATCAAATTATTCTCTCAATCCTCTCTTGAGGAGGCTTATTGAAAGCAATACCCTTACCCCCTTGGATCTATGGTCTCCCAAAGATTAATAAACCGAGGGCCCCCGTAAGACCTATTGTTAACACAATATTTTGTCCCCCTTATCATTTGGCTAAATTCTTAGTCCAAAAGTTTAAGCCCCTTGTAGGTAAAATTGACTCCTTTGTGAAGGATTCGTCTTCCTTTGTCAAGGAGTGGAAGAACATCAAGTTGCAACCTGGTGAGCTTCTTGTTAGCTTTGATGTTGTGTCCCTTTTCACCAAGATCCCCATCCAAGAAGCGATTGATGTCATTAAATAGATCTCCGATGAGGGCACATCTAAATTGGTTAGCCTCTGCCTCACCTCGACTTTCTTTAGTTTTCAAGGTGATTTTTATGAGCAAACCTATGGTGTTGCGATGGGCTCCACTGTTTCCCCAGTTTTTGCTAACTTGTTTATGGAGGATTTTGAATCTAAGGCCCCGGCCTCTACTAAATTCTGCCCTAGGAAGTGGAATAGGTTCGTGAATGATACTTGTGTCATCTGGCACCATGGTCGAGACAAATTAGATTTGTTCCTTGGACATCTGAACTTGCTATCTGATTCCATCAAGTTCACAATGGAAGTGGAGGCAGATGGTTGCCTCCCTTTCTTTAATATCCTTCTCTCAAGGAATGATGATGGTTCCATCTCTCACCAGGTTTTTCGCAAAAAGACTCACACAGAACAATATCTTCATGTAGGTTCCCATCATTTTCTTGCTCAGAAATTTGGGTTCCTGTGTACGCTTGCGATTTTCCCTCTTAGAATCTCTGATGACAACTCTTTGGAGACAGAGAAGTCCCATCTTCTTCATGTTTTTTAAAATAATGGTTATATTAGTTCTCAATGTCTTAAAGCCTTTCAAAAGGCATATAAAGGGTTGGGTGGAAAATCTACTCAGGTGGATCCTATTTCCAAGGTCCATCTCCCATTTATCCTGGGGACAATGGACAAATTTTCCCATGTCCTTAGAAGAAATGATATCTCTACTTCTTTCAAACCAATCTGCACCATTAGAAATTCTCTTGGGTCTGTTAAAGACACGATTGACCATATGGAAATGAAAGGGGTTTACATGATTCCTTATTCTTGTTAAAATCACTATGTAGGAGAAACTGGTCAATCCATTGGGCAGAGGATCAAGGAGCATGCTGTGAATATTATACATAATCGGTCCTGTACCTCAGCTCTTGCTGAACATGTGGAAAAATATTTCCACCATGTCTATATTGAAGATTCTAAAGTCGCTGCCAGGGTAGATCACTTACACCATAGGAAATTAAGTAAGACTTGGACCCCGGTTCTCGCTACGTAATTTCCTTTTTCTTTTTTTAATTTCACATGAACTACAATATCGAAGGATTTGATTGGGTTTCGAAGTCGTGAAAAAATGTAAATGCTAGTTGTGATGACATGAGTGCTAAGGCGTTCTAGGGAATCCTAATATGTGCCATATAGTGAAAAGGTGATCCAGGTGGATATTGGTGGCCACCCGCCTATTCCACTTGGGCCCCCACCATTGTCTCTTTCAGTTTTTCAGTTTCGGCATAATTTACTATTTTTAGCAGTTTTTCGGGTCCTGAACTTCCGGAGCAATTTTGAGGCCCTAAACGACGTTTTTTGGGCATCGCACCTCCAGCGAATATCAGTTTGTTTCAAAATTATATTTGTGGCAAAATTTGTATTCCTCGGATAGAGCTTTCTAATGATGTATCATGTGCATCAAATGGAGATAATATGCCAAAGTTACGTCCCTGGGAAGTTGAAACACCAATTTACCCAAACGGGGCCCATAGTTTTGGCGCTTCATCTCCTAGGGTTAGGTTTTTGGATGTTTAGGATTATCCATTGTTTCTCAATAATAAATAGGCCCTAGAGCCTCATTGTAACTCAGTTCAGAGGCCTGTAGCCGCCACATCTCTTCTCTGAGATAGCTACCAGCGCCCTAGCTAGTTGTATTTCCATTGTCTGTAAGCAAATTTCAGTTCTTTGATATTAATGAAATGAAGTGTTATTTCTGCTGCATCTCTGTATTTATGGTTATATGTTTATTCTTTTGCGTTCCTGTATAAATCTAGATCAGTGGTATCAAATCGGTCTGCTTTTTCTTGATCCTTCTTTGCATGTCCCCAACGAGGTCGGGGTATAAGGAGCTAGGGCTTGATATGGTGGAACCCTAGCAAGATCAGCCTCGCAAACCTCGACGGACGCCAATGGGGGACGAAAAGAAAGATGAGGGAGCACGAGATCCTTTCAAAATATTGCTCGAGGAGGCCCTCAAAAAACAAAGGAATGCGATGATGGATAACGTTTTTCAGATCCTTCAACGGTTGCCCACCGGCGACGCATCTGCATCGAGCAGCCACTCTGGAGGTGCGACTCCTTTTAAGGTACAAGTAAATTTTGAAATTCCCATATTTGAGGGTCAAATAGACGTAGATGCCGTAGATAGATGGTTGAATCTATTAGAAGGATATTTCTCTATTGATGACTTTTTAGACCGGGAGAAGATTATTTTTGCACTCCTCAAAGCTACCCCCCATGTTAAGGACTGGTGGGAAACCTACTGTGAGAACAAGGACCAGACAGAACCCTCTCTGTTCTCGACTGTACCAACTTGGAATTCTTTCCGAGACACCGTCAAGGAACAGTACTATCCCGTGGGGAGCTATGAGGACAAGTACATCCAATGGACCATGCTGCGACAACAAAGGGATCAAGCTGTGCATGAGCTGACGAATCTGTTCCATACCCTGTGCCCAAAGTTGGGCATCAAAGATTCAGATAAACATTTGGTGCTAAAGTATCACAACTGTCTGCATAGATACATTCAAGAGGAAATGGATTTCCTCGACATCTCCTCGCTTGGTACGGCATACCAGTATGCTGCCAAGATTGAGCAGAAATTCAAACAGAAGAAGCGAGACTTTGGATCTGTGAATCAAAAGAAAGGGAAAGGTGCTTCCAAACTGCAGAACAAAGGACAAAGCCAAGGCATGGTGGCTAAAGACAACCCGTCAAAGCCATAAGAAAAGAACAGCACCGCAAATCCAAAGAAGGACACGGGAAAGTGGTGTGAGTTCCATAAGAGCTCCACTCACAACACAAGTGAGTGTCGGGCCAAGCAGTCACTAGTGGCCGAGATGAGGGCTTCTGAGTCAGATGCATCCTTCGACTCTGAATCAGACCCTAAAAAGGGGAATGAAAAAGGGAAAAATATTATTGATGCAGAGCCCAATGCCACTGTTTCCACTACAAAGATCCAGAAGGAGGAACCAGAAGATCCAGAGGAGGAGGAACGTCTCTTCCACTCCCAGATGTGGGTAAAGGGCTCCCCTGTACAGTTCATTGTTTACAATGGGAGCCAAAAGAACCTCATTTCAGTAGACATCGTGAAGCTGTTGGGTTTGCCGATCATAGCTCACCCACATCCATACGCCATCAGGTGGCTTCACCAATGGAAAGATCTCCGCGTCAGCCAGCAGTGCCACCTTCCCTATAGCATCAAGCCCTTCACGGATGAGGTATTATGTGATGTTGCTCCTATTGATGTTTTTGATGTATTATTAGGACAACCATACTTGTGGAAGCACCATGCTGTGTATGAGTCTCGACCTCATGTTGTCATTGTTACTTTGGGAAATAAGTTGTACAGGATA
This sequence comes from Pinus albicaulis, assembly GCA_034641835.2. Taxonomy (NCBI): domain Eukaryota; kingdom Viridiplantae; phylum Streptophyta; class Pinopsida; order Pinales; family Pinaceae; genus Pinus; species Pinus albicaulis. The sequence goes on along the minus strand of CM076574.1, from coordinate 682,432 downwards.
CCAAAGGTACCACCTCCTACGGCTATCTCTTTGGTTAGTGCAAAACAATGCAGTAAGCTCATTTCCGAAACTAGGAAATTCATTTTCCTGATGATCCGCCCCTAGGGCAAGAAGAAGACTATGACCACGACCTCCAGATAGGGCTCCTCTGCACAACAACAACAAATGGATAAGGTTGTGGAGGAGTACGGGGACATCTTCACCTCACCCACAGGGGTTCCTCTGCACTGTCAAGTCAAGCACCCAATTGATCTGACCCCAGGTGCGCCGCTACCCAATGGACCAATATGTCGGCACTCTGTTCTGGAGAATGATGAAATCAAGAGGAAGATTCAGGAGTTTTTGCAGAAAGGTCACATCAGACCAAGTTCATCACCCTGTGGGAGCCCGATCATGTTGGTAGAGAAGAAGGATGGTACATGGAGACTCTGTAGTGACTATCGGGCGTTGAACAAGATCACTGTCTGGAGTAGGTACCCAATCTCACGGATTGATGACCTTCTGGACCAACTCAAAGGTGCAAAATATTTCAGCAAGACTGACTTGAATTCTAGGTATCACCAGGTACCAATTGAACCCTCTGATGTGTGGAAGACTGCCTTCAAAGCCAAGGAAGGCCTTTTTGAATGGCTAGTCATGCCCTTCGGGTTGAAGAATTCTCCCGCAACCTTCATGAGGATGATGGACGACATCTTGCAGCCATTCACTAACTCATTTGTAGTGGTGTACTTGGATGACATTCTGATCTTCAGCAAGACTTGGGAAGAGCACCTTCACCACATCTGACAGGTCCTCCAAACACTGCGACAACAAAAGTTGTGTGCCAATTTGGAGAAGTGCACATTTGGCATGACCCAGGTTCAGTATCTGGGATACATTATTGATTAAAGGGGGGTGCATGTCGATCCAGCCAAGATCCAAGTGATTCGGGATTGGCCAGCCCCAACCACTATAACAGAGCTTCGCAGCTTTTTGGGTCTTGCTAATTTCTACCGTAGATTCGTGTTGGGATTCTCTCATATCACTTGGCCCTTGAGTCAAGTCACCAAGGGAGGAGCGAGAGAAAAATTATTTTGGTCGGAACCTCAACAGAAGGCATTCATAGAATTGAAAAATCGCCTCTGTTCTGCCCCAGTGCTCACATTACCAGACTTGCAACAACCATTTGAGATCGAGACAGATGCCTCTGACTATGCTATTGGGGCAGTTCTTACTCAACAGGGACATCCAGTGGCATATCACAGTGAGACATTGTCTGAGACAGTTCACAAGTATCCCACCTATGACAAAGAAATGTATTCCATTGTGCAAGCCTGTCGAAAATGGAAGCATTACATTTTGGGGAAGGAAACAATCATCCACACGGACCACCGGCCCCTGCAGTTCATACAGACACAAGGGAAGTTGCAGAATGATCGCCATCAGAAGTGGTCCACATATCTGCAACAGTTTCATTTGAACATCAAGTAGAAGAAGGGTAGCATCAATAATGTTGCAGACTGCCTCAGCTGACCACCGATTGTGGCGCTCACCACCATGCTCAACTCTTGTGCGCATGAGACTTCTGATTGGCCACTTCTCTATGAGAGTGACCTAGAATTCAGCCACACTTACAAGGCACTCTTGGGGGGTACGCAAGTTCCAAATTTTCACCTCCAAGATGCACTTTTATGTCACCTGGGACACCTTTGTGTTCCTTCAAGCGAGCGTGCCAAGATGATATGGGAAGCACACTATAGTCGAGTCGTTGGGCATTTCGGGGTCGAGAAAACAGTAGCAATCCTGCAGAAGTATTTCTATTGGCTGAACCTTCGAAAGGATGTCAAGAAGCACATCAGATCCTGCACTGCTTGTGCCATTGCCAAACCGACCATCAAAAAGCAAGGCCTATATACTCCTCTACCTACCCCTAGTCGACCTTGGGAATCCATCTCCATGGATTACATGTCGGGCCTGCCTTCTACTAAGCAGGGAAATGACTGTGTTTTTGTGGTCGTCGACAGATTCTCGAAGATGGCCATTATGGCGGCCTGCAAGAAGAATATCACAGCAGAAGCCACTGCTAAACTCTTCTTTGAGCGAGTGTGGGTGCACTTTGGGATCCCACAGTCTATCATATCAGATCGGGATAGCAGGTTCCTCAGCACATTTTGGTCCAGCCTCTGGTCGATGTTGGATACCAAGCTCACCAAGTCCACGGCTTTCCATCCCCAAACAGATGGCCAGACAGAGGTCGTCAACAGAATGATTGTACACATTCTGCGCATGTACAATTCAAAGCATCCACGCACATGGGACGAGAGCCTCCCTTATGTACAACATAGTTATAACCAGGCTCTCCATAGTTCAATTGGCCATAGCCCCTTTCAGGTGGGCTTGGGATTCCAGCCACTATGTCCCATTGACGTAGCCATGCCATTTGCAGCTGCTCAGGCTAATTCAACTCATGTCTGGTCTGAAGTTGACAAAGCAAGTAGCTTCATCGAGCGCATTCAACACATCCGCCAACAGGTTCATGATATATTGGACAGAGCCAATGCGAAGTACAAGCAGCGCCATGATCAACACCGGGTGCCACACCACTTCCAGGTGGGCGACAAAGTATGGATACATTTGCAGAAGGAGCGCCTCACTGGACCTCACCGCAAGCTTCGCCCGCTCCGATATGGGCCGTACACCATCACCAAGGCTGTAGGTAACAATGCCTTCGAGCTTAGTATTCCACCATTCCTTGGTCTGCACCCAGTCTTCAATGTGGATTGCCTTCGTCCTTACTTTCCACCTCGGACATTGCAGAACAACTCACACCAACAGAGTTAAACCCAGACTGCATGGAACAGGCCACCACAGATTGTATCATGGACATGCAAATCAAGAACACTCGTCAACAGCAGATCCAACTGTATCGGGTTGTCAAAGCTGGCCAACTCCTGCACCAAGGAAAGTGGTTCACCAGGGACCAAGTTCAGCAGAAATTTCATCATCTCATGGAGGAACTTAACGCAATGGGGACCATTGCTTCCTAAGGGGGGAGGAATGATCCAGGTGGATATTGGTGGCCACCCACCTATTCCACTTGGGCCCCCAACATTGTCTCTTTCAGTTTTTCAGTTTCGGCATAATTTACTATTTTTAGCAGTTTTTCAGGTCCTGAACTTCCAAAGCCGTTTTGAGGCCCTAAACGACATTTTTTGGGCATCACACCTCCAGCGAATATCATTCCATTCCAAAATGATATTTGTGGCAAAATTTTTAGTCCTTGGATAGAGCTTTATAATGATGTATCATGTGCATCAAACGGAGATAGTATGCCAAAGTTACGTCCCTGGGAAGTTGAAACACCAATTTACCCAAACGGGGCCCATAGTTTTGGCGCTTCATCTCCTAGGGTTATGTTTTTGGATGTTTAGGATTCTCCATTTTTTCTCAATAATAAATAGGCCCTGGAGCCTCATTGTAACTCAGTTCAGAGACCTGTAGCTGCCACATCTCTTCTCAGAGATAGCTACTAGCGCCCTAGCTAGTTGTATTTCCATTGTCTGTAAGCAAATTTCAGTTCTTTGATATTAATGAAATGAAGTCTTATTTCTGCTGCATCTCTATATTTATGGTTATATGTTTATTCTGTTGCATTCCTACATAAATCCAGATCAAAAGGCATGTCAAACATGGCAATATGTGCCAAGTGATAAAGGATGCCAAGATGTGCAATGGTGTGTCAATGAATGGCAGGTACTGTCAAGGCAATAAAAGGGAGAAACAAGTTAAAATACAAGGAAATTAACACACAAGAGGGTTAATTAATCATCAATTTACCTTTTCTAAGAGGGGCATGCTAGGCACACCAACACTAGGCACAAATAGGTGCCAAGTGAAAAGTTTTAGTGCATTTTATGTGCCAAGTCTTCCTTTGTTGCTTCTCATCTACTTTCCAAAATTTGATCTAAAATAAATTTAATAGTAAACCATGCCAAATCATACCAAGGCATCTCAATGTGTTCCATATGTGCTAAGACTTTCTAAGCACCAACACGTGCCAAGCGCCAATATGTGTGAGTGACTGTTATGCATGCTATGAAGTGGAATTCCATGTTGAAGACTACTAAGGAGTGCTAGAGAGTGCTAATGCATGTTTAGGAGTGTTAAGGAGTAATAGGACAAAAAATTAAGGGAGCACTAGGTCAAAGTTCGTGGAAGTTAATGAATATGAGGAATGTGTGCCAGGGACTAGTGTTAATGAGTGCTAGCTATCATGCCAAGGAGGGAGTGACAAGGTATGCTAAGCATATAGCATCATCAAAAACTCATTAGAATGAGCAATGGTGACGAAAATTTTTTGACGGTCACCAAAAGTAACAAAAAGAGCATTAGTGAGGGTCATTAAAAGTTCATCAGTTGGAGTGTCACCAAAAAGAGAATTAGTGATGGGCCTTGAACGACCCTCACCAAAAGTGTCATTGAAAATGGCGTTGGTGATGAACCTTAAAGGACCATCACTATATACACTTAGAGTGATGTTTTTTTAAGGATCGTCACCATATGTGACATTGGTGACGAACCGTCACACGCATGACCCTCACCAATTTCCTTTTTTCTTTTAGTACAGGGATCATGTAGCACTATTGGGAGCCACCTCTTTCACTCCAGAATCACTTCTCCACCTCACTTGATCTTATTATATCCCTTAGTGGACATGTAACTATGCATTCTTGGCTCAAGAACACCCCTAGGCCCCTCAATCTCTTTCTCCTTTTACATGTTTAAGTTTAAGTTTAAGAATTTACATGTGAAATCTACTCCCATAGTGGGTTGTAGAGAGCCTAGAAATTGATATTAGCCTAGAAATTGCCTTACTACTTCTACATGAACACACTAATTAGGTTTTATCAGTATGAAACCAAGGGATTGGCAATTGGATGACCGTAGTGACTTATACATTATTAAAAAGAAGCATTTGTGTAGCTATAAATGTAAATTTTCCACCTTATATTCATGCTGAATACATATGGTTACATATGGTTCACTCACAAAACTAGAAGAGGGCACTTTGGAGACTCAAACATATGAATTCCATTTAACATGTTCCCATCATTTTCTTGCTCAGAAATTTGGGTTCATGTGTACGTTTGTGACTTGCGCTCTTAGAATATCTGACGAAAACTCTTTGGAGTGAGAGAAGTCCCATCTTCTTCATGTTTTTTAAAATAATGGTTACTATATCTCTCAAGGTCTTAAAGCCTTTCAAAAGGCATATAAAGGATTGGGTGGAAAATCTACCCGGGTGGATCCTATTTCCAAGGTCCCTCTCCCATTTATTCTGGAGACAATGGAAAAAATTTCCCATGTCCTTAGGAGAAATGATATCTCTACTTCTTTCAAACCACTCTGCACCATTAGAAATTCTCATGGGTCTGTTAAAGACCCTATTGACCCTATGGACATGAAAGGGGTTTACATGATTTCTTATTCTTCTTAAACTCCCTATGTAGGAGAAACTGGTTAATCCATTAGGTAGAGGATGAAGGAGCATGTTGCGAATATTATACATAATTGGTCCCGTAACTCAGCTCTTGCTGAACATGTGGAAAAATCCCGCCACCATGTTTGTATTGAAGATTATAAAGTCGTTGTCAGGGTAGATCACTTACACCATACTAAATTAAGGGAGGTGATTGAAATTGATCGTCATGCTAAGAATATCAATTGTGATGATGGTTGGAAATTAAGTAAGAGTTGTACCTCGGCTCTCGCTAGGTAATTTCCTTTTTTTTAAATTTCACATGAACTATAGTATTGAAGGTCTTGATTGGGTTTCCAAGTCGTGAAAAAATGTAAAGTCTAGTTGTGAGGACATGAGTGCCAAGGAATTCTAGGGAATGCTAAGATGTGCCAGATAGTGCGAAGGCATGTCAAACATGACAATATGTGCCAAGTGATAAAGCAGGCCAAGATGTGCAAGGGTGTGTCAATGTGTGCCAGGTACCGTCAAGGCAAAAAAAGGGAGAAACAAGTTAAAATACAAGGAAATGAACACATAAGAGGGTTAATTAGTCATCAATTTACCTTTTCTAAGAGTGGCGTGCTAGGCACACCAACACTAGGCGCAAATAGGTGCCAAGTGCAAAGTCTTAGTGCATTTTAAGTGCCAAGTCTTCTTTTGTTGCTTTTCATCTACTTTCCAAAATTTGATCTAAAATAAATTAAATATTAAACCATTCCAAATCATACCAAGGCATCTCAATGTGTTCCATACATGCTAATAATTTCCAAGCACCAACACATGCCAAGCGCCAATATGTGTCAGGGACTGTTATGCATGCTATGAAGTGGAATGCCATGTTGAAGTCTGCTAAGGTGTGCTAGAGAGTGCTAATGCATGTTTAGGAGTGTTAAGGAGTAATAGGACAAAACATTAAGGGAGCACTAGGTCAAAGTTCATGGATGTTAATGAATATGAGGGACGTGTGCCAGGGTCTAGTGTTAATGAGTGCTAGCTATCATGCCAAGGAGGGAGTGACAAGGTATGCTAATGATTGGTAAAGAATGCTAGGGAATATCAAGGCACGTAAAGAAGTGCCAAAGTGTGCTAGGGAGTTCCAAGGTGTGCTAATTATATGTTCCAAATAGTGCCAAGATATGCCAATACATGCCAGATGCTAAGGATGTGTAGGTTGTCAAGGTATGTCAATATGTGTCAAGAAGTGTCAAGGCAACAAAAGTTAGAACAAGCTAAAATGTAAGGAAATGAGCACATAATAGGGTTAGTAAGTCAAGACTTTATCTTTTTCAAAAGGGGCATGCTAGTGACACTAATAATGGGTCCCAATACATGCCAACTTGCATTGTGTGCCAAGTGCTAATGTATGTCAATGCATTCAACCTAGGTGTTCCATTGCATGTTAGGGACTATATGCATGCTAACACATGCTGGAAGAGTTCCATGTTGTGCTAGCACATGCCACCATGAGCTTGGGCGTTAGTGTCATGACAAGATGTTCTAGGTACAAATATGTTCCAAGACATGTGAGGTGCTAAGAAATGTTAGTGTGTGACAAAGAATTAATTTAAGGTGTTGAGAAAAAAATCTTCAATAGTAAATTGTAAAATGCACCAAATTTCTTTCAATATAGTGAATATGATCTTTAGGTAATACCATTATGTCTAACTAATATCATTAGTCTACTATGATGGAATAGGTTAGGAAGAGAGAATATTAATATGGTGAGATAGGTTAGGAAAACAAAGAAGATTAAATATTGGACCTCAAGATTATTTCCCTCTTTGGAAATACTTTAATTTTTATCCTTGTAAGTACTTTTATTTCTCTCTTTCCAAGTGATTTCATTTTTGCATAAGATTTAGTTTTGAATTATAGACTTAATAGACATTAAAAAATAACAAAATGAAAAATAATAAATCATATTCAGTTTTATTTATTAATTAAACAATTCAAAATAAACATAAAAAATTGAAAAATAATAAAACATATACAATTTAATTTATTAATCAATTGCAATCACACAAGAAATTAACTATGTTGATTAGGAGATGTATCTAAACTCGGCTGCAATTGGGATGTGATCAGAAGAACGCATAACTGAAGGAAGTGCGCGGTCCTTCACCTCGTCCTCGTCAATCAGCTCCAGTAACGACACCACCTGCAATTTCTTGGGATTGTAGATAATGTAATCTTTCGTTCCCTTAAACTTTTCCTGCACGCCATTCTTGACGAAGTTAGTGAAGCGCGGTTCCCCTTGATGAACAATTTTCTTCCACGCCTCTTGCAGGGGAATATTGCATAGGGAATAGGAATGGTAAGCACTTTTTGAAGGTATTGTATGACGAAGGTGCAGTCTCTCAGATGGATGAAAATTGGAAATCTTGAAAATTGAAAATTGAAAATTGAAATTTGAAAATTGAAAATTGAAAATTGGTGCCTGTCGTAAGAAATGAGTGGACGGCGCTCCCGGGCAAAGAATTGAAGTCACCACACAATATAAGAGCGAAATGACGTTGATCCCAGAAATATGGCTCCAAGGCTTTGAGCAAGTTATAAACCTGGCGTACTTTTATATCATTGTTTTCAGGATTTGCATGGATGTGGGTATTGGCTATGCATAGAGATTGATAGGTATTTTTGAATGAAAGGATCACTTGCAGGGCAATGTTGTCTTTATATCCCAAATAAATCGACCACTGAGTTTTGAAGTGAAATTTGTTCACTTTATAAAACGTTGCACAACCATCAACAGTTGCAATGCGGAGTTGTCTTTCCTTTTCCTTAAAAACCCCTTCATATCCTAATTTCGCCAATTCTGGATGGAAATGGTTCTGTTGGACCTCCTGCAGGCAAATGATGTCAGGGTGGCACTGTAATATCTCTTTCAACAACCTTTGTTTGCGATATTCCCAGTATGAGGGACAGTTGGGGAACTGCTCTGAAGTAGCGTATACGTCTGCCAGAACATTGTAGGTCACAACTGTGAATGATGGACCTCTCAAACTTACATCATTCAGGCTCTCCTTGTTAATTTTAAGCATTTGCCGAGGACTGGGAAGTGGAATAACAGGCTCGGTTCCTTCCACCGCCATTTCACTCTTCGCACTGTCACAAAGATTCTTCCTCACAAATACAATTTGCTAGACGCTTTATTAATTAGATTAAATTTTAAATATTAATTGTTAAACATTAATTTTACATTTACATTTAAGTTTACGTTAGATATTCAATGTAGTGTAGGGTATTTGGCCCTTAAGCTTCACCTAGATTAAATTTTAAATATTAATTGTTAAACATTAATTTTACATTTACATTTAAGTTTACGTTAGATATTCAATGTAGTGTAGGGTATTTGGCCCTTAAGCTTCACCTAAATAAAATATTTTTTCTGAGTGTTCGTCTCAGTGTTCGTAAATTTAAAGAGGAGTATGGAGTAAATATAAAGAGACTTTATTTTTTACTATACCCCTCCTTTATTTATATTTATATTTATTTACTATATCTCTATATACCTCTTTTATATTTATTTATTTACCATACCTCTTTTATAAATACGGTTTTTGGCCCATAGTATTTAGCCCATGGTATTAATAATACTTTCTTCCATGGTATTTGGCTCATAGGCTTCACCTAAATAAAACCTCAATTTCTAGTTTTCGTCAATATAAAAATGTTGGAGTAAATATAAAAAAATGTTTTATTTATTTACCATGCCTTTAGTCTTTTTATATTTTTATTTATTTACCATACCTCTAGAGTAAGTATAAAAAGAGATTTTATTTATTTACCATACTTCCAGTTTATTTATATTTTTATTTATTTACCATTAGGTTTTTTTTTTTTTTAATTTACCATACCTCCGGTTTATCTATATTTATTTATTGACCATAAGTCACATTACATATTTGACCCAAAATAAATTTTATTTTGACTTAAGTTGTCATAAATGTTCTAAAATTGAACAAATTTCTCTAAGGAAAATGTTATCCATTTTTATCAGCATCATTATCTATCATTAGCATCCACTAGTGGCCATATTTGGGGTGGTACCAAACACATGGCAATGTCATCACCATATCAGGATGCACTCCTCCATAATGATCCATCATTGCCCTTGACCTCTACATAGGCCAAACATGCTAAGACCGTCAACTAACAAGTTAACTCACCCTTCCTAGTGAACTCTCTAGGCCAATACGTCACTCAACCCCTTCTTAATTGTGATTGGGTATAGATTCTGAAAGGTCCTCACTCCACCCTACCTCATGTGAAAAAAGGGTTCAAGACATCACTCCACTCCGATTAGGGTCTAGGACCTCACTCCACCATTCTAGAGTGTTAATAGGGTCTAGATGCTAAAGGACCTCACTGTACCATTTATGGTGTGTGATGGGGGTCCAACACCTCTCTCCACCATTACTTGTATGTGATGAGGATCAAAGTCCAAGAGAAAATCACTCAACATTGTTTATTGAGCCCTCTCGATCTCTTAGAGGCATCCGCTTTGTTACTTTTGTATAAACAAGCAAGCCTAAGGGCTCAATAGGATTCAAATTGTTGTAGGAGGATAGAATTTATTAAGGAGATTAGAAATTATTTGTTTCCATTTCGATTTTTTATTTAATTGAGCACTATTTTGCATTAATTAAAATATTATTTTTCATCCATAACTGTGTTTATTCCAGTGGGATGAGCCCCTTTGGTTTATGTCCCATCCTATAGGCTCTTGTTTCTCTTTCTTGCGTATTCATTTCATGTATTTCCTTTCCTAGTAATATTTTCATTATTTGTCTAGAATATTTTTCCATAAATAAGATGCTTGTGTAGGTATTCCAATTATATATTTTGTTAGATGCTTCATTGGGGATGTCGTATTGGGAGGCAAAAAATATATATTATATTTTCCTTAAAGTAGTTAGGCATTTGGAGTTTCCTCTTGCCACAAGTTTTGTTCCTTGCACACTTGGAGACTTGATAAAAATATTCTTCGAGCCTGGAAAGCATAATATATTATGAATGTAGGACAATACATTCTACAACCTATATTTTATTTTGAGGCAATAAGTAGATTGCAAATAAAATTCAACTCATGCTTTCTCATTTAGCTCTCTTTTTCTGCAATTTGGTTATTAGTTTGGCATTATTTTCAAGTTGAAAAATAATTATTTGACTTGTGTGCATGTACTACTATTGTTTTTTAGGATTTTTATTGTCATTGCACACTCATCCTCCCATCATCACCCTCTTTCTCCTTACCTCAAAACTCTCTCAAAATGTTGTCCACCAATAAAAAAATTATGGTTTGTTGAAGGCCACTCTTTGCATAAATTTTCCTAAAAGATGGGCCCCATAAGATTACTAGGCTTAAAGGCCCAAACAACCTTTTTCTACCCTCCACTGAGTTTCCTTACTTTTAGATTTCCTTTTGGATCCTTGGGATTCTTATTAATCAAATCATGTGGCAAAGCAAGGAAATCATGTAGCATCTTGTAGCACCATGTAAACTTGTCTACAGTTGCTCCTAAAGCTTGTTTTTTTCCTCCTAACCTTGAATGACGTTCCTTACTTTCTGAAAACATGATTGAGAAAGACCAAATACCACCCAATAGTTTCCTCTCATCCACTACCAAACACTTTTTTTTATTAGGGTTAGTGGACATATTTATGAATTTAGCACTACAGTGATAATTTTTTTGCTATCTGATGTGATGTCTAATGAATTATGTCACTAATTCTACTCTCTTTTGGAAAAAGTGTTGGTGAAATCTCTTTCCCTGTTGAAAAAGATGACTGTCTTGTAATCAGTTATGTAGATCAGCAAACAGATAATTTTTTCCTTCACAAAGATGATAAGGCTGTCATGTTTGATAATCTTGAAGATAGTTCTCTGTTTAAAAATGACCTAGATCATGAAGTTGAGGAATATATGCCAGAAATTCTCATGGTCAAGGAACCTACAGCTAACACTCAGATGGCAGATTTGTGCATCTCTATCCCTCAGAAATCAATTGTCCTTTCAGATCAGAGAGAGGTGAATACTAGTATTTTTGCAGCTGGATCTCCAGATAAGCCAGTGCTTCAGGATTTTCAAGATCCCTTCAGCATTCTTCTGCAAGCATTAGAAAGGATAAATGTTGCCTGGTTTATTGTCATAAGCTTTGCTTTCAGTGATTGTGTTGAGCTGCCTACAGGTTCATCATTCTGCCTGCTCAAGGAGAATAAGAGCAGAAATTTGGGGTGTAGCCATCTGCTGGATTGGTTGCATTGGAAGGCCAATTATACATGATTGTACATATCACATCAGTATGCAGGGGCTTGCCATCAGGGTTTTGAAATTTTGATGGACTGCTGCCCTTTTCAGAAAGTTTTTGTTTAATTTAGTCATTTCAGTTTGCATCAAGTTAGTGTGAGTCGAATTTCTAGTTAATAAACTGAGTTATCAGTCTTTAGTTTGTTTGTCAGAATAATGATTCCATCGCCCAATGGATGGAGGCATTGTCTGCTCTCCCAAAGTTCTGCGGTTCTTGGCACCTCCAAGAAGCGGCAGCTGCCATCCCCATTGGAGCCAATGTTAGACTCCGTCTTATGTCAGTGTGAAATTGATTCTTCTTCAAAACCCTGTTTTGAAGAAGAAATCATTAAATGTGTTTTTTAGAATATGTATCAAATTCTCCAGCTCTTCAAAAGGCAGCAGCTCAGCTCCTATCTCTGCAAAAGCACAAACAAAAGAAAACAAAACATCATCAGCAATCATGTCCATTTGTTTGATCTGGTCTAGAAGCTGTCTTATTACAGTTGTCATTTGGTTATACATCTCTCCATACATTTGGTTGCTCAGATCTGGTTACTTAGTCAAGGAATCACTAGAATGAAAGGCATGCTTTAATCTCTTGACAAGCATAGGCCTGCAGGTTTGTTGCCTAGCCTTCAGCAATGTATATAAGGAGGTGGATTCCTCTAGGCAATCGCAATCATATTCTAACTTCTGCAAACCAATTCTTGCTTGACTTCACAACAATACTGAACTACTTGACTTCATGTTCAATGTACATAGAAGAGATTTCATACAACATCAGCTTCTGCAAAGCATATTCTCTGCAATTCGAGTTTGGACATAGAGTTCATAGCAAAGGCAATCACTCTTCTTGTAGAAATCATGGACCTCATGGACGTTGCAGATCCGGATGCTGTTCGTGGAGTTCGTGGTTCACCAATTCTCAAGGCAGAGATCAGATTAGTGAAGTTGGAGGCCGAAGTCAAGTTTTGAAGGCAATGTGCAAGGTTTCATAGTTCTGGACTGGTTTTGGAGCCCGAGCAACCCACTTGAGCGCGAGCGACCCACCTGGGCAGAGCGACCCACTTGGGTGATTTCCGCAGTGTGAAGTTACAACGCGAGCGACCCACCTGGGCCGAGCGACCCACACAGAGGTGAGCGACCCACTCGCCAACAGAATTCAGAAAAGACGTGTTGAGCGCCCAGTTTCGTATGAAATTGGCTCCCTCGACTTGCGTGATAGTTTTTATGACACTGAAACAGAGCCATGTCATTATGGTATAGCATGTTGAGATATTTTGCTATGCTTTGAGCCAAAATGATGGCACTGAATGGAGGCGTACACAAGGTGGCGGCATTGATTATTGATGTTTCTTCTTCTTCTGGCGTAATTGCAAGAAAGAATTCAGATTCTTGTCTTGTTAATTTGAAATGGATAAGCACGGCGGTGCTCTAAATGAAATATTTATGGCGTAAACTTACCCTCCTATACAAGTATCAGACATGGATTTCCTGGAACTAACGGGTGCTATGCATATCTATTATTTGGTGATGTATTGTTTTTCTCTCCCAATGCGAAATGTACATCTATATTCCGAAAAAACGATTGTTCATATGACACATTGTTATTTTAATGATTATAAGGTAAAATCGTAGATGTCTTGGATCCTAATTGCCAACATAAACGTTCAGATTATGGTTTGCCAGAAGATAAATTTTTGTTTGCGTGCTTTAATCAGTTGTACAAAATGGATCCGAATATCTTCATTTCATGGTGCAATATTCTGAAACGTGTACTAAATAGTGCCTTGTGGCTTCTAAGGTTTCCTGCAGCCGGAGAGAATCGGTTGCGAGCATTTGCTGCTACCCAGGGCGTCCGACCTGATCAAATTATTTTCACTGACGTGGCTGCAAAACATGAACATATTCGTCGTAGTGCTTTGACAGATCTTTTCCTTGATACACCCTTATGCAATGCTCATACCACTGGAACTGATATTCTCTGGGCTGGTCTACCTATGATCACTTTTCCGCTCGAGAAGATGGCCACATGTGTTGCTGGATCTCTGTGTTTGGCAACAGGTTTGGGAGAAGAGTTAGAACAAGCGCTTACATCATTCTTCAAATCCTTGCCATATATACTTCTAATATAGAAAATGTGGAATGTAACAACATTCAAGGAGTCAGTATTTTTGAGACAGGAAACTATTTTGGAGTTTGAAATCAAGGACAAAATTAGAATGAAGATATCAACCACAATAAAAATAGGAACCGGGTCTTCTATTTAAAACTTCAAATAATGATCCGCGCTCCAGCTTGTACCTTGAATTGCCAAGCACAGAGATTTTCAAATGGTAAAAGTAACGTGGCAATAAAAGTTTTTCAAAGCCAAATTTAGATACAATAAATATCTCAGCAAAGAAATCGAACACTTGTTGCTCCTATTTTTTTTAGGTTTTTATGTTTTTACTCCAGAATGTTTAGCTACAGGTTCTACAAATTTATTGTAAAGCTGCTTCTTTTAAGAGCAAACTTTTCTTATTTTAGGATTTTAGGTGAAACTGCTCCTTCCTTTCATCGATCAGTTATCACCTCTCATAGTTTTATTTATACATTGTAAATCAATTGTAGGGAGAGAATTCTGAGAGCTAGTGTAGGAGAAAATTAGAGCTTTATTGTACAGTCTTAGACAGAGATTTTAATGAAGAGATACAGCTCTGTTTTTTGAGATTCTTGTGGCTTGAAATTTAGCAAATGTTTTTCCTTTTGTTTCATATGTCATCGTTATGTTCACAGGTCATTAATCGCCATTTCAATATTGAATGTTTCTAAGTGAGAAAGGCAGAATTCAATTTATTTGCTCTGTCTTGAGGAAGTATTCATAGTTAATGTTTTCTTCTGTTCGACAAGGATCCATCTTCTATGCCCTTGTCGACTTCTCAGCAGTCTTGTCATTCCGTTTATCTCAATTTAATTGTTAAATTTCTTGCTTACCTTGCCTCAGGAGATAATATGCGTTTTTCATTTAATCTCTGCTCTTGCTGTCTTTGCCCCACACAGCCCAGAAACCCAACATTCATTAAAATCCCTTTTCATACCAGTTTACTAGCCTAAGATCAGTTATGCTTTTGGTCATCTCAGCCCTTCTGAAAACCTTTTGCTGAGATAGACCCGGAGAGAGCCCTCTCCTGTCCTCGTAGGGCTAGCTACGAGGCTAAGGTTGGTTTGATGTTGCCTCAAGTTTTGCCTTCTTCAGCCTGTGGCAGAATCGAGCGCTAACATAGTGGCGACCATACTGGGGAAGATCTCGATGGTTTGCTGTTGATGTGACAGTCGACTTGTAGATTGTCTTGCCCCAGTGCAGGAAATCAAGTTGCAGATCTGATGCTGATGGTGGACAACAGTCAGACACCGCAAGGCTGAAATCATTCACCCGACGACTTCACACACTAAACAATCCAGACAATCAAATGCTCCATGGTGATTTCACTGCAGGCAGATCAGTAGCTTCAGAACTGTCAAGATGGACCGGATTGCAAGAAGATACGCTCCCATGAGCCGAGATCACATTCCAGGTTTTCCGAATAAGATGCCCAAGGTGGATTGGTCGAGGAATCTGCCTACGTTTAACAATGATGGTAAGAAAGATGCTGCTTTACATTTAGTCATATTTCACATGCATATTCGCAAGTTGAAGGTTGAATTTCCTGAAGATTGCTTGATGAAGATATTCCTGGCCACTCTGGAAGGTGAAGCTCAGTCATGGTATGAAAATTTGCCGCTGGCCTGTATTTACTGTTTGAAGGATTTTCATGCCTTGTTCATTGAAAGATATCGAACATCTTATCCATCGTTAAATTTAGTTCATGACTGTTGCAAACATGCTTATTCTTTTATTGAAAGCCTGGAGAAATATTATGAAGATGATAATTTCATGAATGATGAAATCATGGAGGCCCTGTACGAGAATCCATTTCAGCAGAATGAAGAGAACTTGGAGGATACCCATCAAGATGCTCAGGAGACTTTGCAGCAGGTTGATGGCCATATGGCTGAAAATGATGAAAGGCAGAATGTCATTTCAGATCTGCCCACGGAAGACAGCAGCATGCAAGTAAGTCCAGTTCCAATTGCAGATTGTGATAATGTCCAGACAGCTACTTCAGATTCAGATTCAGATTCAGATCAGGATGACCAAGCATATCTTGTGCTAAAGCCTATCAAGGAGAACTCTGCTGTTGAAATCATCTGGGATGCAGAAGACACAGTAATGGATCCAAATGTTCTCAGTCATACTATCAGCTCATCATTAGAACACAGCCTTCATGAAGAGGTGATTCAGTCAGTTCATGAAAATCAGAATGAGATCTTTGTGCAAGTAAGTGATAAATCTCCTTTCAATAACTCAGTAATGAATGATAGTTTGAATGCCCTATCATATGAAGATAATTACTGTTTAAGAAGAAGAAAACAAAAAGCATTGTCACCTTTGTCTGAAGATGAGATAGATCTACTTTTAAAGGGTTATGTTTTAGCCGAAGCTACAACAGATTTGCAGTGCACACATAATCAGGAAAGTGTTGGTGAAACTTCTTCCTCTGTTGAAAAAGATGACTGTCTTGTAATCAGTTGTGTAGATCAGCAAACAGATAATTTTTTCCTTCACAAAGATGATAAGGCTGTCGTGTTTGATAATCTTGAAGATTGTTTTTTGTTTAAAAATGATCTAGATCATGAAGTTGAAGAGTATATGTCAGAATTTCTAATGGTCAAGGAACCTACAGCTAACACTCAGATGGCAGATATGTGCATTTCTATCCCTCAGAAATCAATTGTCCTTTCAGATCAGAGTGAGGTGATTACTAGTATTTTTGCAGCTGAATCTCCAGATAAGCCATTGCTTCAGGATTTTCAAGACCCCTTCAGCATTCTTCTGCAAACATTAGAAAGGATAGAAAGGATAAATATTGCCTGGTTTATTATCATGAGATTTGGTTTCAGTGATTGTGTTGAGCTGCCTACAGGTTCATCATTCTGCCTGCTCAAGGAGAATAAGAGCAGAAATTTGGGGTGCAGCCATTTGCTGGATTGGTTGCATTGGAAAGCCAATTATACATAATTGTACATATCACATCAGTATGCAGGGGGTTCCCATCAGGGTTTTCAAATTTTGATGGACTGCTGCCCTTTTCAGAAAGTTTTTGTTTAATTCAGTCATTTCAGTTTGCATCAAGTCAGTGTGAGTCAAATTTCTAGTTAATAAACTGAGTTATCAGTCTTTCGTTTGTTTGTCAGAATAATTATTCCATCGCCCATTGGATGGAGGCACTGTCTGCTCTCCCAAAGCTCTGCGGTTCTTGGCACCTCCAAGAAGCGGCAGCTGCCATCCCCATTGGAGCCAATGTTAGACTCCGTCTTATGTCAGTGTGAAATTGATTCTTCTTCAAAACCCTGTTTTGAAGAAGAAATCATTAAATGTGTTTTTTAGAATATGTATCAAATTCTCCAGCTCTTCAAAAGGCAGCAGCTCAGCTCCTATCTCTGCAAAAGCACAAAAAAAAGAAAACAAAACATCATCAGCAATCATGTCCATTTGTTTGATCTGGTCTAGAAGCTGTCTTATTACAGTTGTCATTTGGTTATACAGCTCTCCATACATTTGGTTGCTCAGATCTGGTTACTTAGTCAAGGAATCACTAGAATGAAAGGCATACTTTAATCTCTTGACAAGCATAGGCCTGCGGGTTTGTTGCCTAGCCTTCAGCAATGTATATAAGGAGGTGGATTCCTCTAGGCAATCGAATCTGATTTCACACTAACATTCGTGGCCCCATGCACAGTTTTACAATGGAATTGGTTTGCCATTGGCACTATATGATATGAGCTCAATCTCCCTCTATGCAAATCTCTGCCAATTGATTATAACAACACAGAAGGGCCAGTGCAGGGAAAGCTCAATGTTCATCTCAGTTCCCACACCCATGATGATCTGGGATGGCTCAAGACAGTTGATCAGTATTAGGTGGGTTCTAACAATTCAATTCAGGTGTGTAAGAGTATTACGTACTATGTTGAGTGCCACTGTTCATGATGTTCTATATTACATGAGTTCTATTTATTGCCAAGATATCATCGATTCGGTATCCAATCAATTGAACAGTTTGTATTTGAAATGTCTCAAAAGGAATCCGGGTTAGGATGGGAATGGTTTCTATTCCTATGAAAATTATTGACACTGCTACAAAAGGTTCGGCATCTTCATGTGGTTCAGTTTGTGGGTGCTGTCATACAAAATGTTCCTATGATGATCATTGCAGAGTATCTTCCAAACGGAGATTTGAACAGTTACCTCCAAAGAAAGAACGTTTACAACCTGCAAATGCAGTGAGAATTACTCTTGAGATTGCAAAAGGAATGAATTATCTTCACGAATCCAAATGGGGAGAGCGACCCACTTGGAGGTCGAGCGACCCACCTGGGCGTAGAGCGACCCACTCGGGCGTTTCTCATAGTGCAAAAATATAACTAGAGCGACCCGCTTAAAAAAAAAGCGACCCGCTTGCCAGCAGAATTCAGGAAAGTCAATTTGAGCGCCCAGTTTCGTTTTAGATCGCCTCCAATGCGGTTTGCACATATATATTTGGAAAATATTGTTCATATGCCACATTGTTATTTTGTTAATGATTATAAGCAGAAAAATCGAGATGTCTTAGATCCTAATTGCCAACATAAACGTTCAGATTATGGTTTGCCAGAAGATAAATTTTTGTTTGCGTGCTTTAATCAGTTGTACAAAATGGATCCGGATATCTTCATTTCATGGTGCAATATTCTGAAACGTGTACCAAATAGTGCCTTGTGGCTTCTAAGGTTTCCTGCAGCCGGAGAGAATCGGTTGCGAGCATTTGCTGCTACCCAGGGCGTCCGACCTGATCAAATTATTTTCACTGACATGGCTGCAAAACATGAACATATTCGTCGTAGTGCTTTGACAGATCTTTTCCTTGATACGCCCTTATGCAATGATCATACCACTGGAACTGATATTCTCTGGGCTGGTCTACCTATGATCACTTTTCCGCTCGAGAAGATGGCCACATGTGTTGCTGGATCTCTGTGTTTGGCAACAGGTTTGGGAGAAGAGTTAGAACAAGGGGCGACATCATTCTTCAGATCCTTGCCGTATATACTTCTGAACATAGAAAATATGGAATGTGAACAGCTATCTACAGGGGAGTCCATTTTTGGAGACATATGGGAACTATTTTGGAGTTTGAAACTGAAGGACAAAATTAGAATGAAGATATCAACCACAACAGAAAAATAGGAACCGATCTTCTATTTAAAACTTCAGTTAATGATCTGCGCTCCAGTTTGTATCTTTGAATTGGCCAGCAGAGATTTTCAAATGGTAAAAATAACGTGGCAATAAAAGTCAAAAGCCAAATTTAGATACAAATAAATATCTCAGCAAAGAAATCGAATTGGTTAGTCTATTTTGGGTTTACAAGCTGCACTCCAGAACGTTTAGCTACAGGTTCTACAAATTCATTGTAAAGCTGCTTCTTTTAAGAGCAAACTTTTCTTATTTTAGGATTTTAGGTGAAACTGCTCCTTCCTTTCATCGATCAGTTATAACCTCTCATAGTTTTATTTATACATTGTAAATCAATTGTAGGGAGAGAATATAGTTCTGAGAGTTGATGTAGGAGAAAATTAGAGCTTTATTGTACAGTCTTAGACAGAGATTTTAATGAAGAAATACAGCTCTATTTTTTGAGATTCTTGTGGCTTGAAATTTAGCAAATGTTTTTCCTTTTGTTTTATATGTCATCGTTATGTTCACAGTTCATTAATCGCCATTTCAATATTGAATGTTTCTAAGTGAGAAAGGCAGAATTCAATTTATTTGCTCTGTCTTGAGGAAGTATTCATAGTTAATGTTTTCTTCTGTTCGACAAGGATCCATCTTCTATGCCCTTGTCGACTTCTAAGTAGTCTTGTCATTCCGTTATATCTCAATTTAATTGCTAAGCTTCATGCTTACCTTGCCTCAGGAGATAATCTGCGTTCTTTATTTAATCTCTGCTCTTGCTGTCTTTGCCCCACACAGCCCAGAAACCCAACATTCATTAAAATCCCTTTTCATATCAATTTACTAGCCTAAGATTAGCATTCCTTATCGGTCATCTCAGCTCCTTGAAGATCCTTTTGCCGAGATAGACCCGGAGAGAGCCCTCTCCTGTCCTCGTAGGGCTAGCTACGAGGCTAAGGTTGGTTTGATGTTGCCTCGAGTCTCGCCTTCTTCAGCCTGTGGCAGATTCGAGCGCTAACACCTTGTAGAAGTAGGGATAATCAAGTTAAATTCCTACAAAAAACCACCACCCCTTCTAGCAGTCATCCATCACTCTCCTTTTGTGATTATGGACACCCTTTTCTGACCACATAAGGGTTGGAGAACCCCTTAAGTAAGTGGTCAGAAATCATTGAAGAATCCATAGGAGAGGAAGAACCTATATCACCTTCCCTAAAAAGGACCAAGAATAGGTAGACTGAGCTCTTCCCTATCCAAGAAACCAAAGGGGAGGCCAAGAGGAAGAATATAAGCCTGAGTTTTCTCATAAATGTCCATGGCCTAGTCTTTAAGGACCTTGACAAATTCATGATTTAAATATTTCTAATTTGTAGGAACTATTATTATATTTCTAATGAAAAAAAATTGAACTTGTTTCCTTCCACCCTCAAGGATGCAACCTTGCATTGGTTCATGAGCCTTCAAAACGGTCACATCACTACCTGGGCACAAATGAATAAAATGGATGATAAATACACAGATTATTTCAGTGATAAGGAGACAAGAGAAGAGATATTTAGATGACCTTAAGGCTAGATTAGTTGTTAGAAGATTATGAAGAAAGGATCTAACTCAACTATAGAAGAGTTAATAGTGGAAGAGCTAATTGTACCTTCGACCATGAATCACTCAAGCTTGTACTCCTTTAAGGGATTAGGAAGGATGTAATGGAGACCATTAATATGTTGTCTAGTGGAGATATTTACAAGCTTACCCATCAATACATCAAGACAATATTAAGAAAATCATTCTAGGGTTGCAAGGAAGAGAGGAAGATCTAGTCAAGGCCCAGTTCTCTCTTCTCCCTCCACCTCAACAATCAAAGACGAGATAGGAAGCATTATAGAAGACATGAAGAGTGATTTTTTGTGAAATTTTAACTTACATGTGGATTCTATGCAGATAAAGAGGAATTAAGAGGAAGAAGAAATGGCACTAGTTCTCTTTTTCCCTAGATTCACTAAGAGGCACACCATGAATTATTATCCATTGAATACCATACAAATATACTATGTTTTCAGAGAGAACGATGCAATATAAAAATTTCCCTCTCTTCCAAGCCTAAGGGTTATATAAAAGGGGAAGAGAATGACTTGGAGCATCTCTACATCATCAATCAAAGGAGGGCATAAAATCCTTGGTCATACCACCAATGCATGCAATGTGTGCACTATCCTTCTTTTAGTATAGAACAAAATGCACCCTTCCAACCCTGTTATCCTCCAAATCACTCATCTTGGTCAATGCCATTTTTGTGGTCCTATAGTCCTCGCAATTCCACTCACCCTATCAATCCACCCTTTAATCCAGACCAACCACAACCTCCTCAATGGGGAAATCCTTCACAAGGGTGTAGGCCTCAGGAATCCCAAACTCTGACCTTGTTTCCTCCTCCTCCTTCTCAAGCACAACTGCCCCATAATAATGCACCTAAGAAATCTAAAATTACTACCTAAAAAAATCTAAAATCGAATAACGAGACGACACAAAAGGTATATAGTGGGGAAACATCCTATATTTCTTATGTTGTGGAAGTCCAATAGATCAAACATAGGTATGGGAAGTACTTCCAAAGTGTCACCAACCTTGTCCACTTAAAGATATTGAATAAGAAAAGGAAGACAATACCCCTCAAGATAAAAACAACTCTTATCCTCAAAGGTTGGTCCAACCTAAGTAGGACATCCCAAAACAATTTGAATTTGTGGGAGAATGAAATAATAGATCTGTTAATATGTCCCTTTGCTAGGAAATCAACTATGTTCACATTTTCAACTAGATTAATATGAAAGAGTCTTCTATGAGGTCTCGAAGAATAAAAACAGATTGCCCTACTATCAATGGTGTTGGGAATCTTCGTGATTTAATGGTTGGTAGGGTTATCTATACAAACTACTTCGTATTGGGTGTGGAGCCTGATTATCATCCTAATTTTGACATCTATTTTTCTGCTAGATGTATACCCGAGAAGACTGTACACCCCTCCACGTAGGGGGGGACTTGTCCCCCCACGGGGGTTCTGGAGAAGCGTAAAATTTTCTTGTAAAATATTGTAATTTCGTAGAAAATATAGGACGTTAATTAGGAAGATGATATGATGGTAGAAGTTATGTTTAATTTAGAGTTTCTAACCCTAGAAGGAAATCCCTCTTTCGTATGAGGAAATTTTGTATTGACGTTGTGTATTTTGCATGTATTCTGAGTGATAAAGTGTAAGGGGGACTGAGTGAGAGAGTAGAACATATTAGAGTGCATTTTTTGTAGGTTGCATCTCTTCAGTTTGCTGGATAATATAAAGGAATGATTGGCTGTTTGGCCATGGACATAGCCCAAGTTGGGTGAACCACATATATTTTTCTCTCTCTTGTTTTATATGTTTTATGTGTTTGTATTTTTTCATATTTTTATGTGTTACATTTCTATATAATATATAATTCTATAAAAACTAGTGTCATAGTCAAAGTTATATTTGGCTAATAAACTCACAGGAGAGAAGGGTTCCTAGTTCGAGGGGGAGCAATGGCAGAAAATGGTAGGCTTAGGGTCGGGAAATTTTATGGCCAAAACTACGAACTGTGGAAGATGCATATGGAATATTATTTTTATCATAAATATTTCTACCTACCATTAAGCCGAAAAACAAATAATTTGTCAAGTATGATAAACGAATAATGGGAGATTCTCGATGAAAAGTAAATTGGAACAATACGGTTGTGCATGGTGGTGTTGATAGCTTTTAATATTTCAAAGAAAATGAAAATAGAGGTTTTAATGAAGGCATTGGACTCAATATATGAAAAACCCTTGTCCTCAAATAAGGTATTTCTTACGAAGTTTTTATTTAGTATGAAATTTTGGAAGGTGGATCTTTTGTTGAAAATTTAAATAAATTTAAAACAATTATGAGTCAGTTCAGTTATGTAGGGGTAAACTTTGATGATGAAGTTACGGCTCTATTATTTCTATGCTCATTGACATAAAATATCCAGTGAAACATCGGGTAATTCTTTGAGTGCAAATACTAGGGGAAGAAAAATGGAAAAAGGATAGAGCCCAAGATATTGCAGTAAGTCAAGAAAAAGTAGATGAACATCCATATTTGGGATATTGTGTTGGAAATGCGGGAATAAAGGACAATCGAAAAATATTGTAAGTCTTGGAAGGGAAAAGAAGGAGACGCACAACAAGAAAACAATCATGAAGAAAATGTGAAAGGTGATGTGTTACAAGATGCTTTTATTCTTTCTTTAGAAAATTTTATTCATTCCTGGTTGGTAGACTCAAGGCCTCATTCCATGCCGCACCTAATAAGAAACAATTCCATGACTATGTTGAAGGATATTTTGGGCAGGTTCACATGGGCTATGATAAACACTATAAAATCGATGGAATGGGTAAATTTATTGTAAAAATGAAGAATGGAAACCAATGGTTATTAAAGGAGGTAAGGCATGTTCCAGATTTGAAGAAACATATGATTTCAACATGGCAATTAGGTGATGATGGTTGTGTGACAACCTTATAGATAAAACCTGGAAGGTCTCTAATGTAGCCCTGGTATTAGCAAAAGAGGAAAATGTTGGTGAGTAATATTTATGAAATGGTATTTATAATTGTGTTAATTATTTAACTAAATAGGAGTAGATGTATCATTATGGCATCATAGGTTTGGACACATGAGTGAGAAGGGAATGAAGATTTTTCACTCAAGAAATTTGTTTGTAGGTTTGGAGAATATTGATTTGGATTTTTGTGACAATTTTGTTTATTGGAAAAAAAAAAGAGTGAGATTTATTAGAGTTGGGAAATAAAAGAAGAGAGAAAAATTAGAGCTTGTGCATACAGATGTATGGGGACCTACTCAGGTATCATATATCGCTGGATCTTTTTATTATGTTAATTTTATTTATGATGCAACTGGAAAACTTGGATTTATTATATTTAGAATAAATTTGATGTATTTGTTACTTTCAAGAAATGGAAATATTTGGTTGAGATTGAGACAAGAAAGAAGTTGAATTCTATCATATCAGACAATGGAGGTGAATATTGCAACAAATATTTTGATAGATATGATTCAGAGCATGGAATTCGTAGAGAGAATATAGTTCCAGGAACAGTGTGAGAAAGGATGAACAGGAAAATCATGGAGCATACAAGGTGCATGAGATTGCAGGTAGGATTGCCTTTATAATTTTTTGAAAATGGTTTAGATACTGTTGTTTATCTAATAAATAGAGGGCCTTCAAGTTCCTTGGATGGCGGTGTTAGAGACGAGGCTTGGAAAAGTGAAAAGTTAAAATACTTTTTTTTTAAAGCCTTTTGGTTGTGAATCCTTTGTCCATATTAATAAATAAAATAGAACAAAGCTTGGGGAAGAATCAAATAAATGTAACTTTATTGGATATGGTATTAATGATTTTGGTTATTGCTTATATGATTATGAAAAATAAAAAAATCATTAGGAGAAGAGATGTAATATTCAATGAAAAGGTCTTGTATAAGGATCATATGTAGGAAAATAATCAGGCAAAAGAAAACAAAGAATACACAGTTCTTCACGAGCTCACAAAAAAAATTAAGGTTCCTGAAAAAAATTAATAATCGACAACCACAACAACAACCACCATGACAATAGCAACATCTACGTCAAACACCTGAAAGTGGTGTCAGAAGATCTACTAGGATAAGTAGACACCCTGAATGATACTCTCCTTCATTATATTATGTACTGTTGGTTGATTTTGGTGAACCAAAATTTTATGAAGAAGTAATGCGGGTAGAAACCAGGAATAAGTGGGAGCTAACCATGAAAGAAGAGATGGAATCCTTAATACATAACCAGATTTGGGACTTAGTCAGGTTTTCAGTAAGTAAAACAACATTGTAGAATAAACAGTTTTAGAGGTTGAAGGAAGAGATGGAGGAAGAAAAAGGTACAAAGCTAGACTTGTGGTGAAGGGGTTTGCATAGAAGAAAGGTATTGAATTTGATGAAATATTTTCTGTTGTTGTCAAAATAACTTCAATCAAAATCACTTTAAGTCTTGTAGTAGTGGAATATTTTCATATTGAATAGTTAGATGTAAATACAACCTTTCTCCATGGATATTTGGAGGAAGAGATCTATGTGCCACAACCACAAGAATATGATGTCAAAGGGAAGGAAAAATTAGTGGGCAGGATGAATAAGAGCTTGCACGGCTTCAAATAGAATCCAAGGCAATGGTATTCAAAATTTGACAGGTTTATGTCTGAATAAGGTTATACTAGATGTCTCTATTATTATTGTGTTTATCTGAAAAAAGAAAAATGACGTAAACTATATTATATTTTCATTGTATGTAGATGGCATGCTTGTTGCAGGGTCTAACATGCATGAAATAAATGTGCTCAAAATAAAATTGGAAAATTCATTTGCAGTGAAGGATTTGGGAGTTGCAAAATATATCCTTGGTATGAGAATAACTAGAGACAGAAAAAATCACAAATTAACATTGTCTCAGAATGAGTACATACAAATGGTGTTTGAAAGATTTAATATGCAGAATGAAAAACCAGTTAGTACACCTTTGGCTAGCCATTTCAAACTTAGTAAGGAGATGTGCCCAAAGACCAAAGAAGAAATTGATTATATTTCTAAAGCTCCATATGCATCAACACTTGAAAGTTTAATGTATGCAATGGTCTGCACAAGGCCTGATATTGCACATGTAGTGGGAGTTGTAAGCAAGTACATGAGAAATCCAGGAAAGGAACATTGGACGGCAGTGAAATGGATTCTTAGGTATTTGAGAGCTACCAAAAATTAAAAAATTATACTTTGGTGGTTCAAACGTTGCTCTACAGGGATATGTTGAGTCAGATATTGCAGGTGATAGAGATAATAGGAGAAGCACTATAGGGTATGTATTTACTGTAGGTGGAACAATTGTGAGTTAGGTGATGGAAAGTGTTGTTGCACTTTCAACAATGGGAACAAAATATATTGCTTCTATAGAGGTTAGTAAAGAAATTATTTGGTTACAATGGCTTATGGATGAATGGGGTAAGAAGAAAGAGATGGGCAGGTTATATAGTGACATCCATAACATCATTCATCTTAAAAATAACTCAACATTTCATTCAAATATAAAATACATATGACTCAAGTACCATTTCATACGACCAGTTTGGAAGATGGACAACTGAAAAGATTGTTTCGTCCTAACTCTCATTAACTTTTATTTATATAACATAATTGTTTCATTTGAGGGATCTCTCCTTTTATTCACCATATAAATAGAAAACGTTGCCTGGTGGTTTTGTACCGAATTTCATAACTTTTAATAACTTTTAATTATGTTGTATCTTTAAAAAAAAATAAAATTAGGGTAAACCATATAATTAAAATATGCTCTATGGGTAATATGCTTTATTTACTAGGAGAGATCTCATTTTTTTTACTTCCTCATTTGGGATCACATCTCTATAGGTGAAAACCTTAATACAGGTGAAAACCTCTTTTTTGAGTGCAAAACTTGAAGAAAGTTTTGCACCTACAAAAAATTTGATCCCTCTCAGACTTTATAGATCACGTGTTAAGATGGATTAGGTTGGTTTTTTACACATTGAGAAATAGATTCTTGAAATCACTTATTTAGGACGACAAGATTTCACACAATGCAGAAATTAAATCATTCTAATTTGGTGGTCTTTAGCCCAAGGCATAAATTAAATAATTCCAATTTGGTGGTAAGAGTGATTCATTACACATGATCACATCCATGGAGTCTATGAAAAGGTTTAAAAAAAAGGTAAAACCTAAAAATCTATCGAGTTCGTACAGTGATATTATTTTCCACTCGGCACAACTCTTCTCACAAATATTATTTCACTCTTAGTGTTGCCACAAAGATGCTTCCTCACAAATACAATTCACACTCTCATAGAGATGATTCCTCACAAATACAGACCTCTTCATTCCAAATTTATTAAATATAATAATACTAATACTATAATATATTAATATGAATATTATAAATAATAATAATATTCTTATTAATATTTTAATATTAATATTAGGGTATTTAGCCCTTAGGCTTCACCTAAATAAACATCTTTTCTCATTGTTCACAAATATAAAGAGGAGTATGGAGTAAATATAAAAGAGGTTTTATTTTTTACCATACCGCTCCTTTATTTCTATTTCTATTTATATTTATTTTCCATACCTCTCTATACCTCTTTTATATTTATTTATTTACAATACCTCTTTTATAAATACTGTATCTGGCCCATAGTATTTAGCCCATGGTATTAATAATAATTTCTTCCATGGTATTTGGCCCATAGGCTTCACCTAAATAAAACCTCAATTTTTAGTTTTCATAAATATAAAAAGGTTTTGAGTAAATATAAGATGTTTTATTTATTTACCATAGCTTTAGTCTTTTTATATTTTTTGTTTATTTACCATACCTCTAGAGTAAGTATAAAAAATAGATTTTATTTATTTACCATACCTCCAGTTTATTTATATTTTTAATTTATTTATCATACCACCTATAAAAATAGTTTTTTTTTTAATTTACCATGCCTCCATTTTATTTATATTTATTTATTGACCATAACTCACATTACATATTTGACTAAAAATAAATTTTATTTTGACTCAATAATTTAGAAGTGTTCATAATCATCGTCATAAATGTTCTAAAATTGAACAAATTCCTCTAAGGAAACGGTTATCCATTTTAATCAGCATCATTATCTATCATTAGCATCCACTAGTGGCTGTATTTGGGGCGGTACCAAACACATGCAAATGTCATCACCATATCAGGATGCACTCCTCCATAACGATCCATCATTGCCCTTGACCTCTACATAGGTCAAAAATGCTAAGAGTGTCAACTAACAAGTTAACTCACCCTTCCTAGTGAACTCTCTAGGCCAATACCTCACTCAACCCCTTCCAAATTGTGATTGGGTCTAGATTCCAAAAGGTCCTCACTCCACCCTACCTCATGTGTGAAAAGGGTTCAGGACATCACTCCACTCTTCCCAAACTATGATTAGGGTCTAGGACCTCACACCACTATTCTAGAGTGTTACTAGGGTCTAGATGCTAAAGGTCCTCACTCTCTTCATTTTGTTGGATAATATAAGGGAAGGACTGATTGTTTCTCCATGAACATAGGCCAAGTTCGGTGAACCACGTATATTTGTGTCTCTCTTGTTTTATATGTTTCATGTGTTTGTATTTTTTCATATTTTTATGTGTTCAATTGTTGTATAATATATAATTGTATAAAAAATAGTATCATAGTCGAAGGTATATTTGGCTAATAAACTCGTAGGACAGAAGATTTCATGGTTCGAGCAGGAGAAATGGCGGAAAATGGTAGGTTTAGGGTTAGGAAATTTAACGGCCAAAAATATGAGTTGTGGAAGATGGAGATGGAAAATTATTTTTATTAGAAATATTTGTACCTACCATTAAGCTTAAAAACAAACAATTTGTCGAGTATGACAGATGAATAGTGGGATATTCTCAATGAAAACTAAATTGGAACAATACGGTTGTGCCTGGTGGCGTTGATAGCCTTTAATATTTCAAAGAAAACGAAAATAAAGGTTTTAATGAAGGCATTGAACATAATATATGAAAAACCCTTGTCCTCAAATAAGGTATTTCTTATGAAGTTATCATTAAGTATGAAATTTGGGAAGGTGGTTCTTTTGCTAACCATTTAAATAAATTTAATACAGTTATGAATCAGTTAAGTTATGTAGGGGTAAGCTTCGATGATGAAGTTAGGGCTCTGTTATTTCTATGCTCATTGCCAAAAATTTGGAATGGTTTAGCTATGTCCATTATTAGCTTTTTCTATGGATCTAATACTTTAAAGTTTGATGATGTTATCAGTGCCATCCTTAGCAAGGAAATGTGATGGAAAAGCTCCAGTGGGACATCGGGTAATGCTTTGAGTGCAAAGACTAGGGAAAGAAAAATGGAAAGAGTAAAGATCTCAAGATATCGTAGTAAGTCAAGGAAAGGTAGATGAATGTCCAGATTGGGGATAATGTGTTGGAAATGTGGGAAGAATGGACACTCAAAAAAGACTGTAAGTCTTGGAAGGGAGAAGGAGGAGACGCACAACAAAAAAATAATCATGAAGAAAATGTGAAAGGTGATGTGTTACAAGATGCTTTTATTCTTTCTTTATAAAATTTTATTGATGCCTAGTTGGTAGATTCAGGGCCTCATTCCATGCCACACCTGATAAGAAAAAATTCCATGACTACGTTCAAGGATATTTTGGACAGGTTCGCCGGGGCAACGATAAACACTATAAAATCGTTGGAATGGGTAAATATCTTGTAAAAAGGAAAAATGGAAACCATTGGTTATTAAAGGAGGTAAGGCATGTTACATATTTAAAGAAACATATGATTTCAACATGGCAATTAGGCGATGAATGTTGTGTGAGAAATTTTACAGATAAAACCTGGAAGGTCACTAAAGTAGCCCTGCTATAGCAAAAGGAGAAAATGTTGGTACGTTGTATTTATGCAATGGTATTTCTAATTGTGTTAATGCTTAAAACTACATAGGATTAGATGCATCATTATGGCATCATAGGCTCAGACACATGAGTGAGAAGGGGGTGAAGATTCTTCACTCAAGAAATTTTTTTGCAGGTTTGAATAATATTGATTTTGATTTCTGTGAGAATTGTGCTTATTGGAAAAGAAAGAGAGTGAGATTTATTAGAGTTGGGAAATAAAATAAGAGAGAAAAAATAGAGCTTGTGCATACAGATGTATGGGGACTTACTTAAGTATCATCTATCGCTGGCTCTCATTATTATATTACTTTTATTTATGATGCAACTAGAAAAATTTGGATTTATTATATTTAGAATAAATTTGTTGTATTTGGTACTTTAAAGAAAAGGAAATGTTTGGTTGAGGTTGAGACAAGAAAGAAGTTAAATTGTATCATATCAGATAATGGAGGTGAATATTGCAGCAAATATTTTGATAGGTATGATTTAGAGCATGGAATTATTAGAGAGAATATAGTTCCAGGAACAGTGTCAGAAAGGATGAACAGGAAAATCATGGAGCATACAAGTTTCATGAGATTGCATTTAGGATTTCCTTTACAATTTTGGGAACATGTTGTAGATACTGTTTTTTATCTAATAAACAGAGGGCCTTCAAGTTACTTGGATGATGGTATTAGAAAGGAGGCATGGACAAGTAAAAAGGTAAACTAATTTTTTTCTAAAGCCTTTTGGTTGTGAAGCCTTTGTCCATATTAATAAATAAAATAGAACAAAGCTTGAGGAAAAATCAACGAAATGTACCTTTATTGGATATGGTCTTAATTATTTTGGTTATCGCTTATATGATTATGAAAAATCAAAGAATAATTAGGAGAAAAGATGTAATATTCAATGAAAATGTCTTGTATAAGGATCAGATGTAGGAAAACAAATAGGGAAAATAAAGCAAAGAATACACAATTCTTGATGAGCTCACAGAAAAAATTAAGGTTCCTAAAAATAATAAGAATCGACCACCACAACAACCACCACCACGACAACAACAACATCCAAGTCAAGCACCGGAAAGTGGTGTCAGAAGATATATTAGGATAAGTATGCCCCCTGAATGATATTCTTCTTCATTATATTATGTATTTTTGATTGATTTTGGTGAACCAAAATTTTATGAAGAAATAATGCAAGTATAAACTAGGAACAAGTGGCAGCTAGCCATGAAAGAAGAGATGGAATCCTTAATAAATAACCATAGTTGGGAGTTAGTCAGGTTTCCTGCAAGTAAAACAACATTGCAGAATAAAGGGTTTTAGAGGTTGGAGGAAGAATATGGATGAAAACAAAGGTACAAAGATAGACTTGTGGTGAAGGGGTTTGCATAGAAGAAAGGTATTGAATTTGATGAAATATTTTCCCTTGTTATTAAAATAACCTCAAACAGAAATATTTTAAGTCTTGTAGTAGTGGAAGATTTTCATATTGAATAGTTAGATATAAAGACAACTTTTCTCCATGGTGATTTGGAGGAAGAGATCTATATGCCACAACCACAAGGATATGATGTCAAAGGGAAGGAAAAATTAGTGTGCAGGATGAATAAGAGCTTGCATGGTTTAAAAATGGCTCCAAGGTAGTGGTATCCAAAATTTATAGGTTTTTGTTTGAACAAAGTTATACTAGATGTCTGTATTATTATTGTGTTTATCTAAAAAAAACGAAAAATGATGGAAACTATATTATATTGTCATTGTATGTAGATGGAATGCTTGTTGTAGGGTCTAGCATGAGGAAATAAATGTGCTCGGAATAAAATTGGTAAATTCATTTGCATTGAAGGATTTGGTAGCTGCAAAATAAATCCTTGGTATGAGAATAACTAGAGACAGAAAAAATCACAAATTAACATTCTCTTAGAATGAGTACATACAAATGGTGTTTGAAATATTTAATATGTAGAATGAAAAACTAGTTAGTACACCTTTGTCTAGCCATTTCAAACTTAATAAGGAGATGTGCCTGAAGAACCAACAGGAAATGGATTATATGTTTAAAGTTCCATATGCATCAACACTTGCAAGTTTAATTTATGCAATGGTCTATACAATGCCTGAGAAATCCAAGAAAAGAACATTGGATGGCAGTGAAATGGGTTCTTAGGTATTTGAGAGCTATCAAAAATAAAGAATTATGCTTTGGTGGTTCAAACATTGCTCTACATGGATATGTTGAGGTAGATATTGCAGGTGATAGAGATAACAAGAGCAGCACTATAGGATATGTATTTACTGTAGTTGGAATAACTGTGAGTTAGGTGAGGTAAAGTGTTGTTGCACTTTCAACAACAAATGAAAAATATATCACTACTACAGAGGTTAGTAAAGAAATTATTTGGCTACAAAGGCTTATGGATGAATGGGTTAAGAAGCAGGAGATGGGAATGTTATATAGTGACATCCATAGTGTCATTCATCTTGAAAAGAACTCAAAATTTCATTCCAAGAAAAAACACATACAACTCAATTACCATTTCATACGGTCAGTTTGGAAGATGGACAACTGAAGCTGGAAAAGATACACACTAGCCAGAATCCTACAGATATGTTAAAAAAAGTTGTAACCAAGGAGAAACTGATGTTATTCTCAGTTTCAATTGGTATTGAAGTGTAATGATGAATATGAGAGACAACGAGGTCCAAAGTGGAGGCATTTTCCAGTAAACAAAGTAAGAGTGGAGTTGCTACAATCAATCTCCAAGTGGGAGATTGTTGAGTGTGGGGCCTGATTATCATCCTAATTTTGAGGTCTTTATTCCAGCTAAATTTATACCCCAGGAAGATTGTACACCCCTCCATGCAGGAGTTCATGGGGGCCCATCCCCCCCAGCTAGGGGGTTTGGGTGCCAGCAATCCCTCGATGCGGGTTTGGGTGTAGCACCCCTAAAGCTAAAAATAGATGTAAAATTTACTTGTATAATATTGTAATTTCATAGTAAATCTAGATCGATCATTAGGCAACTAATCTGATCATAGAAGTTATGTTTAATTTATTTTTTTCCCTATAAGGAAACCCCTCTATCGTATGAGGGAATTTTGTATTGAGGTTGTCGATTGCTTGTGTATTCTGAGCAAGAAAGAAAAAGGGGGACTGTATGAGGGAGTAGAGGATATTACAATGGATATGTTGTAGGTTGTGTCTCTTCATTTTTCTGGATAATAGAAAGGAAGGACTAGATATTGGGTCAACCACATATATATGTTTCTCCCTTGTTTGATATGACATTTGTGTTTGTATTTTCACATAATTTTATGTGTTCCATTGCTCTCTAATATATAATTATCTAACAGTTGGATCTTGGTACTTTAGTAGTGGATGTGCACATTAAAAATATTGTAGTCCCAAACACATTGATTGACCTTGCATGATTAGGAGATCATGAATTTTTCTCAAAATTGAAATTGCTCGAAAATGTACTGAACCTAAGTGACCGGGTAGATCTCGTCGTTCTATTTCTGGCGTAGCAAACGGTTCGAAAAACCTATGTCGTATGAGAGAGATTTTGCATTCTGATTGATTTCCCAAACAGTTAAAATTTTTGTGACAGAGGTGACTGGAATGCCCAATCAGCATGCAGGTACAGTCAAGAAAAATAGAATATTCTCAAAATATTCCATTTTCTAGACCAGCAATATTTTTCCACATGGTCCCTCTTGGTTCGTTGAAGGGTATGAGTTGTTTTTGAGGTCTAATGGATGGGTGACACGTGGCCATCCTAGAGGTTACCACGTGTCCCTTGTACAATTTTATAAAATTATGGTGGATTTTGGGGGGTTCGACCCCGTCACCTCCAAGCGCACTTGTAACTTTGACCAACTTTGCTATCAGATGTGACTTAACCTATTGGTTTTCCATTTTTTTAATATTCCCAACTAGCAATGGCTAATTGGAATATTCGATTTTTGGTCAATTTTTCTTTAAGTAGATAGCTTATGAATAAACATGAATAAAGGGACCACGACTCACTCTAAAATAAAACACACATGGTAATTAAGGGGGCTGAGTTGGGCACGTAGCAAAGAGGTATTACCATGGTGTCGTGGGTGGAGGCAGACGCAGCCAAGGGATATTACCATGGTATCATGGGTGGAGGCGGCCATAGGTTTGGAGAGCGGCCAATGCTATATGAAGGAGATAGTCCCCTCATACTTATATCAGGGAGAATTTATGCATTTTGAATCTAGTCATTGCGACTATTGAGCACGTTGGATGTTTAGCCTATCTACAGTGTTGTTTAGTGCATTGAGTGTCTTCGTCAGGAGATCTCACCCTTAGCCCCAGGGGACTTCGAGTGCCTGCTCGAGTGAGGTATTCCCTCCAATATCTTGTAGGAAGATCGATCCATTGTATTTGTGGAGTAGCAGTGTATTTATTAACTGTGCAGCACCTGTGGAGGATCAGCGTGTTTATTGACTGTGTAGGAGGACACAGTCTGTAATTGGGGAGCTTCGGTTGTATTCTTGGAGGATCGTGGATACAAGATTGAGCACAGGAGTAGTAGCACATCTATTGGGGGAATTTCTAGATCAGCGGGTGACTTTTTTATTGCAGATCTCAGACAGTGGCGACATGATCAATTGTAGGGAAGCACAGATCCGTAAGGAGGAATTTCAGGACAACCATTTTCAACAACTGGAACACAGATTTGTAACACAGTCATTCCATGCAGCCTTTTGAGAATAGATCTTGACTTGCCTTGTGCAAGTTTAGGTGTTATCGCTTGATCACCTATTGTATTCCTATATATTTATCCGATTAATAAAATGGATTAGCGTTCTCTTATTTCTTGAGTATCTGTGCATGATTTATATATACATGCTATTGTATGTCTGCAACCTATTATTTCTTCCAGTTGCATTTAGATTTTTGTACCACTTGCTGTGTTTTTCCCCACACTCTTAGACAGAGTCTAGAAAGGGCCAGATAGCCTCCAGATCTCATCCTCTTTTCAGAGGTGAAATATCTGCCAAATTCCTTCCCAGTTAATCTCTAGTTAGAGTTTGTTGTGTTTTATAGATGTCCCTTAAAAGGGATATTATAGTGGTATTAGAGCATAGATCTGGCTCAGCCTGTGGAGCTAGTAGTCTATGTCATCGGAAGAAAAACCATACATCTGCTACAGAGGTAGGAAGTACAGAGATATTTATCGTAGGTTGAAGAACACCTACGGAGAAGGAGACTGCATTCGGGTGGTGGACATAGAACAAGAGGAGCCTGCGGTAGAATCAGAGCAGAGAGAGCCAATAGCGGATGATACCGATGCTAACAGTTTGGGGAAGCACTCCTCAAATCAGTGTAGGATCTGGCAAGGCAGATAGAGGTGATGGGCCAGAGATTCACGGCTATGGAGGCTAGACAACATGAAATCCCAAGGGGTTTCCAGGTTGATGAGGGGTCAGACACATCCCACCATTTGCAGGAGAAGGTTGCCGCTCCACACGAGGCATCACATGCCCCCATTTGTGCCACTATGCCCACTTTTCTGAGTACAGATACAGGGATAGGAGGACAGGAAGAACTAGACAGCATAAGTGATTTTTTTGCTGAGTATCAGGCAGTTGGACAAGCATTGAAGGATGCCATTTTATTTAAAGACTTTGTTCAGATCAAGCGGGACAGCAGACCTCACGATCATCACAAAGGGCACAGACATTATCATGATGGAGACACCCAGTGCATAGTGAGCCGATTCCATTTTCCTATGTTTGATGGTTCATCAAATAGTTCAGCAAAGTCTTGGGTGGAGAAGCTGGATGTATATTTCCAGCTCAACTAGATGGTAGAAATGGAGGCCATCAAGGTGGCCACACTGAATTTGGAGGGTGAGGCTCAAGATTGGTGGTTCCATGGAAGGGTGACACTTGGGCACTCTGTCGTGACTACATATGCCTAGTTCACTCAAAGACTGATAGACAGGTTCGATTGGAAGGAACCAGAGGAGCACTTTGTTGAGTTGACAAGGCTCAAACAGACTGGGAGTCCTGAGAAGTATATTGCATATTTCTTGAGGATTTCAGTGATGGTGCTAGATCTATCTGCAGCACGGATGATCTATATGTTTGTTGAGGGGTTAGCAGAGCCACTTTAGAGTCTAGTCAGATCCACTAGACCATCCACACTCCAAGATTCCATTGGCAGAACTTGGGACTTGCAGGATGCCTTATCTCCAACTAGAACACCTTACCCCCAGAAACAAGCTTTCCAACCAAAGGGGAAGGATGTGAGGATTCCACCTCTAAAGGGGAATCAGGGTAGGGTACAGCTCGGTGATTATGCCTGGAGGGAGTTGAAGAAGAAGAGGTTATGCTTTACTTGTCAGGATCCGTGGGCACCAGGTCACAAATGTGCTTCCGGAAAAGCACATTTCATTGAAGTCTTCTCCGAGAGTAGCGGGGAAAAGGATGAATATGAGGATGGGGAGGCAGGAGATAGTCAAATGGAGCAAGATCATTTGCCACCTCCACCTCCAGGGGCAGGAGGTGCAGTTTTTGCACCCACATGGGGGACCCTTTCATCATTGTGAGGAGTACCCAAGTATTGGATGCTGTGGGTCCGAGGGATAGTGTGGGGGCAACAATTTTCAGTTCTGGTAGATAGTGGGACAACCCATAACTTCATCGATTCACATATGGTTGAAAGGAGAGGCATACCAATAGAAATATTCGATGGATTTTCACTATTGGTCCCAGGAGATCAAACGATGTAGTGTGCCAGGTATGTTCCAGAGTTGGCAGTGACGATGGTTACCTACATAGTGACTGACCATTTTTTCATGGTTAACATATCGGATACCAATATGGTATTGGGTGTGCAGTGGCTGATCACTTTGGGAAAAGTCACCACAAATTGGGAGGCCTTCGAAATGGAATGGGATGACAAGAAGACTCGGAAGCATGAGAAGATACATGGGATGCACACTTACCCACCTCAAACTGTTTTAGCTCACTAGATGGAGGAAGACTTCCAAAAGGGAGACATAGCATGGGCAGTTGAGTTATGTGCATCAGTGGAGGAGGCTACTAGGTAGATAGTTCATCCGGATATACAGGCTATCCTCTATGTATATGAGATGGTATTTGGAGAGATACCTCTAGGATAGCCACCAGATCGAAGGTTTTAGCACACTATTGAGTTAGAAAAAGGCATCCAGGTCATTATTACCACACCCTATAAGCACCCTAAGGCCTATCGGGATGAGATTGAGTGGGCCATCCAGGTGTTGTTGGCTCTTGGAAATATTCGGACTAGCACCAATCCTTTTGCTTCTTCAATGGTGTTGGTGAAGAAGAAGGACGGCACATTGAGAATGTGCATTGATTATAGGGCCCTAAATAAGAAGACCCTGAAGAACAGGTACCCCATACCGTGAATTGATGAGCTGATGGATGAGCTGAGATGAACTCAGTTCTTCTCAAAGATTGATTTGAGATCCGGGTACCACCAGATTCGCATGAGGGAACAGGACATTCCCAAGACTGCTTTCAGGTGCCATTACAACCACTTTGAGTTTTTGGTTATGCCTTTCGATCTAACCAACGCCCTAGCTACCTTCTAGTCGTGCATGAACCATATCTTCTGCAGTCATCTGAGGAAGTTTTTGTTGGTATTTTTTTATGATATATTGATATATAACAGGACTTGGGAGGAGCATCTCCAACACATAGAGATAGTATTGCATATCTTGGAGGAGCAACAGTTCTATGCTAAGCTCTCCAAGTTTGAATTTGGGATGATGGAGATGTTGTATTTGGGACACATCATAGGACTGAATGGAGTGAGGGTCCATGAGGAAAATATCAGGGCCATCAGAGACTGGCCAAAGCTGAGAAATGTGATGGAACTTCGAGGATTTATTAGCATCTGCACCTATTATAGAAAGTTCGTCAAGATTTTTTCTCAGCTTGTGGTACCCCTTATAGATCTGACGAAGAAGGGGGCGTTCAGTTGGTTGGATACAGCACAATGGGCTTTTGATAGGCTCGAGGAGGTTATGAGTAGCTGTCCAGTGCTTGCATTTCTAGATTTTATGCAGCCTTTTGTTTTGGAGTGTGATGCATCAGGAGAGGGGATCAGCGCAATCTTAATGCAGGGAGGCCATCTTATAGCCTTTGAGAGTAGAAATCTCCTTCCTCATGAGCACTTGTATCCTATATATGATGAAGAGATGTTGGCCATTATGCATGCATTGGCCAAGTTCCAGAAGTACTTAGTGGGCAGTAGGTTTCGGGTAAGAACCGATCACAATAGCCTGAGGTTATTTTTGGAGCAGAAACAACTATAGGAGAGGCAACAGAAGTGGACCAGCAAGATCCAGGCTTATGACTTTGACATCGAATATGTCAAAGGGAAGAATAATGTGGTAGCCAATGTACTTTCACGTAGGCCAGCTACATTGTCTATGATTAGCTTGGATACAGAATGAAAGGCTCGACTTTTGGTGGAGTACTCCAAGGATCGATTTGCTTGTGAGGTTCTGGATGGTCAAGTGACATATGACAGATATAGGGTGATAGATGAGATCATCTACTACAGAGAAAATATCTTCTTGATGAGGGCTCCCAGCTCAAGAAGAAGATACTTCAGGCATCTCATGACTCACCATTGTCCAGACATCAGGGGTTTACCAAAACCTACCGAACCATCAGAGAGAGGTTCTCATGGAAAGGTCTCAAGGGGGACATGCTCTGGCATATCAGGGAGTGTGAAGTTTTCCAAAAAAATAAGGGGGAAATGAGCCATCCCGCAGGCTTGTTGCAGCCTCTACCCATTCTGGAGGGGAAATGGGAGAGCATTTCGATGGATTTCATCATAGGGTTTCCCACATTGCAGGCAAGGATTGTATGTATGTCGTCGTTGATCAGTTGATGAAATACACACACTTTTTTGCCATATCCATACACTATACAGCAGCACAGGTGTCGGAGCTAGTCTTCAAAGAGATTTTCAAGTTGCATGTTATTCCCAAGGCCATCATCAGTGACAAGGACAGTCACTTCATGGGAAGATTCTGGCAGGAGCTTTTTTGGTTGATAGGGCAAGATGACACCGAGCACCAGCTATCACCCACAGACAGATGGGCAGACAGAGATAGTTAACAAGTGGCTGGAGGGCCATTTGCATAACTATGTTAGTGGGTAGCAGA
The DNA here is from genome assembly GCA_034641835.2 of Pinus albicaulis. NCBI lineage: Eukaryota > Viridiplantae > Streptophyta > Pinopsida > Pinales > Pinaceae > Pinus > Pinus albicaulis. The sequence continues at coordinate 643,556 of CM076574.1, read as the reverse complement.
GAGCGTGGCTAAAGTGGCTGCATCTAGGGGAGTACTGTTACAACAACACATATCCCATGTCCATCGGCATGACACTGTTCTATGCTTTGTATGAGTACCATTCTTTTTCTTTTGTTGATATGATGTTGGGAGCTAGCAAGGCTTCGAGGGCCAAAGATTGGATTCAGGAGAGTCAGGACATTCTCCGCGCTCTCAAGGATAACATTGCTACAACGTAGAACTAGCAGAAGTGGTATGCTGATAGGGGTCAAATGGTAAGAGAGTTTGAGGTAGGAGACTTGGGTTACCTACGTTTACAGCTATACCGAAAGTCATCACTGAAACAGAAGGGAGCTGAGAAGCTCAAGCCTCATTTTTATGGATCATACAGGGTGATATGCAGAGTTGGACAAGTTGCGTATGAGTTGGAGCTACCCCAAGGCAGGAAGATTCATAACATCTTCCATGTGTCATGTCTGAAGAAGGCATTGGGGAAGCAGGTGACAATGACAAAGGAGCTGCCACCTACAGATGGTGAAAGGCATTTGGTATTACAGCCTGAGGAAATTATTGACACCAGGGAAAGGCAGTTGCGGAATAGAACAATCCCAGAGTTCTTGGTGAGGTGGAAGAATTTGCCAGATGAGGATGCGACTTGGGAGAATGAGAAAATATTGCAGCATCCATCAGTACAATTGCTTGGGGACAAGAAACATTCTGCTGGGGGAGATTGTAATATTCCCAATTAGCAATGGCTAATTGGAATATTCGATTTTTTGTCAATTTTTCTTTAAGTAGTTAGCTTATGAATAAACGTGAATAAAGGGAGCACAACTCACTCTAAAATAAAATGGACATGGTAATTAACGGAGCTGAGTTGGGCACGTAGCAAAGAGGTATTACCATGGTATCATGGGTGGTGGCGCATGCAGCCAAGTGATATTACCATGGTATCGTGGGTGGAGGTGGCCGTAGGTTTCGAGAGCGGCCAACGCTATATAAAGGAGATAGTCCCCTCATTCTTATATCAGGGAGAACTTATGCATTTTGAATCTGGTCATTGTGACTATTTAGCACGCTAGTTTTTTAGACTGTTTGTAGCACTATTTAGTGCATTGATTGTCTCTGTTTGGAGAACTTGCCCTAAGCCCCAAGGGACTTCGAGTTCCTCCTCAGGTGAGGTAGTCCCACCAGTATCTCGTAGGAAGATCGATCTGTTGTATTTCTGGAGGAGCGGCACATTTATTTATTGCACAACACCTGTGGAGGAGCAGTGTTTTTATTGACTGCACAGCAGGATGCAGTCTGTAATTGGGGAGCTTCGGTTGTATTCTTGGAGGATCGTGGACATAATATTGGGCGTAGGAGTAGTAGCACATCTATTGGGGGAATTTCTGGATCAGCGAGTGACCATTTTATTGCAGATATCAGATAGTGGCAGCATGATCAATTAGAGGGAAGCACAGATCTGTAAGGAGTAATTTCGAGACAACCATTTTCAGCAACTGGAACGTAGATCTGTAACACAATCATTCCATGCAGCCTTCTGAGAATAGATCTCAACTTGCCTTGTGCAAGTTTAGGTGTTATCACTTGATCACCTATTGTATTCCTCTATATTTATATGATTAATAAAATGGCCCAGCGTTCTCTTATTTCTTGAGTATCTATGCATGCTTTATATACACACACTATTGTATGTCTGCAACCTATTATTTCTTCCAGTTGCATTTAGATTTCTGTACCACTTGCTGTGTTTTTTCCCACACTCTTAGATAGAGTCTGGAAAGGGCCAGATAGCCTCCAGATCTCATCCTCTTTTCAGAGGTGAAATATATGGTAAATGCCCTCCCAGTCCATCTCTGGTTAGAGTTTACTGTGTTTTGGAGATATCCCTAAAAATGGATATTACAAGTTTAAATTGAAATTTTTTACGTTGCAAGTCAGAGGGGGGGACCGTCGGTGGTCCCAACCCGCCGATGGCCCTGTGGTTGTGCTCACATGTATTAACTAAAACCGTGACATAAAACTGAAATGACCCAGGGTTACAATTGTAACTCTAGTGGATAAATACAAAGGCTTATCACATGGGAATTTTCCGAAATAAATTTTGATGGTTGTTTAAATATGATGCTAACTCCGCCTTCAACTAGTCCACAAGCGTTCACATGTATAACCTCTAGTGTGAATATTTGGGAAATTCAACTTCACACTAGGTTATTCTCCAAAGTTTACACATATTTTTAACTCTAACCGCGAGGTTTAAGGGGGTCGGCATGTGGCAACCCCAACCCTTAACCACAAAACTAAATGCGACATCTAGATTTGTTAGACAATTTAGCACTGTTGACCCCCTTAGCTCTGGATAACTGTAGTTCTCCATAATTAGTGGAGTTTTTGTATTTGTCATTGGGAAAATGGCTAGGGAGGTCAATTTTCAACAAATTTCGGTAAAACAAGAGTCTTCCTAGTCTAATTTGAGCATTCTCGAGCCATTGGTGTAGGGAAAACAGCCATTGGAGGCTTGTAAAAACATTTATTTGCAATTTTGAGCATAATGAAAAATAGGGACATGCCATTGGGAGCTCGACCAACAGATGTAGCCCAGGAGGGTTGAACTGTTTCATCATGCCTACTGTGTAAATCTTATGTGTGATGTTATTTATCTATTATACAGTGTTTTTTAATGTTATTTAGGCTTATTTACATGCTTAAAACTCACAAATTCATCTACGTTTCATGGTTAAATTACACATTCCTTAATGAAACAAATGGAGACAAATTGTACATGTTTTATAACTAAAAATACACTTAGCAGAAAAAACTAATATAGTCCTCTCAAATATGGTAGGTATTGGAGGTAGAGTTTATTCTCTAGTGTTGTTGTATGCAAATATTTGTTTAACTATTTGGAAGTGTTCACATACTTACTAGGCTCAAGCTTAAGAGAGGAGAAGGAAAATTGGTGGAAGCAAGAGGTTCTCAAAGTGAGCCACATCAAAGGATGACAAGATTGCCACATTATCCACCACCTAGTTCACCTCCAAAATAAGCAGAAGCAACATTAAGCATGCCTCCAGAGGAAGAAGAAATCCATGAAGAGGTGAATCCAAAATAAGAATAAAGGTTGTTTAGGAAAGCATTCCTTGACATGACTGAGATGGTGAGAGTCGTTTATCAAGAAAGGAATGAGATAATAGAAGGAGAAGGATCCAAACTTCACAAGGAAGGACAGGGATCGTGAGGACGTCAAAATGATGAAGATAAATCAAAGAAGGGAAATGGAGGAAATGGAGGAAATGGAAAGTCACCATCATCATCCTCTAATTCATCTTCAGTACATCTGCCACACAAGTCAAATAACACTAGTAAAATTACTTTTCTAAAACTTGATGTTAAGTTTGAACTGCCAATATTTAATGGTGAAGTCAATGCAAAAATTCTTGATAATTGGATTAGGCAATTGGAGGTCTATTTCAGAATTCATAACCTTCATGATGATGATACCAAAATCCAAATAGCTTCATTGAGAATGGAAGGTGCAACACTTGTTTGGTGGGAAGCCAAGACAAAGGAGGAGATGAAGAAGCATGGCAGGATTATCCTATCATGGACTGATTTCATTACTGCAGTAAAAAAATAGTTTTATCCATTAGCTCATATGCAAAAAGCCATAATGAACTGGAAAAATTTTAGACAAATGAAAGGACAGAATGTGCAAGAATACACCCAAGAATTTAGGAGAAGATCCCTCTTACTAGGGCTAGATTTTCAGAGGCAAGATAATTTTCTCAAGTACATAGGAGGCTTACATAGCTACCTAAGACATAATATTCTCATGTTTAACCCTACAAGTCTATATGAGTTATGTGTACAAGCCACACATATAGAAGCTAGAGGGAAAAACATTATTGATGAGGGTAGGAAGAAACCTTTTAAGGGAAAAAAAAAAGAGAAGAACTCAAAAGGTAAGGGTAAAAAGAATTCATTTGTCAATAAAGAGGGAGAAAAAGTGCTTTGTAAACATTGTTCAAGAGAAGGCCATGAAGATAATTTTTTTTTTTAAATTACATCTTGAAAAGAGGCCCAAACATCAGAACAACAAAGGGAAACAGAAAACTGTAGCTACAACTCAACATGATTTAGGAGAGGATTTAGGTGATGAATCTAAAATTACAACCATGGGATTGAAGAACATTAAGGGGAAATAAATTGAAACTAAACCTAGTACTAGTACATCAAACTGTCACATACAAGCTCCAAATGAAGAGAGAATTGAACTGTTTCATGTGAGGGTCATACCCAAAAATACCAAGATTGACACACTTTTCGACAGTGGGTCACAAGAAAACTTGATCTCTGAAGACTTGGTCAAGAAAATTAATCTTCAGACCATTCCACATCCAAAACCATATCCACTTGGGTGGATTTGCAAGGATGCAAATTTATAGGTTTCAAAGAAGTGCATATTGTGGTTTGCAACAACTGCACATTTTGTTGACACAGTTGAATTAGATATAGTTCCGCTTGATATTACAAATGTTGTGTTGGGAAGTCCTTACTTGTATGATAGGAAAGATATATTCCATCACCATGAGAACAAATACCATTTATTCAAAGATGGCAAGGAGTACATTGTTAGAGCACATCGCAAGAAGAAAAATATTGCAATGGTAAATGTTGGACAAGAGGCTGGTGAATTCAAGTAAGAATTTTGTTCTTCTAATGATTAAGCCTAAAGATGATGTTAATCATGAATCATTTGAGGATTTTGATCCTAATTTGAAATCATATTTATATGATGTAGTTTATGCACATCATGAGATGTTTCAGGAGCCAACATGATTACCTCCAAAAAGGGAGATTCAACATCAGATTCGGTTGCAACAAGATTGTCCTCTTTTAGACATCGACATGTATTGCATGTCGATAATGGGCAATGCTGAAATTAAGAGGCAAATCAACTTACAATGCCAAGTACTTGGCCATGTAGTTCACCCATAGTCTTTATTCCAAAGAAATATGGGACTTGGCGCATGTGTGTAGACTTCAAAGCTTTGAACAAGATAATGGTAAAGAATCAATACCCACTCCCAAGGATAGATGATTTTCTTGATCAGCTAAATGAAGAAAATTTTTTCACTAAGTTAGATCTATGAAGTGGACATCATCGAGTAAGAATTGCAAAAGGTGATATATGGAAGACTGCATTCAAAACCAAAGAAGGACTCTTTGAGTGGTTGGTTATGGCATTTGGTTTGTTTAATGCACTGGAAACATTCATGCGTATTATGGATAATGTTTTGCATCCATTTCTTGATGACTTTGTGATTTTTTATTTAGATGATATTCTAATTTTCACCAAAAATCGATAAGAACAAGTCTTGCATGTGAAAAGGGTGCTTGATTTTTTGAAGAAAGATAAATTAGTTCTTAAGATGTCCAAGTGTGAGTTCGGAAAGAATTCTTTGGTTTATTTGGGACACATTGTAGGAGGAGGTGAGTTAAGAATTATCCTTCTAAAGTGGAAGCCATTTTTAATTGGCCCACTCCCAAAATTGTAACCCAAGTAAGAAGTTTCTTAGGTGCAACTTAGTATTGGAGAAAGTTTATTGCTAACTTTTTTGCCAGAGCAGCTCCTATGCATGTAGTGACAAGTGTGAAGAAAGAATTCCAATGGGGAGGCAAACATCAGCAAGATTTTGAAGCTTTAAAAGACAAGATCAGTTTAGCTACGGTCCTTGAATTACCAAATTTTAGGCAGCCATTCGAGATACAAACTAATGCTAGTGATTATGCCATGGGCGCAATACTTTTGCAACATGGTAAGGCTATCGATTTTCATTCTGAAACATTCAATGGTGTTGTACCTAATTATCATTCATATTCCAAAGAGCTGTATGTGTTGGTAAAAAGTGTTAAGAAGTGGAAACACTACTTGATGGGTAAAAAGACCATTATACACACCGATTACCAACCATTACAATACTTGCAGTTGCAAACAAAATTGCAACAATCAAGACATTTCAGGTGGATGGGATTTCCTCAACAGTTTGACTTGGTTATAAGGTACAAAAAATATATTTTAAATAATGTGTTATTAGGGTCTAGATGCTAAAGGACCTCACTCTACCATGTTTGGTGTGTGATGGGGGTCTAACACCTCTCTCCACCATTACTTGTGTGTTATGAGGATCGACCTCCAAGAGGCAATCACTCAACATTGTCTGTTGAGCCCTCTCGATCTCTTAGACCCATTTCACATTCTGAAAGAGTGTCTATGTATGATGCAGGAATATCCACATTCCCTCTCAATGCGAGGATTAATCTCTAGGACACCCAAATTATCTTTGAATAACACAAACTTTTCACATGTCATACTTGATGGGTCTCATTAATAAGTAAATAGCAAGTCCCATTTGGCCTTCCTTCTTTCCATATTGACCTATTTTACTTCATCTAATGGTATACATTTTACTATTATGTGGTTACTAGGAAGACTAGAGGATGATTATCATATCTCATAGCCTAATGTGGTTACTATGTAGATGGAGAATGCATTAAAACATATTTAATATCAATTGATATATTAGAAGGAAGTTTCAGAAGATGTATGATTCTGGTCTCCTAAAGTTACTCACCCAAATCTTGACATGCTCGCTACAATTACTATATTCTAGTTTGGAGATCCACTAGATACGTGGGATGCACACTTACCCACCTCAAACTGTTTTAGCTCACCAGATGGAGGCATACTTCTGGAAGGGAGACATAGCATGGGCAGTTGAATTACGTGCATCAGTGGCGGAGGCTACCAGGTGGATAGTCATCTGGATATACAGGCTATGCTCTATGTATATGAGATGGTATTTGGAGATATACCTCTAGGATAGCCACTAGATCGGGGGTTTTAGCACACTATTGAGTTAGAACAGGGCATCCAGGTCATTATTACCACACCCTATAAGCACCCCAAGACCTATTGGGATGAGATTGAGTGAGCCATCCAAGTGTTGTTGGCTCTTGGACATATTCAGACTAGCACCAATCCTTTTGCTTCTTCAGTGGTGTTGGTGAAGAAGAAGGACGTCACATTGAGAATGTGCATTGATTATAGGGCCCTAAATAAGAAGACCCTGAAGAACAGGTACCCCATACCGCGAATTGAAGAGCTGATGGATGAGCTGAGATGAACTTAGTTCTTCTCAAAGATTGATTTGAGATCCAGGTACCACCAAATTCGCATGAGGGAACAGGACATTCCCAAGACTGCTTTCAGGTGCCTTTACAACCACTTTGAGTTTTTGGTTATGCCTTTCGATCTAACCAACACCCTAGCTACCTTCTAGTCGTGCATGAACCATATCTTCCGCAGTCATCTGAGGAAGTTTTTGTTGGTATTTTTCTATGATATATTGATATATAGCAGGACTTGGGAGGATCATCTCCAACACATAGAGATAGTATTGCATATCTTGGAGGAGAAACAATTCTATGCTAAGCTCTCCAAGTGTGAATTTGGGATGATGGAGATGTTGTATTTGGGACACATCATAGGACTGAATGGAGTGAGGTTCCACGAGGAAAATATCAGGGCCATCAGAGACTGGCCAGAGCCGAGAAATGTGATGGAACTTCGAGGATTTATTAGCATCTGCACCTATTATAGAAAGTTCGTCAAGAGTTTTTCTCAGCTTGTGGTACCCCTTACAGATCTGACGAACAAGGGGGCATTCATTTGGTCGGATATAGCACAACGGGATTTTGATAGGCTCAAGGAGGTTATGAGCAGCTGTCCAGTGCTTGCATTTCCAGATTTTACGCAGCCTTTTGTTTTGGAGTGTGATGCATCAGGAGAGGGGATCAACGCAATCTTAATGCAGGGAGGCCATCCTATAGTCTTTGAGAGTAGAAATATCCTTCCTCATGAGCACTTGTATCCTATATACAACAAAGAGATGTTGGCCATTATGCATGCATTGGCCAAGTTCCAGCAGTACTTAGTGGGCAGTAGGTTTCGGGTAACAACTGATCACAATAGCCTCAGGTTATTTTTGGAGCAGAAACAACTATAGGAGAGGCAGCAGAAGTGGATCAGCAAGATCCAGGCTTATGACTTTGACATCGAATATGTCAAAGGGAAGAATAATGTGGTAGCCAATGTACTTTCACGTAGGCCAGCTACATTTTCTATGATTAGCTTGGATACAGAATGAAAGGCTCGACTCTTGGTGGAGTACTCCAAGGATCGATTTGCTTGTGAGGTCCTGGATGGTTAGGTGAAATATGATAGATATAAGGTGATTCTTCTTGATGAGGGCTCCCAGCTCAAGAAGAAGATACTTCAGGCATCTCATGACTCACCATTGTCCAGACATCAGGGGTTTACCAAAACCTACTGAGCCATCAGAGAGAGGTTCTCATGGAAAGGTCTCAAGGAGGACATGCTCCGGCATATCAGGGAGTGTGAAGTTTGCCAGAAAAATAAAGGGGAAATGAGCCATCCCACGGGCTTGTTGCAGCCTCTACCCATTCTGGAGGGGAAATGGGAGAGCATTTCGATGGATTTCATCATAAGGTTTCCCACAGTGCAGGGCAAGGACTGTATGTATGTCGTCGTTGATCGGTTGACGAAATACACACATTTTTTTTCCATATCCATACACTATACAGCAGCACAGGTGGCGGAGCTATTCTTCAGAGAGATTTTCAGGTTGCATGGTCTTCCCAAGGCCATCATCAGTGACAAGGACAGTCACTTCATGGGCAGATTATGGCAGGAGCTTTTTCGGTTGATAGGGACAGAGATGACACTGAGCACCAGCTATCACCCACAGACAGATGGGTAGATAGAGATAGTTAGCAAGTGGCTGGAGGGCTATTTTCATAACTATGTTAGTGGGTGGCAGAGAGCGTGGCTAAAGTGGCTGCATCTGGGGGAGTACTGTTACAACAACACATATCACATGTCCATCAGTATGACAATGTTTTATGCTTTGTATGGGTACCATTATTTTTCTTTTGTTGATATGATGTTGGGAGCTAGCAAGGCTTCGAGGGCCAAAGATTGGATTCAAGAGAGTCAGGACATTCTCCGTGCTCTCAAGGATAACATTGCTACAACGTAGAACTATCAGAAGTGGTATGCTGACAGGGGTCAGATGGCAAGACAGTTTGAGGTAGGAGAATTGGTTTACCTATGTTTACAACTATACCGAAAGTCATCACTGAAACAGAAGGGAGCTGAGAAGCTCAAGCCTCATTTTTATGGATCATACAGGGTGATACACAGAGTTGGACAGGTTGCGTATGAGTTGGAGCTACCCGAAGGCAGCAAGATTCATAACATCTTCCATGTGTCATGTCTAAAGAAGGCATTAGGGAAGCAGGTGACAGTGACAAAGGAGCTGCCACCTACAGATGATGAAAGGCATTTGGTATTACAGCCTGAGGAAATTATTGACACCAGGGAAAGGCAGCTACGGAACAAAACAATCCCAGAGTTCTTGGTGAGGTGGAAGAATTTGCCAAATGAGGATGCGACTTGGGAGAATGAGAAAATATTGCAGCATCCATCACTACAATTTCTTGGGGACAAGCAACATTCTGCTGGGGGAGATTGTAATATTCCCAATTAGCAATGGCTAATTGGAATATTCAATTTTTGGTCAATTTTTCTTTAAGTAGTTAGCTTATGAATAAACGTGAATAAAGGGACCACAACTCACTCTAAAATAAAATGGACATGGTAATTAAGGGAGCCGAGTTGGGCACGTAGAAAAGAGGTATTACCATGGTATCGTGGGTGGTGGCGCATGCAGCCAAGTGATATTACCGTGGCATCGAGGGTGGAGGTGGCCGTAGGTTTCAAGAGCGGCCAACGCTATATAAAGGAGATAGTCCCCTCATTCTTATATCAGGGAGAAGTTATGCATTTTGAATCTGGTCATTGTGACTATTGAGCACGCTAGTTGTTTAGCCTGTCTGTAGTGCTATTTAGTGCATTGATTGTCTTTGTTTGGAGAACTCGCCCTAAGCCCCAGGGGACTTCAAGTTCCTGCTCGGGCAAGGTAGTCCCACCAGTATCTTGTAGGAAGATCAATCTGTTGTATTTCTGGAGGAGCGGCACATTTATTTATTGTGCAGCACCTGTGGAGGAGCAGTGTGTTTATTGACTGCACAGTAGGACACAGTCCGTAATTGGGGAGCTCTGGTTGTATTCTTGGAGGATCGTGGACAGAATATTGAGTGCAGGAGTAGTAGCACATCTATTGGGGGAATTTCTGGATTAGTGGGTGACCATTTTATTGCAGATATCAAACAGTGGCAACATGATCAATTGGAGGGAAGCACAGATCCGTAAGGAGGAATTTCGGGACAACCATTTTCAGCAACTGGAACGCAGATCTGTAACACAGTCATTCCATGCAGCCTTCTGAGAATAGATCTCAATTTGCCTTGTGCAAGTTTAGGTGTTATCTCTTGATCACCTATTGTATTCCTCTATATTTATCTGATTAATAAAATGGCCCAGCGTTCTCTTATTTCTTGAGTATCTATGCATGCTTTATATACACACGCTATTGTATGTCTGCAACCTGTTATTTCTTCTAGTTGCATTTAGATTTCTGTACCACTTGCTGTGTTTTTCCCCACACTATTAGACAGAGTCTAGAAAGGGCCAGATAGCCTCCAGATCTCATCCTCTTTTCAGAGGTGAAATATATGGTAAATGCCCTCCCAGTCCATCTCTGGTTAGAGTTTGTTGTGTTTTAGAGATATCCCTAAAAATGGATATTACAAGTTTAAATTGAAATTTTTTATGTTGCAAGTCATAGGGGGGGACCGTCGGTGGTCCCAACCTGCCAGTGGCCTCGTGGTTGTGCTCACATGTATTAACAAAAACCGTGACATAAAACTGAAATGACCCACGGTTACAATTGTAACTCTAGTGGATAAATACAAAGGCTTATCACATGGGCATTTTCCGAAATAAATTTCGATGGTTGTTTAAATCTGATGCTAACTCCGCCTTCAACTAGTCCACAAGCATTCACATGTATAACCTCTAGTGTGAATATTTGGGAAATTCAACTTCACACTCGGTTCTTCTCCAAATTTTACACAGATTTTTAAATCTAACCGCGAGGTTTAAGGGGGTCGGCATGTGGCGACCCCAACCCTTAACCATAAAACTAAATGCTACATCTAGATTTGTTAGACAATTTAGCGCTGCCCCAAAATCTCTAGATTTTGGCCAAAATTAGCTCTGGATAACTGTAGTTCTCCATAATTAGTGGAGTTTTTGTATTTGTCATTGGGAAAATGGCTAGGGAGGTCAATTTTCAACAAATTTGGGTAAAACAAGAGTCTTCCTAGTCTAATTTGAGCATTCTCGAGCCATTGGTGCAGGGAAAATAGCCATTGGAGGCTTGTAAAAACATTTATTCGCAATTTTGAGCATAATGAAAAAGAGGGACATGCCATTGGGAGCTCGACCAACAGATGTAGCCCAGGAGGGTTGAACTGTTTCATCATGCCTGCTGTGTAAATCTTATGTGTGATGTTATTTATCTATTATACAATGCTTTTCAATGTTATTTAGGCTTATTTAAATGCTTAAAACTCACAAATTCATCTACGTTTCATGGTTAAATTACACATTCCTTAATGAAACAAATGGAGACAAATTGTACATGTTTTATAACTAAAAATACACTTAGCAGAAAAAACTAATATAGTCCTCTCAAATATGGTAGGTATTGGAGGTAGAGTTTATTCTCTAGTGTTGTTGTGTGCAAATATTTGTTTAACTATCTGGAAGTGTTCACATGCTTACTAGGCTCAAGCTTAAGAGAGGAGAAGGAAAATTGGTGGAAGAAAGAGGTTCTCAAAGTGAGCCACATCAAAGGATGACAAGATTGCCACATTATCCACCACCTAGTTCACCTCCAAAATAAGCAGAAGCAACATTAAGCATGCCTCCAGAGGAAGAAGAAATCCATGAAGAGGTGAATCCAAAATAAGAATAAAGGGTGTTCAGGAAAGCATTCCTTGACATTACTGAGATGGTGATAGTCCTTTATCAAGAAATGAATGAGAGAATAGAAGGAGAAGGATCCAAACTTCACAAGGAAGGACAGGGATCGTGAGGACATCAAAATGATGAAGATAAATCAAAGAAGGGAAATGGAGGAAATGGAGGAAATGGAAAGTCACCATCATCATCCTCTAATTCATCTTCAGTACATCAGCCACACAAGTCAAATAACACTAGTAAAATTACTTTTCTAAAACTTGATGTTAAGTTTGAACTACCAATATTTAATGGTGAAGTCAATGCAAAAATTCTTGATAATTGGATTAGGAAATTGGAGGTCTATTTGAGAATTCATAACCTTCATGATGATGATACCAAAATCCAACTAGCTTCATTGAGAATGGAAGGTGCAACACTTGTTTGGTGGGAAGCTAAGACAAAGGAGGAGATCAAGAAGCATGGCAGGATTATCCTATCATGGACTGATTTCATTACTGCAGTAAAAAAATAGTTTTATCCATTAGCTCATATGAAAAAATCCATAATGAACAGGAAAAATTTTAGACAAATGAAAGGACAGAATGTGCAAGAATACACCCAAGAATTTAGGAGAAGATCCCTCTTACTAGGGCTAGATTTTCAGAGGCAAGATAATTTTCTCAAGTACATAGGAGGCTTACATAGCTACCTAAGACATACTATTCTCATGTTTAACCCTACAAGTCTAGATGAGTTATGTGTACAAGCCACACATATAGAAGCTAGAGGGAAAAACATTATTGATGAGGGTAGGAAGAAACCTTTTAAGGGAAAAAACAAAGAGAAGACCTCAAAAGGTAAGGGTAAAAAGAATGCATTTGTCAATAAAGAGGGAGAAAAAGTGCTCTGTAAACATTGTTCAAGAGAAGGCCATGAAGTTTTTTTTTTTTTTTTAAATTACATCTTGAAAAGAGGCCCAAACATCAGAACAACAAAGGGAAACAGAAAACTGCAGCTACAACTCAACATGATTTAGGAGAGGATTTAGGTGATGAATCTAAAATTACAACCATGGGATTGAAGAACATTAAGGGGAAATAAATTGAAACTAAACCTAGTACTAGTACATCAAACTGTCACATACAAGCTCCAAATGAAGAAGAGAGAATTGAACTGTTTCATGTGAGGGTCATACCCAAAAATACGAAGATTGACACACTGTTCGATAGTGGGTCACAAGAAAACTTGATCTCTAAAGACTTGGTCAAGAAAATTAATCTTCAGACCATTCCACATCCAAAACCATATCCACTTGGGTGGATTTGTAAGGATGCAAATTTATAGGTTTCAAAGACGTGCATATTGTGGTTTGCAACACATTTGTTGACAAGTTAAAGGCTTTGAGGTTAAAAACGATATTACGGGGATGGGGAGGAGAGTTACTTGCCATGATAGGAAAGATGTATTCCATCGCCATAGAAAAATATTCTTATTCAAAGATGGCAAGAGAGTACATTGTTAGAACATATATGAAGAAAAATATTTAAAAGGAAAAATGTTGAGTGAGGGGTGATGGAAATTCAGTAAAATTTTGCTAATGAGGTCCAGCCTAAGGATATTAATCATGAATCATTTGAGGATTTGATCTAAGCTGAAATCCATATTTATGTGATGCAATTACACATCATGAGATGTTTAAAATTATACAGTTGCACTCAAGGAGATTAATAAGTTAGTTTAATAAATTCTGTCCTCTTCAGGACATCGACATGTATTGCATGTGATAAATAGATAATCTTGCCAAGTGAAGGATCTTCAACTAATGCCAAATGCCAGCCATGCAGTTCACCCATAGTCTTTATTCCTAAGAAATATGGGACTTGGCGCATGTGTGTAGACTTCAGAGCTTTGAACAAGATAATGGTAAAGAATCGATACCCACTCCCAAGGATAGATGATTTTCTTGATCAGCTAAATGAAGAAAAGTTTTTCACTAATTTAGATCTATGAAGTGGACATCATCGAGTAAGAATTGAAAAAGGTGATATATGGAAGACTACATTCAAAACCAAAGAAGGACTCTTTGAGTGGTTGGTTATGGCATTTGGTTTGTTTAATGCACTCGAAACATTCATGCGTATTATGGATAATGTTTTGCATCCATTTCTTGATGACTTTGTGATTTTTTATTTAGATGATATTCTAATTTTCACCAAAATAAGAGAAGAACAAGTCTTGCATGTGAAAAGGGTGCTTGATGTTTTGAAGAAAGATAAATTAGTTCTTAAGATGTCCAAGTGTGAGTTCGGAAAGAATTCTTTGGTTTATTTGGGACACATTGTAGGAGGAGGTGAGTTGAGAATTATCCTTCTAAAGTGGAAGCCATTTTTAATTGGCCCACTCCCAAAATTGTAACCCAAGTAAGAAGTTTCTTAGGTGAAACTTAGTATTGGAGAAAGTTTATTGCTAACTTTTTTGCCAGAGCAACTCCTATGCATGTAGTGACAAGTGTGAAGAAAGAATTCCAATGGGGAGGCAAACATCAGCAAGATTTTGAAGCTTTAAAAGACAAGATCAGTTTAGCTACGGTCCTTGAATTACCAAATTTTATGCAACCATTAGAGATACAAACTAATGCTAGTGATTATGCCATGGGCGCAATACTTTTGCAACATGATAAGGCTATCGATTTTCATTCTGAAACATTCAATGGTGTTGTACCTAATTATCATTCATATGCCAAAGAGCTGTATGTGTTGGTACAAAGTGTTAAGAAGTGGAAACACTACTTGATGGGTAAACATACCATTATACACATCGATTACCAACCATTACAGTACTTGCAGTTGCAAACAAAATTGAAACAATCAAGAAATTTCAGGTGGATGGGATTTCTTCAATAGTTTCACTTGGTTATAAGGTACAAAAAAGGTATTTTAAATAATGTGTTATTAGGGTCTAGATGCTAAAGGACATCACTCTACCATGTTTGGTGTGTGATGGGGATCTAACACCTCTCTCCACCATTACTTGTGTGTTATGAGGATCGACCTCCAAGAGGCAATCACTCAACATTGTCTGTTGAGCCCTCTCGATCTCTTAGACCCATTTTTCATTCTGAAAGAGTGTCTATGTATGATGCAGGCATATCCACATTCCCTCTCAATGAGAGGATTAATCTCTAGGATACCCAAATTATCTTTGACTAACACAAACTTTTCACATGTCATACTTGATGGGTCTCATTAATAGGTAAATAGCAAGTCCCATTTGGCCTTCCTTCTTTCCATATTTACCTATTTTACTTCATCTAATGGTATACATTTTACTATTATGTGGTTACTAGGAAGACTAGAGGATGATTATCATATCTCATAGCCTAATGTGGTTACTGTGTAGATGGAGAATGCATTAAAACATATTTAATATCAATGAATATATTATAAGGAAGTTTCAGAAGATGTATGATTCTGGTCTCCTAAAGTTACTCACCCAAATCTTGACATGCTCGCTACAATTACTATATTCCAGTTTGGAGATCCACTGGCAGTCGATGAAGTCGAAGACTAGAGGGAGAAACATCCATATTTTTATGACTTTTGAAGGGAAACACCAGCCTTTCCATGGAGGCTTCCCCTCTATTACTTTTGTATAAATAAGCAAGCCTAAGGGCTCAATAGTATTCAAATTTTTGTAGGAGGATAGAATTTATTAAGGATATGAGAACTTATTTGTTTCCATTTCTATTTTTTACGTAATTGAGCACTATTTTTCATTACTTAAAATATTATTTTTCATCCATAACTGCATTTATTCTAGAGGGATGAGTCCCTTTGGTTTATGTCCCATCTTGTAGGCTCTAGTCTCTCTTTCTTGCATATTTGTTTCATGCATTTCTTTTCCTAGTAATATTTTTCTTCTTTGTCTAGAATTTTGTCCATAAATAGTTTTATTGTGTAGGTATTCCACTCATATATCTTGTTATATGCTCCATTGTGGATGTGGTATTGGGAGGAAAAAAATATATATATTATCTTCCTTAAACTAGTTAGGCATTTTTAGTTTCATCTTTCTACATTTTTTGTTCCTTGCACACTTGGAGATTAAATAGCAATATTATTTGAGCATGGAAAGCATAATATATTATGAATGTAGGACAATACATTCTACAACGTATATTTTCTTTTGAGGCAATAATTATATTGCAAATAAAATTCAAGTCATGCTTTCTCATTTAGTTCCCTTTTTCTGCAATTTGGTTATTATTTTGGCATTATTTTCAAGTTGAAAAATAATTATTTGACTAGCGTGTAGGTACTAAGATTGTTTTCTATGGTTTTCATTTTCATTCCATGCTCATCCTCCCATCATCACCCTATTTCTCCTCACCTCAAAACTCTCTCAAAATGTTGTCCACCAATAACAAAATTATGGTTTATTGAAGGCCACTGTGTGCATCGATTTTCGTGAAAGATGGGCCCCATAAGAGTAGTAGGCTTAAATGCCCCACACAACCTTTTTCTACCATCCAGCGCCTTTCCTTAATTTTAGAATTCCTTTTTCATCATCGGGATGCTCATGAATCCAGTCATGTGGCAAAGCAAGGAAATCATGCAGCATCTTGTAGGACCATGTAAACTTGTCTACCATTGCTCCTAAAGCTTGTTTTTTTCCTCCTAGCCTTGAATGACGCCCCTTAGGCTATGAAAACATGATTTGGAGAGGCAAAATACCACCTAATAGTTGCCTCTCATCCACTACAAACCATTTTCTTGATTAAGGTTAGTGGACAGATTTATGAATTTAGCACTACAGTGATGATTTTTTTTATTATTTTATGAGATGTCTAATGAATTATGTCACTAATTCTACTCTCTTTGGAACAAAATCGTTAAAGTTTGATTGCGTTTCTTTTCCATACGAAAAAATATATTATATCACTTTCTTTTATTTATTCTCCTTAATCTAGGATTTCAATTTCAAGCATTTTTATTCCATTACATAGGTTAGGTTTCCTTTATATGCAACATTTACATTGCACCAATGTTTAAATTTTTTCAAGTAGTGTAGCCTTCAAATTCCTGCAAATAGGGTTATCATTTACTTTTGACTACGCAACATTTCCATTCCTTTGCAAATATAGTAATATTTTCATTTTTGAAACTAGAATAGAACTTTGTTTTCATGCAATTTATTTCCTTCCCAATCTAGAATAAATTCATAGAGTGGACTCAATATTCCTTTTCCTAGTTCATTGCTAGAAGGTTACGTGAGTATATATTAACCTATTATGTGTATAGCATTGTCACCTCTTAAAATTTTGTATAAACCCCAGGTTGATAATTCAAGTTTGAATCCTTGGGAGTAGCAACACTCTTGTGCAATACTGCGTCCCACCACTTTTTGGCATCATTGTCGGGGAGGTGTCCAAGTTGGTGTTATTTATACTTAAAAGTTGTATTTATTTTTCATATTTTTTTTCATTTCATAATCCTTGTTTGATTTGAAAAAAACATCAAAAAAAGAGAAAAACAAGAAAATAATAATTTATTTCATGCGTTGTATAATTAGGGATAGTCAAGGGAAATTCTTATGAAAAACCACCACCCCTTCTAATAGTCATCCATGACTCACATTTTATGATTTCGGACACCCTTTTATGACCACAGAAGAGTTGGAGAATCCCTTAGGTGAGTTGTCATAAATCATTGAAGAATCCATAGGAGAGGAAGAACCTATATCACCTTCCCTAAAAATGACCGAGAATGGGTGGACCAATCTCTTCCCTATCCAAGAAACCAATGGGAAGGACAAGAGGAAGAATATAAGCCCTAGTTCTCTCATAAATTTCCATGGCCTAGCCTCTAAGTACCTTGACACATTCATGATTTAAATTTTTGTAATTTGTAGGACCTATTATTATATTTCAGATGGACAAAAAATTGAACTTGTTTCCTTCCACCCTCAATGATGCAGCCTTGCATTGGTTCATGAGCCTTCACAAAGGCAACATCACTGCTTGGGCACAAATAAAAAAAAATGGATTATAAATACAAGAATTATTGCAGGTATAAGGAGACAAGAGAAGAGATATTTATATGACCCTAGGGATAGAATAGTCATTAGAATATTATTAAGAAAGGTTCTAACTTAACTATAAAAGAGTTAATTGTACCTTTGACCATGAATCAGTCGGGATTGTACTCCTATCAGGGATTAGGAAGGATGTAATGGATACCATTAAAAAATTTTCTACTGGAGATATTTACAAGCTTACCCATCAATACATCAAGAAAATATTAAAAAATCATTTGAGGGCTGCAAGGAAGGGCGAAAGATCTAGTCAAGGCCTAGTTAACTCTTCTCCCTCACCTCAAGAATAAAAAACGAGATAGGAAGAATTCTAGAATACATGAAGAGTGATTTTTTGTGAAATTTTAACTTACAGATGGATTTTATTAAGATAAAGAGGAATCAAGAGGAAGAAAAAAGGGAACTAGTTATCTTTTTCCCTAGATTCACGAAGAGGCACCCTAGAAATAAGTATCCATTGAATACCATACAAATCTACTATTTTTTTGGGGAGAACCGTGTAATAGAAAAATTTCCCCTTTTTCCAAGCCTAAGGTTTATATACCAAGGGGAATAGAATGACTTGGAGCATCTTTGCTTCATCAATAAAAGGAGGGAACAAACTCCTTGGCCATACCACCAATGCATGCAATGTGTGCAGTATCCCTCTTTTAGTACAAAACAAAATGCACCCTTACAACCCTGTTATCCTTCAAATCAATCATATTTTTCAACGCCATATTCATGGTCCTATTGTCCTCAGTATGCCACTCACCCTATCAATCCACCCTTTAATATAAACCAACCTCAACCTCTTCAATGGGGAAACCCCTCACAAGGGTGTATGCCTAAGGAATCCCAACTCCTACTTTATTACCTCCTCCTCCTTCTCAAGCAAAATTGGCCCATAATAACCCACCTAAGAAATCTCAAATGACTGCCTAACCAAACCTAAGCCCAAATAACAAGAAGACACAAAAGGTCTATAGTGGGGAAACACCCTATCTTGCTTATGTTGCAGAAATCCAAGAAATCAACCTTAGGTTTGGGAAGGTACTTCCAAAGTGTCACCAACCTTTTCCACTTGAATATCCTAAATAAGAAAATTAAGACAATAGCCCTCAAGCTAATATAACTTCTTATCAGGAAAGGTTGGTCCAACCTAAGTAGCACACCCTAGAAAAAGTAGAACTTGTGGGAGGAATAAAAAACTTATTTGTTAATATGTCCGTTCTCTAGGTAATTAACTATGTTCCCATTTTCAACAAGATTAATAGGAAAGAATCTTCTAAGAGGTCTATAATAATAAAAGAAAATTACCCCATTATCAATGGTGTTGGGAATCTTCCTGATTTAATGATTGGTAGGATTATCTCTCCAAATTACTTGGTGTTTGGTGTGGAGCCTGATTATCATCCTAATCTAGATGTTTTTTTTCAGCTGGATGTATACTGAGGAAGACTATACACCCCTCCACGTGGGGGGGGGGGGGGGGGTGACTTTTCCCCCCCTGCGAGGGTTTGAGAGCAGTGTCCCCAAAGATAAAAATGGGTGTAAAATTTTCTTGTAAATATTGTAATCTTTTAGTCAATATGGGCCATTCTTAGGCAGATGATATGATGGTAGAAGTTATGTTTAATTTAGAATTTTTTAGCCTAGAAGGAAACCCCTCTTTCAGATGAGGAAATTTTGTATTGAGGTTGTGTATTGTGTGTGTATTCTGAGCGAGAAAGAGAAAGGGGGACCATGTGATAGAGTAGAGGATATTACAATGAATCTGTTGTAGGTTAAGTCTCTTCATTTTGTTTGATAATATAAAGGAAGGACTAGTTATTTTTCCGTGGATGTAGTCCAAGTTAGGTGAACCACATATATTTGTGTCTCTCTTGTTTTATATGTTTTATGTGTTTGTATTTTTTCATATTTTTAAGTATTACATTTCTCTGGAATATATAATTCTATAAAAACTGGTATCATATTCGAAGGTATATTTGGCTAATAAACTTGCAGGAGAGAAGGGTTTCTGGTTCGAGTGGGAGCAATGGCAGAAAACAACAAGTTTAGGGTCAGTAAATTTAACGGCCAAAACTATGAGCTATAGAAGATGCATATGGAAGGTTATTTGTATCAAAAATATTTGTACCTACCATTAAGCTGAAAATAAATAATTTGTCGAGTATGATAGAAGAATAATTGGATATTCTTGACGAAAAGTAAATTGGAACAATAGAGTTGTTCCTGCTGGCATCGATAGCCTTTAATACTTCAAAGAAAACAAAAAATAGGTTTCAATGAAGGCATTAGACAAACTATATGAAAAACCCTCATCCTTAAATAAGGTATCCCTTATGAAGTTTTTATTTAGTATGAAATTTTGGAAGGTGAATATTTTGTTGACCATTTAAATAAATTTAATATGGTTATGAGTCAACTAAGTTCTGTGGGGGTAAACTTTGATGATGAAGTTAGGGCTTTGTTATTTCTATGCTCATTACCATAAATATGGAATGGTTTGGTTATTTCCATTAGTAGGTTTGTTTTTGGATCTAGTACTTTAAAGTTTGATGATGTTATTAGTGCCATCCTTAGTAAGGAAATGCGATGGAAAAGCTCAAGTGAGACATCACATAATGCTTTGAGTGCAGAGATAGGGGAAGAAAAATGGAAAGAGGAAAGAGCCCAAGATATCGCAGTAAGTCAAGGAAAGGTAGATGAATGTCCAGATAGGGGATAATGTGCTGGAAATGCGGGATGAAAGGACACTTGAAAAGGACTGTGAGTCTCGGAAGGGAAAAGAAGGAGACGCACAACAAGAAAACAATCATGAAGAAAATGTGAAAGGTGATGTGTTACAAGAAGCTTTTATTCTTTCTTTAGAAAATTTTATTGATGCCTGGGTGGTAGATTCAGGGCCTCATTCCATGCCATACCTGATAAGAAACAATTCCATGACTATGTTCAGGGATATTTTGGATAGGTTTTCCTAGACAATGATAAACACTATTAAATCATTGGAATGGGTAAATTTCTTGTATAAAAGTAGAATGGAAACCAATGGTTATTAAAGGAGGTAAGGCATGCTCCAGATATGAATAGACATGTGATTTCAACATGGCAATTAGGCAGTGAAGGTTGTGTGACAACTTTTACAGATAAAATCGGGAAGGTCAGTAAAGGAGCCCTGGTAATAGCAAAAGGAGAAAATGTTGGTACGTTGTATTTATGCAATGGTATTTATAATTGTGTTAATGCTTTTTTAAGTTATAGAAGAGTAGACGCAATATTATGGCATCATAGGCTCCGACACATGAGTGAGAAAGGGATCAAGATTCTTCACTCAAGAAATTTGTTTGCAGGCTTGAAGAATATTGATTTGGAATTTTGTGAGAATTGTGTTTATGGGAAAAAAAAAGAGAGTGATATTTATTATAGTTGGGAAATAAAAGAAGAGAGAAAAATTAGAGCTTGTGCATATATATGTATGGCGACCTACTCAGGTATCATCTATCATTGGCTCTCGTTATTATGTTACTTTTATTTATGATGAAACTAGAAAAACTTGGATTTATTATATTCAAAATAAATTTGATGTATTTGATACTTGCAAGAAATGGAAATATTTGGTTGAGATTAAGACAAGAAATACGTTTAAGTGTATCATATTAGACAATGGAGGTGAATATTGCAGCAAAGAGTTTGATGGCTATGATTCAGAGCATGGAATTCGTAGAGAGAATATAGTTCCAGGAACAGTCTTATAAAGGATGAACATGACAATCATGGAGCATACAAGGTGCATGAGGTTTCACTTAAGATTTCCTTTAAAATTTTTGGAAGATGTTGTAGATACTACTTTTTATCTAAAAAAACAGAGTGCCTTCAAGTTCCTTGGATGGTGGTATTTGAGAGGAGGCATGGAAAAGTAAAAAGTTAAACTACTTCTTTTTAAAGCCTTTTGGTTGTGAAGCCTTTGTCCATATTAATAAATAAAATAGAACAAATCTTGAGGAAAAATCAAAGAAATGTACCTTTATTGGACATGGTGTTAATGATTTCGGTTATTGCTTATATGATTATGAAAAATAAATAAAAAACATAAGGGGAAGAGATGTAATATTCAATGAAAATGTCTTTTATAAAGATTAGATGTAGGAAAATAAATAGGAAAAAGAAAACAAACAATACACAGTTCTTAATGAGCTCATAGAAAAAATTAAGGTTCCTCAAAATAATAATAATCAATAACCACAACAACAACCACCACGACAACAACAACATCCACATCAAAGACCTAAAAGTGGTGTCAGAAGATCTACTAGGATAAGTAGACCCCTTGAATGATACTCTCCTCCATTATATTATGTATTTTTGGCTGATTTTGGTGAACCAAAATGTTATGAAGAAGTAATGCATGTAGAAACCAGGAAGAAGTGGGAGCTAGCCATGAAAGAAGATAAGGACTCCTTAATACATAACCAGACTTGGGACTTCGTCAAGTTTCCTGTAGGTTATAGAAATTTTAATACAAGTTATTTATTTCCTAGATTCTCTTGATCTAACAATTATATGCCATTATTAAATACAAAATCCTTCTACTAAAATCTTTGCAGAAATTTAATCGCCAATTGCAAACACATGAAGAAATATCAATCACACATAACACATATGTTTTTACTAGGAAAGCATAAAGCTAAAAAACCCACTATCATATATTATGTATATATCATGTATCATGAAACAATCTCATACAAAACTATAATCCAAGAGCTCTCAGTACAATATACAATTGTCTCACACTGTCATACAAAAATTGGCAAATACATGCGCCAATTTATTGCCTCCATAGAACCTGCCTCCACTGCTCTATCCCTTATGGTCAAGAACCTCTGAATGAATAATTATAGCCTTCCTTGTCTATGCAATACTCATAGGCATATCTAATGTGTGTTTGGTTGCAAGTGTGCACACACTAATGTCACAACTGGTAGTCAAAATGTCCCTTTCACCTATCTCTCAACTGGGTCTCCACTGGATCTGACATGCATGTAGTTAACAGTAGTAAATCTTCAGTTGCATGTGAGATCACTCCATGTGAGTTAATTTTATTTAATTCACTGATATCTCACTAGTGTATCTTTAGTTACAACTAGTTACAACTAGCACAACTGAGTTTAACTCACTTAACTGAGTTAAATTACTTTACGACTCACATAACAACACATCCAACTATGTTACAACTTCAAATCACTTAGTTACAATTAAGTCCACTTGCATGTCCCACCAACCAACCTTAGAACTTGAAACTCCTTCAGTCAATTGGTTTTCCACATTAGTTAACTAAAATCAAGTGCTTCAAGAGAACAAATTATTATTTATTTTCTAATTATTCGTAAGAGATAATAATAATCGACATGCATTCTATTTTTAGACATGCAGTCCACGAACCGATTTTTCACATGCATTCCAAAAATAGATGCCCATCCATACATAGAATTTTCTCAACCATCTATAAATACACTGCCACTACAAATAGAATTTTCTCACCATTCTAAAAATAGACATACACCTAAAAATAGTCTGTGTGGGCCCCACCTAGTGTAGGTTCTTAATTTTCACTAGGATCAAGCATGTTGTTTCTGGATGCCAATTTCACTATTTCTTGTTGAAAAATTCAATATAGGTAAAAAAAATTGCAGAATAAATGGTTTTATAGGTTGAAGGAAGAAGATGGAGGAAAACAAAGCTACAAAGCTAGATTTGTGGTGAAGTGGTTTGTAGAGAAGAAAGGTATTGAATTTGATGAAATATTTTCTCTTGTTGCTAAAATAACTTCAATCAGAAATATTTAAGTCTTGTAGTAGTGGGATATTTTCATATTTAATAGTTAGATGTAAAGACAACCTTTCTCCATGGAGATTTGGAGGAAGATATCTATATGCTAGAACCACAAGGATAGGATGTCAAAGGGAAGGAAAAATTAGTGTGCAGGATGAATAAGAGCTTGCACAGCTTAAAACAAGATCCAAGATAGTGGTATCTAAAATTTGATAGGTTTATGCCCGAACAAGGTTATACTAGACGTCACTATGATTATTTTGTTTATCTGAAAAAATAAAAATGATGGAAACTATATTATATTGTCATTTTATGTAGTTGGCATGCTTTTTGTAGGGTATAACATGGAGGAAATGAATGCGATAAAATAAAATTGGTAAATTCATTTGCAATGAAGGATTTGGGAGCTGCAAAACAAATCCTTTGTATGAGAATAACTAGAGACAGAAAAAATCGCTAATTAACATTGTCTCAGAATGAGTACATACAAATGGTGTTTGAAAGATTTAATATGCAGAATGAAAAACTAGTTAGTACACCTTTGGCTAGCCATTTCAAACATAATAAGGATATGTTCCTGAAACCCAAGAATAAATGGATTATATGTCTAAAGTTCCATATGTATCAGCACTTGGAAGTTTACTGTATGTAATGGTTTGCACAAGGCCTAATATTGCACATGTAGTGGGAGCTGTAATAAGGTACATGAGAAATCCAGGAAAATAACATTGGATGGTAGTGAAATGGATTCTTAGGTATTTGAGAGCTACCAAAAATAAATAATCATGCTTTGGTGGTTCAAACATTGCTTTACAGGGATATGTTGAGGAAGATATAGCAGGTGATAGAGATAACAAGAGGAGCACTATAGGGTATGTATTTACTATAGGTGGAACTACTGTGAGTTAGGTTATGCAAATTCTTGTTGCACTTTCAACAACAGAAGCAGAATATATTGTTGCTATAGAGGCTAGTAAAGAAATTATTTGGTTAGAAAGGCTTATGGATGAATGGGGTAAGAAGCAGGAGATGGGCAGGTTATACAGTGACATCCATAATGTCATTCATCTTGAAAATAACTTAGCATTTCATTCCAAGACAAAACACATACAGCTCAAGTAGCATTTCATACGATCAGTTTGGAAGATGGACAACTCAAGCTAGAAAAGACACACACTAGCTAGAATCCAGTAGATATTTCAACAAAAGTTGTAACCAGAGAGAAACTGAGGTTCTTCTCAATTTCAATTTTTTGTGAAGTATAACAATGAATATGAGAGACAACGAGGTCGAAAGTGGAGTCATTTTCCAAAAAACGAAGTAGGAGTGTAGTTTATACAATCAGTCTCCAAGTGCGAGATTATTGGCTGTGGAGCCTGATTATCATCCTAATTTTCAGGTATTGTTTCTACCTAAATGTCTACCCCAGGAATATTGTACACCCCTCCACGTGGGAGTTTATGGGGGCCCATCCCCCCCAACTAGGGGGTCTACAGGCCAGCAATCCCTTGGCTAGGTTTTCGGTATAGTGCCCCCGAAGCTAAAAATAGATGTGAAATTTACATGTATAATATTTTAGTTTCGTAGTAAATCTTGGTCGTTCATTATGCAAATGATATGATCCTAGAAGTTATGTTTAATTAAGTTTTTTTTCCCTATAAGGCAACCCCTCTTTCGTATGAGGGAATTTTGTATTGAGGTTGTGTATTGTGTGTGCATTCTGAGCGAGAAAGAGAAAGGGGGACTCTATGATGGAGTAGAGGATATTACAATAGATATGTTGTAGGTTGTGTCTCTTCATTTTTCTAGCTAATAGAAATGAAGGACTTGATATTCTCCATGGACATAGCCCAAGTTGGGTCAACCACATATATATGTTTCTCCCTTTTTTTATATGATTTTTGTGTTTGTATTTTCGCATAATTTTATGTGTTCCATTGCTCTGTAATATATAATTCTCTAAAATTTGGATCTTGGTACTTTATTAGTGGATGTGCACATTAAAAATATTGTAGTCTCAAACACATTGATTGACCATGCAGCTACAATCAATTTCATGAACAAGGAATCCATGCTAAAGCTTAAGTATCAACAAGCCTTGAGGAGGACCACCACAATGTTTCATATTAATGATGGATCCACATTCTCCCCCAAGGGATCTATTGAGAATTTTATGGTCTCCATTAACTACAGGAAATATTTGACAAGTTTCCTTTTCCTCTAGACTAAAACCAATTGTAATATGTATCCTCTCATTTTAGGGAGACCTCTCTTGTTCGGTGTGTTTTATATTCTTTCCATGATTAGTCCCACGTGTAGTACATTGCATTGGGGATAATACGGGGGTCATATCGGGGGGCAGAAACCCCCCCTTTTGGGAGTTTTCATGGGGGTGGTAGCTCCCCTACATGGGGTCCATGCGGACCCAAAGATGGGGGAGGACCCAAATATGGTGGGCAGACCCACACATGGTTTTGCACATGGTTTTGGGCATGATTTTTTTCTTCCCATGGTATTATGTAGATTTGGTCAAGGGAAATAAAATTATATTTTGATCTAAGGTTAGTGGATTGGTGTTTATGAATGCTTCAACATGTATATATATGTATTGTAAAATTGGAAGGAATATAATTAAAAATCAATTTGGTAGTCTTAGTTTTAGGATCCAGGGGAAAGTCATTGTGTAAATTTGTTTTATGTTCTCGCCATTGTATATTATTTTATTTTAAGAATTCATTTTCTCATAATTTATGTACAATGTTAAAACCTACATTTGGTATCAAATATTTTTTCATCTTCAACGGGACACCTGTGCCATGCTTAGGGGTTTTACACGAACCTATTGTAGACCCTGTTCAGTGGGATATCTCTAATATTGATTGTTACGGTGTAAGAATATTACAAACAATTGAAATATAGAGATCAAGAAATTTAATGGTCAGATTTTTGAGTTGTGAAAGCTCAAGATGGAGTATTTGCTGGTGGATTAAGATCACTGGATTATTTTAGATCCATGTATGACACCAAGAATAATGTTAGCAGAATACTAGGAGAAGTTAGATTGGAAGGCAAAGAGCACAATATGATTGTGTATCTAAGATTTAGTATTGTTGAATGTATCAGGGGAAGCTACAATCAAGGATTTGTGGGGCAAGTTAGGTACTTTGTACCAATCTAAGTCTCTGGTGAACACATTTGTCTTATGAAAAAATTTGTATAACCTAAGGATGAAGGACGGAGACTCGGTGGTAGAGAATCTGAATGCCTTTAATGTTTTGGTAATAGAATTCTTATCTATTGATATAAAAAAATTAAATGAATCTAAGTGAATTAGTTTTTTGTTTTCTATACCATATTTGTGGGATAATGTAGTTGTTTCAATAAGTAGCAATACAACTACCTAGGAGTTTGATAAAATAGTATCATCCTTGTTCTTAGAGGAAATGTGACGGAAACATATGGAATTCAAAAATGGAGATGCCTTATATGTGAGAGTATGGTCCTAGAAAATAAACAAAATAAGTCTATGAATGGGAGATCTAAATCTAGAGGTATATCTAAATCTCCAAGAAAATCTGTAAACGTGTGGTGGAAAAGTGGAACTCAAGGGCACTACAAAAAGGATAGTATATTTGAAGCTCCTAAGAAAGGAAATGGATTTGATGATGCTCCTTCTGTAGAGGATAAAACCACTTCAGATAAAGGTGGGTATGTGTACTTGGATTCTACTTTAAGTACACATGTAGATCATGAGGGATGGATGATTAACTCAGGTGCATCCTTTCACTTCACTCCTTAAAGGGAATGACTTTGTGAGTATGAGAAATATGATGGTGGTGATATGTTCTTATGGGATGAGATGAAGGCTAGAATGGTTGGACATGAAAAATTCAAGCTTAAGTTGCAAGGTGGAAGGATTATAACACTTCCTGGTGTTCTACATATTCTTGCGTTGGCCATAAATTTTATTTCTGTAAGAAATATAGATGATGCAGGTGTAAAAAAAGTTTTCAATAAATATACCTACAAGATGGCTCGAGGAGCACTAGTATTGATGCGGGGAGTTCATATTGAAACTCTAGATAGGGTTCTGGGTAGCACTGCTATTGATGTGTGCAACAATTCTACAGTTCTTGAAAGTGGAGTAGAAAATCTATTTGTCTCTAAAGAAAATACCATGTTATGGCATGAAAGGCTTGCAAGTATTGGAGAGAAGGGATTTTAAACACTACATGGTAATGGTATGGTAGATGATATGTTTAATTACTCTCTACGTTTCGAGTTTTGTGAACATTGTATATATATGAAGAAGAATCATGTGAGTTTCCCCTCTGGTGCTAAGATGAAGAAAGCGATATTAGAGCTTGTGGACATTGATGTGTTTGAACCTATGTTGGTTCCATCACTGGGTAAGCTTGTGTACTATGTCTCATTTATAGATGACTTCTCGAGGAATAAATGGATATATTTTCTCAAGAAGAAATATGATGTTATGCAACAAACTCACAAATTAAAAGAAAAGATAGATCAACGAAATAAAAATTATCCTCTTCGAGGGGGAAACCTCCTTTACATTACATAAATGAATAATTCTTGGATGATTCAAATGAAAAAACATACTTTCTATGTATAGGAATCTAATTGGTCACCATATAATCAGAGCTGAAATATCAATAATAACCTATGGGGACAAAAATAACAATAATGGAATTCTATGGGGCACAATAATAGAAATATGGGGACTACATGGGAACAAAAATAACAATAATGTGGATACACTGATAATAATAATAAGGGGATACAATAGTATTATAGGGATCTAGCATGCCCCTCTCCTTTAAAAGAGTGGTGTCCTCAATGATTGAGTAGTTATGGATGCTTTTGTATAAAATTCACATCCTCTCATGTCGAATCTTTGGTAGGTAACTTCTTCCACTTGATGAGATACTCTAAAATTGATCAATTTCATAGTTTTCGAGTTATTTTTTTCGAGACTACTTCAGGTTCCAATATTATTTTTTGTAATATTCCTAAATTAGCATGCAGCTAATTGGAATATTAATTTTTATGTTATCATTTAGTTAGATAAATAAATGCGTAAGGAGGCCCATAAATATGTTTAGTAGGCATAAAATCCCTCTTAATATTAAAATGGATCATATCTATAGCTGGATAAGGCACCCTCATGTGTGAACATGGGCTAATGCATGTGGACAATGTCAAGTTTGACCAAGTCAACAATGCTGGTATGGAGGGAGTGAATCATCAATAGAGACAGCGTAGTGTTAGTGGGAGGAAGATTCCATGATGGTGGAAACCCTAATGAGTGGGACCCAAGGTAAGAAGGCTAAATTTTTTTTATGAGGGCAAGGTAGCCATAGTGGGGTATGTTATTGATTATTGATTTTATGGTCTGCATGATTATTTTTCGTTCTTTAGCTATTTAGTTGAGATTGTCGTGCTATTTAGCACCAGGTGTTCCCGAGTGGGAATCCAATATCCTTTCTTCAAAGGCCTCTTGGGGGAGCATGGCACTTCATTTTCCACACTCAGGCTTAATGCCAAGCTTCATTCTTGAACTACATCGCAGCTTTTCTAGAGTATTGTGTTGTGTTATAGGGTGTTGAAGTGGAGGGTTGAGAAACCCACTTCCGGAGCTAGTTTTTCATAGGGGAAAGGACTCCTTCTCTTGGGAGATCAGAAAGGAGGATTATTGAGCATATTTCACATCTTGACATCAGGCCAACATAATTCGCATCATCTACAGTGCAATTTCCCTCTTCGACTATGTTATTTCAATGAGCATCTGCAGTGGGGGTTTCCGTGTTTTATTTGGAGGGTGAGATCTTCAGTGTTGGGATCAGCCTTTCACTTGAAAGATCTATTGGAGGAGATCTATTGATTCAGAAATCATCTTCAGACATCTGCATCCAGTTCTTGAGTTTTAGCTGTTATTCATCCCTAGGGCTGCATTCCGGTATTTTAGTATTTTTTTATATTTCAGGAAACCCTCTCTGGATTGTCTTGAAAAGGTGTTTGGGAGCATAGATATTTGTTCCTGGCATTATTTTAGTATATCTATATTATTTTACATCTCTAGTAGCGGTGTACCATCTAAAACTGTGTTGTACCTTTCCTTGGGTATTCTGCTATGTGGCATCATTTCATATTTCGCATATGTTTTCATGGGAGGCTTGGTTGTCTTGATTATCTGAGTTGTGCCCACTTCTATTATACTTATTTGCTGCTGATTTACATAATAAAATGGCTCCATGGTTGTCATACATTTTGGTGTAATTTTATTCACTGTTATTTCCAGTTTCATGTTCATATATTGTTGCTTTCCTATTTGGGAATATTACAGTAGTATCAGAGCATAATCTTGGCTCAACCTATGGATCTCAGCCATTATGCTATTAGGAGAATAAGAAGAAGAAGAAAGAGATCAGAATGATGGAAAGAATGAGTTTTATCTCGTCTCTTTTCAGATCTATGAAGGACCTCACCAAGGAGTTCAAGCAAAGAAGAGTGGAGAGAAGCAATGAGACCACACTAGGGTTGCAAGATGAGGAAGGTCCATGTACCTTCTATCAGCAAAAGAAAGAATTGTTGTTTCATAGAGCTCCAAATCAATACACTATGCCATTTTCTTTTTGAAGAAGAAGAAAAAATGCATGGAGTTGGAGGACACTTTGATCATGAGATTCTAAGTGAATACCTTGTAGAATATAAATCTCAACCTAGAGCTTTCAAGAAGAATCTAACTCTCCCATAGTTCATTCAGCTCAAAGAAGAAATAATACCTTGCAGCAATAGATTTCTATTGCCTACATTTGATGGGTCATCCACATGTATAGCAAGATCTTGGGGAATGAAGTTGGATGCATTTTTCTTGCTACATCCAGTAGTAGAGAGAAACGTTGTTGAGATTGCAGCGCTGCACCTTGAGGGTGAAGAAAACATTTCGTGGTTCATCCATTTGAGTCATACAAGAGTGAATTCATATGCAAATTTTACTCAAAGTTTGATCAAGGAGTTTGACAAGAGGGAAGCAGAGGAGAAGAGGCCTTCACCACCACTTGCTGCAAGAGAACTTACATCAGGAGAAATAACCCTTGCATCTTTGCAAAGTGGTCTTGATCTCTTGACATGTAGAGTACCATGCACTATTATGGAGATTCAGGAGAAGGAAGTTACTTATACCAGTGTTGATGCAGCCATAGAGGAGCATCCATCATCATCAGTAGTTGGAGAAGTCATTACACCGAAGGAAGGAACCCTTGTAGCAATACAAGATGTTCCCAAACAAAACCAAGGTACGCAAATATTTTCACTTTATATTATTTCAGCACATCTTATGGGGGAGTGTGGGAAGAGTCCATTGCATGACCTAGGGTCAAGATACAGTGTTGATTTGACGCAGCACACGATCACTGCGCTGGCTACTCTTAAAATAGTTTGTCCATCATGTGACATATCCTTTGTCAAAGGGTATGTTATGGGTTGAGGCATTACAAGGCACCCATTTATTATGGTAGCAGAAGATTTGCTTGTATGGGGCATTCTACAAGTCAACTATCATGATATTACTCCATGACTTGTATGAGGGAGAGATGAGGGAGCAACAAGAGATGTTGTTACCTTGGTTATTCTTGAGAGAGTATGGGTTGATTCTCTCCCATGATTTGCATGATGTTGCAGGTGTAGGTGATGGCACTATCATGGTGCAAAGGGGCTAGTCCTTAGCCTTGGAATATTAGGAGGTACTTCCAATTTGGAAGGAATCTCCCATATATAGAAGCATTATGGTAGATGGCTTTGACATTGGACATGTCAAAGAATGGAGCTACGAGATGACAAGAGCCTTATTACAAAGGCCAATAATGTTGTCACTTGGGAGCTTGGGTTTATTGATGGAGTGTTCCTGGGATCACTTCACATATGATGCACTTGATGGACAAGGATGAGGTGAGAGTCATGGAGTAGTGGATGGAGAAATCTATTACCGTGATATGATCTTCTTTACTTGGATTTACAAGCATAAGAAGAAATATCTTCATGCATCACATGGTTCATTCCTCTTCGTGGGCATATGCGATACCTCTATGAAGGGCCCATTCATGGATCTTATTATTATCTTACTCTCAGTACATGGTAAGAATTATGTTTTTTCATTTATTGATTATCTAACACAGTATTTTCATTCTCTTACCATTTCTATATAGTGCATTGCTCCACAAGAGGGCAGGCCTCTCTTTGGGCTTTATGGTCATTCTTGGGCCAACATCTATGATCGAGGTAGACATCTCTTGTATTATTGTAGGCAAGTGTTGTATTATTTTCTATATGCTCAATTGATATACAAATCCATTTACTATTTACTAGTAGATGTGATGACATACACAACTAGCAATTTGTTAAGAAACAACTTGCCATGTTATTTTCTGAACAACAGTTAGGAAAACTATGCTCTGATTACTTGGGATATTTTTGGTACCTTCCAGCACTATGCAAAATCTTCAGTACCTCTCTCATTTGGATCCCATATGATTATAATGTCATATTCACTTTGTATGGGGTGGTAAGGGAAATAACCAAAGAGTATATCTTTGAAGGTCCAATTGCCTTTTTTCTTCATGAAGGCAACATCATTGTAGCCCAAATTTAGCAGAAGCTCTACACTTATCATAAGTGGAGAGAGATACAATGTGGGATGGAAAATTTGATGCATCATGTTTAGCTATGCAGCCCACCAATTTTTCAAGAGCTTAAGGTAGAGGGAATTTTTTATGAATTTCCATGTTGGAAGGTGAGTAATTTTGTATGGATGATAGCTTCAGGATGGAGGTTTCACATGTAAATGATAGTTGCCAATATTTTTCAGATTCCATGCCTCAAGAGGAACTCTAGAAAACACATTGTTGCCTCCATGGGCATTTTACTTCTTCATGATGATAGCTATTTGGGATGGTCACCAAAAGTTAACTTGCATACTTGGGAGGGGTAACTTGGATATTTATTGATGAGACATCATCTTGTTCCTAGGAGGAGTTTATCATATGAGGATGCTATAGGAGGAGGAGAGGAGGCATTTCATTTCTATCCTTCCAGTTGCTTGGGAATAATAGTTATACAGGAAGGGAGAATTTGCATAATATTCCTAAATTAGCATGCGACCTGAATTGAATATTAATTTTATATATGTAATTTAGTTAAATAAATAAATGGATTTAGAAACCTAAATATCATTAACTAGGCATAAAATCCCTCATAATAAGAAAAGGTCAATTTTAGTCATGGATAACTTCCCCATGTGTAAGGATGAGGCTAATGTACATCAGGGAGTGAGGTTCTTTCAGTATTATACTTTGGTATATGGGATGGATCATCAATAGAACCTTGGGAGGTAGTGGGAGAATGGCGGATCAGGTGAGCTCCCAATGGAGATGGATTCAGTGTCAAAACCACGTGTTTTATAAGGAGGGAAAGGCAGCCATTATGGGGTATGTTATTGATTATTGATTTTATGGTTTGCATGACTATTTTTCATTCTTTCGCTGTTTAGTTGAGATTGATGTGTTGTTTAGCACTGGGCATTCTCGAGCGGGAATCAAATATCCTTTCTTCAGAGGCCTCTTGAGGTAGCATGGCACTTCATTTTCCACACTCAGGCTTAATTCCAAGCTTCAGTCTTCAACTACATCATAGTTTCTGCCGAGTATTGTGTTGTGTTATAGTGTGTTGTAGTGGAGGGTTGAGAAACCCACTTCTAGAGCTAGTTTTTCATAGGGGGAAGGAATCCTTATCTTGGGAGATCAAAAAGGAGGATTCTTGAGAATATTTCACATCCTGGCATTAGGTCAACACACTTCCCATCATCTACATCACAGTTTCCCTCTTTGACCGCGTTATTTTAGTGAGCATCTGCAGTGGGGGTTTCAATGTTTTATTTGGAGGTTGAGATCTTCAGTGTTGGGATTAGCCTTTCACTTGAAATATCTATTAGGAGATATATTCATTCAGAGAGCATATTCTACCATATCCATCTAGCTATTGAGTTGCAGCTGCTATTAAGCCCTAGGGCTGGATTCTGAAATTTTATTATTTTTGTATCTTTCAGGAAATCCTCTCCAAATTGTCTTGAAAATGTGTTTGGGAGCATAGATCTTTGTTCCCAGAATTACTTGAGCTATACATTAGTAGATCTATATTATTGTACATTTCTAGTAGCAGTGCACCATCTAAAACTGTGTTGTACTTGTCCAAGGGTATTTTTCTATGTAGCAGCATTTCATATTTGGCATATTTTTTCATGGGAGGCTTGCTTGCCTTGATTATCT
This sequence comes from Pinus albicaulis, assembly GCA_034641835.2. Classification (NCBI taxonomy): domain Eukaryota; kingdom Viridiplantae; phylum Streptophyta; class Pinopsida; order Pinales; family Pinaceae; genus Pinus; species Pinus albicaulis. The sequence continues at coordinate 609,311 of CM076574.1, read as the reverse complement.
AAGTTGTGCCTGCTTATATTGTACTTATTTGCTACTGATTTACATAATAAACTCACTCCATGGTTGTCATACATTTTGGTGTAATATTATTCACTGTTATTTCCAGTTTCATGCTCATATATTATTGGTTTCGCATTTGCGAATATTACATTTCCCTTCCTTGCCAAGTTCTGGAAATATTGTTTGAACTGGAAGCTTGTTACCTATAACCTTCTTTAAGCATGAGACATGGAAAATCAGGTGCACTCAGGAAGATGCGTGAAGCTCCAATATGTATGACATAGTACCAATCTTTTACAACACCTTGTAAGGAACATAATATTTTGGTGACAATTTATTGTCCTTCTTAGCTTGCTTGAGGGACATTTTCTTGTATGATTGTACCTTAAAGATACCTAGTCACCTACATAAAAATTTATTTCCTTGTGATGTTGATCTTCCTATTACTTCATTCGATTCTGTGCCAAAGTGAGCTTATCCTTTAAGAGTTGGAGAACTTGCTATTGATGCACAATGTCATCTTCCATTGCTTCAACCCTAGAATTTTCTCTTATAGGTGATGTGATGGAAGGTGAATGATATCCATAAAGTGCCATAAATGGGGTAATTTTTGTTGTATTATGGAAGGAATTTTAATACCACCATTCAGCTAGAGGTAACCACTTGACCCTTTATGTTGTTTTATTATATTCAAGGAAACAACGATATCCTTAAAAACATTTATTCACCATCTCAGTTTGCCTATCAGATTGAGGATGATATGATGAACTATGAGCTAATTCAGTACCCATACAAGAAAATAATTTTGTCCAAAAAATTCCTATAAAAATGGGATCTATGTTGCTTACAATAATCTTTGGGTTTCCATGTAGCTTTTGAATTGCTTCGATATATGCAGTAGCAACTATACTAGCTTTAAAAGGATGCGATAATGCATAAAATTTTGCATACTTAGAAATTACCAACTACCACCATGATGAAATTATTTCCCTTAGACCTGGGTAAACCTGTGATAAAATCCATTGAAACGTCTTTCCAACGTTGACTTGGTATGAATAAAGGTTGTAACAGACCGAAGTTCTTAATTATCTCAAATTTATTTTGCTGGAAAACAAAAAATTACACCACAAACTTTTTTAATATCGATTTAATGCCATCCCAGAAAAATCCTTCTTGAACCTGTGGTAAGTTTTTAAAAATCTTGAGTTCCTTCGTAAGCGAGAGGTGTGCAATTCCAACAGAATATTTTGTTTGACTTGGGAATTTTTAAAAATATACAATCGATCTTTGTACTGTAATGAATCATGTTTCTAGCTAACTATATAACATGTGTTGGGACCTTTCTACAAATTTTGAATGAGTGTCCACACTTACTCTTCATTATTCCATTCATCCCTTGCTGTAGTTATCCAATATCGTTGGATAATAGAAATTTCGCAAATCAATTCTTCCACATTCTCATCCTTTCTTGAGAGCTCATCTACAACAACATTTTTCTTCCCTTATTTTTAGACAATTTCAAAGTCACCTAACATCTTTCTCACCCATTTTTGTTGATTTTATGAAGATAATCTTTGTTCGAAAAAGTATTTAATACTATCATGATTTGTTTTTACCTTAAAGTGTCTTACCATTAGATAAGGTCATTATTTATTTAGTGCAAGTAGTATTACCAACATTTTTTTCTCACAAATAGCTTTGTGTATATATTTTCCTTCCATTGGATGACTTTCAGAATAAATGGGTCTTTATTCTTGCATTAAAACAATAGAAATTCAATTTCTTGAGGCATCACATTCCACAATAAAAAAAATTGAGAAGTTTGGTGTAGTTGGTACTCGTGCATGGCTCATTGCTTCTTTAAGATGTTCAAAGGCCTTAGTTTCTTATGGAGTCTAAAAAAGTGCATCTTTCTTCTGTAAACTTGTTAGAGGACCTATCAAACTTACACCATTGATGCATTTTCCGAGGACTAGGAAATGGACTAATAGGCTCAATTCCTTCCACCACCATTTTTATGGTTAAATGTGATTTGTCTTCAATACTCTAAGTTGTTCAGATTTATTTCTCTTCTTGATGTACCAGTTTAGGGTTCTTTCTTAAGCATACGAAATTTCACATTTCTTTATCTTCTTCTTGTACTAGCCTAGGGTTCTTTCTTAGGCTTATGAACTTTCTTTCTTTCTGATTTGGAAAAGTTTGACCAAAAATATTGATCTCTCCTTTTATTAGCGATATAAATAGATAATGATGGATACAAATAGAAAATTTTTTTCATGCTCAATCTCATTAAATTTTATTTATATAACATAATTGTTGCATTTTAGGGATCTGTCCTTTAAATATAAAAGGTTGGCCTATGCTTTTATACCGAATTTCATAACTTTTAATTATGTTCTATTTTTTTTTTTAATTTAAAATTACGGTTTGATTACTATGTCAACCTGATCCTGCAAAGGATGGGGGGTCATCCTTCCATGATTTAGACAATTTAGAAATGATTGCAACATAAGAATTCATATAAGAAAATACACTCAATGTGTATGTTACTAATGATTTATCTAGTTTATAAAAGATAAACATTTAATCTTAAGAAATCATATAACGAAAATAGCCTCTATGTGTATGTTACTAATGATTTATTTAATTTATAAAACATAAAAAACATTATTTATTTATTTTATAAAATATTAAAATTGAATGTTTATTATTATTATTATTATCTAATTTTAAGGCCACTTCCAAGTCACACATCAAATTAGTGTATAAGATATATTTTTTTGTGGGACAAAGGACCCACCTTTGTGCAATTATTTGAGAGCTAAGTCTACTAAGCCATACATACTCTACCCCTCTCTAGTTTTGAACCCCTCACCTCTAAGGAAGAAATACATGGTCTTAACCACCCCTCACCTCTTACGAAGAAATACATGCTCTTTCTTGTCATTGGAAAATATTAAGGTTTATAAGGAGAAAAATTTTCCACCTTCTGTTCCGTGTGAGAGATCTCATTTTATTTATTTCCTTGTGCATATAACAAGATTATTTTGTGCTTCCTCCTTCACACTTGTTGAATTTCTTAGTATAGTTATGGTTAGAACAATATTTCTCAAATTTTGATGATTACTTTATATGTAGATCTTATTTTAACTTATTCCAATATATCCTTCTACAATTAAAGTCATAAATTCAACCATAAATAATAGTAGAATAATAGAGATCACAACACACAAGATAATTCAAGTTTTACCCTACCAAAACTCACTACGAGGAAAAGCCCAATAGCCTTTTTCAATACATAAATTCTTCTTGTTCAACGAGAGACACACCTAGAAATATGGTCAAACTTGGCATTCTCCTCCAAGTGAAGTCAACCAATCTAATCATGTAGTTCACTCTTAATATTATATTTTCATAGCTCATCCCTCTTTCAATTTCCAATTACCACAAAAATTTGTCCCTACAATAATTTCGCTAATAACCCATAAATTTCTGCCCCATGAAAATTTGAACCACAGATAGAGAGAGATGACTTCACATGTGTGAGTTGCAAGAGAGGGAGGAGAGAGAAAACTCAACCTTATTTTTATCCTTCTTGTACTTAACTCAATTTCCTATAAATTGTATCTTATGTAAGAGAATGTGAATTTTCAAATTGAGGAGCTCGAGTTTGATTTATATAGTAGTCTCAGTAGGGTGAATGGACATGTCTCTTGGCGAGGGATGAATTGACTTGGAGGGAAGCTCACTTGCAACTTTTGGAGCCAAAATTGTCATTTAAAAAATTCATGCTTGTATATTTTAGAAGTCACAATGGGAATTTGACTCAAAATAAATTTTCTTTTGACTCAAGCATTTATACATATGATTTACAATGATAAATAAAACTACCTCAAGTGGCCAAATTTACACTTGGAAGACCAAACATAGCTAGATATTTGTCACTCCCACTTAACTAGGGAGGCATTCATAACCATTGTCATAGTTATTCTAAAATTGAACAAATTTCTCTATCAAATATTATTAGTATCATTATCTATCGTTAGCATCTAATGCTACCTATATCTAGGGTGGTACCAAACCCATGGCAATGCCATCAACATATTAGGACTCACTCTTCCAGAATGACCGGTCCTTGAATCCCTTGGCCTCTACATAGGAAAAAAATTAATATCCTCAACTAACAAGCTCACTCAACCTTCCTCATGAACTCTCTGCACCAATACCTCACTCAAGTCCTTCCTAATTGTGATCGGGTCTAAATTCTTAAAATGCATCAATACACCCTTCTGATGTGTGATCATGGTCTAGGAACTCACTTCAACCTTCCCAATGTGTGATTAGGGTCTAGGACCTTACTCCACCATTCTAGTGTTTCATTAGAGTCTAGATGTTGAAGGACCTAACTCCACCATGTGTGCTGTGTGATCATGGTCCATGACCTCTCTCCACCATTAGTGGTGTGTGATTGGGATCGACCTCCATGAGACAATCGCTCAACACTACCTATTGAGCACTCTAGTTCTCTTGGACCCATTTTCCCTTCTAAGAGAGTGTATACCTATGATGTAGTCATGTCAACACTCCCTCTCAATGAGATGGTTAATATCCACCAACCCCAGCTTTTCTGTGAAGAACACAAACCTGTCTCTTGGAACAATTTATGGGTCTCATTAATAGGTAAGTAACAAGGCCAATCTAGCCTTCCTTCACCCTATATTTACCTCTTTTATCACATTTAATGGATATGTTTTACTGTTATTTAATTACTAGGAATACTATAGAATGATTATCATATATCGTGGCATAATGTGATTAATCTACACATACAAAGTGCATTAAAATTCATTTATTTTTCAAGGATACATTAGAGGGAAGTTAGATAAGATGAATGAGGTCGGTATCCTAGATTATCTCATCGAAATATCGACATACTCCCTACAATTACTCACTTCCATTTTGAATATCCACTAGCAGCTCATGAACTCGAAAACTATAAGGAGCAACATCCATCCTTTTAGGACTTTCACAGGGAAGAAACCATATTTCCAAGGAGGCTTCCCCTAATTTACTTTTGTATACATAAGCGAGCCTAACGGCTCAATACAAATCAACTTTTTGTAGGAGGATATAGGCTATTAAGGAACTGAGGACTTGTTGTTCCATTTCCATTTTTGATTTACTTTAGCATTATTTTTCATTAACTAAAATATTCTTTTTCATCCAAAACTATGTTTATTCCATATGGATGAGTCCCTTTGGCTTAGGTACCATCATGCAGGCTCTAGTCTCTCTTTCTTGTATATTTCTTTAATCCATTTCCTTTCCTAGTCATATTTTCCTTATTTTTCTAGTACATTTTTCCATAAAAATATTTCTTCTTTAGGTATTCTAGTTAGTTATCTTGTTGGGTGCTTGGTTGGGGATGTGATATTGGTAGGCCAAAAATATATAGTTTCTTCTTCTTAAAGTAGTTAGGTATTTTTAGTTTCCTCTTTCTACATTCCTTTTTCTCTGCACAATTAGTGATTAAATAACAATATTCTTTGATCATAGAAATCATAATCTAATATGAATGTACGAAAATGCATGCTACAAGCTAGATTTTATTTTGATGTAATAAAGTAGATTGCAAATAAATTTCAACTCATCCTTTCTCATTTAGTTCCATTTTTCTCCGATTTTGTTATTATTTTGGCATTCTTTTCAAGTTGAAAAATAGTTATTTTGACTAGTGTGAAAAATAATGACCAGTCCTTGAATCCCTTGGCATCTACATAGGAAAAAAATTTAAGATCCTCAACTAACAAGCTCACTCAACTTTCCTAGTGAAATCTCCACGCCAAGACCTCACTCAACCCCTTCCTAATTTTTATCGGGTCTAGATGCTAAACGAGCCTCACTATGTACCCTTCTTGATGTGTGATTATGGTCTAGGAACTCAATCCACCCTTCCCAATGTTAAATTAGGGTGTAGTACCTTACTCCATAATTCTAGTGTCTTATTAGAGTCTAGATGTTGAAGGACCTCACTCCACCATGTGTGGTCTATGATCATGATCCATGACTTCTCTCCACCATTACTAGTGTGTGATCAGGATTGATTGCCATCACACAATCATTCAACACTGCCTATTGAGCCCTCTAGGTCTGTTGGACTCATTTTCCCTTCTAAGAGACTATCGATCTATGATGTAGTCATATCCACGCTCCCTCTCAATGAGGGGGTTAATCTCCACTAGCCCCAACATGTCTCTAAAGAACAAAAACTTATCTCTTGGAAAAATTTATGGGCCTCATTAACAGGTAAATAACAAGGCCCATCTAGCCTTCCTTCACCCTATATTTAATTATTTTATTGCATTTAATGGCATATTTTTTACTATTATGTGGTTACTAGGAATACTATAGGATAATTATCATATATCGTGGCCTAATGTGGTTAATCTACAGGTAGAGAGTGCATTAAAAAGAATTTACTATGAAGGGATACATTAGAAGGAAGTTAGTGAAGATGTATGAGGTTGGTCTCCTAAATTTACTCACACAAATATCGACATGCTCCCTACAATTACTAACTTCAATTTTGAAGATCCACTAGCAGCTAATGAACTCAAAAACTACATGGAGCAACATCCATCCTTTTAGGACTTTTAGAGGGAAGAAACCATCTTTCCAAGGAGGTTTCCCCTTAGTTAATTCTGTATAAATAAGTAAGCATAATGTATCAATATGATTTAAATTGTTGGAGAAGGATAGATGATATTAATTAATTGAGAACTTGTTGTTTCGATTTCCATTTTTGATGTACTTGAGCACTATTTTGAATTAATTAAAATATTTTTTCATCAACATATACATGTAAAAATGCCCAGAATTGATCATTGTTTCCACCTAGCCTTTAATGATGTCCCTTAGGCTCCGAAAACATGATTCAGAGAGACCAAATTCCACCTAAAAGTTTCCACTCATCCACTACAAAAAAAAAAATCGTGATTAGGGTTAGTGGACATATTTATGAATTTAGCACTACAATGATTTTGTTTTATTATATCATGAGATTTATAATGTATTATGTCACTATTTCTACTCTCTTTGGAACAATTAAATGATTAAAGTTTGATTGCATTTTTGTCCTTACGTAAAATATATTAGATCACTTTCTTTGATTTATGCTCCTTAATCTAGAGTTTCAATTTCAAGCATTTTTATTCCATTACATAGACTAGGTTTCCTCCATCTGCAACATTCACATTTAGAAAATAGACCAATGCTTTCATTTATCCAAGTAGTGTAGCTTTGACATTCCTAAAAATAGGGGTACAATTTACTTTTGACTAAGAAACATTTCCATTCGTTTGCAAATAAAGTAATATTTATGTTTCTGCAACGGTAATAGAACCTTGTTTTCATGCAAGTTCCTTCCTTCCTAATCTAGAATTAGTTCATAGAGTGGTCTCTATATGCCTTTTTCTAGTTCATTTCTATAAGTGTAGGTGAGTAGGGCTCAACCTATTATCCGTATAGCGTTTTCATCTCTTGAAATCTTGTAGAAACCCTAGGTTGATAATTAAATTTGGAAGCCTTGGGAGTAGCAACACTCTTGTCCAATACTGAGGCTCACCACTTTTTTGGGTCCTTGCCGAGGAGGTGTCCAAGTGGGTGTTGTTTCCACTTAGAAGTTGTCATTCTTTCACATATTTTTTTTCTTTGCATAATCCTTGTTGAATTACAATGTACATGTTAATCTAATACGAAAACACAAAGTTACATATGTTAATTACAATATTAAATAATATCAAGTGCAACTATAAATAATTTCAACCACATAAATTATAATATATAAAATACCAAGTATTGTTACACCAATTTTTGGTCATCTAACCATGTATAATTAGATGGATCGAAATAGACCATGAGGAATAATTAAATAAATCCATATTTGTTTGATTTCCCTCTAGGAATAATTAATTGAACCTTTGTTTAAATAATATTCCTAGTAATATTGAACTCAATTAATGAGAAATGATTGGCTAAATCATTATTAATATTATTATTCTCTAGGAGTAATTAATTAATCCTTATTTAATTAGTATTCCTTCCTAATAATTAAATAAATCATTATTTGTTTAATTATTCCTTAACCCCCTTCTTGAAATAATAAATAAATCATTTATTTGTTTATTATTCCTAAACAAAGGGATTTAACCAATTTAAATCCCTTTTCCCTCCAACAAAATATAATAAAATATTCCAAGTAGTTATATCTAGAACTTGGTTAATAATATTTTATTATGCACCATTATCGAGGATAACTCAATACTTTGTTATAAATAGGAGGGTTTTCCATTCACTTCTTGCCTTTCATCCTTTTATCATGGTTAGTCTTTGATCCTCTTATCATCGTCACACTTTGATTCACTTTTATTTTCTTCTTGTGTATTGAGCTCCCTTTGAGTTCTACATGCCTTAGGTTTTCTACACCATTGATAGAGAAACTCTAAAGCTGAAGCATTGAGGACATCCAAGAACCCATCCCATTGAGGGGGGCTCTTTATGTTCCCTTCCCAAGTGTTACATAATATATAAATTATTTATAAATTATAAATCTTGTCTTGTCCATTGCATATTTGGAGAAACTCATATTTCATTTTTATGTTTAGCTTCTTTTATTACATAGATCTGGATTTATTTTTCATTTGTTTCAACTTTCTATTGCAAATATAAAGGATTTAGACAACCATATTTGTTGTTAGGTCTGTTTGTCATGTGCAGCGAAAGTGATCTCCTTGTCAATGACTCCACAGGGCTTTATTTAGATTTCTTATGTGACCAACAACTTCTTACCTAGTGTTTTTACTTCAGCCACTTAATGTTTTTTCTTACCTTTCATGTTGTAAAACAATAAAAAATCTAAATTCCACATGTTTCTAGGTGCTTTCCGCAGGTAACAGGTATCAGCTGCACCACAGACAAAAAAAAATTTCAACAACCTGCCACTGAGACTCCCTGAAGTGCAACTCGCACTTCTTAGCCCCAAACCTATGAGTTCAAGGCTCAAATATTAGTTTTTAGGCCAAAAAATATGAGTTCACTAGCCAACATGTCAGTACCTATGAGCTGCAGTTCTTTGCTGGGTTTTTTCCAAAATTTTCAAGGTTTGCCACATGTACTGTTCATGGTTGATTGACCTTTGTGTCCACCCGTATTAGGCTTGGATATGTTCAGTTTTTCTTTTTGAACTGGGAACAAGCCCCTTAGAGCTTCATTACACTTCCACCTTTTTAGGAAGGGTTTATCTAAGTACATAGTCTGAGATTTTGCAGCGCTTTCAGCCACTTTTTAGGGTCTGATTTATTTTACTTTCAAATCCATTCAGATCGATTATTATCTCATCCAAAATATCCCTCTTGAGTCTTTTCTGACTTCTCCCTTACAGTACCTCTTATTTCCCTTTAGGTTTTTAACTTGTCCCCTCCCATTTTGTAGAATTTTCCCCTCTGGTTTCTTGTTGTTTTCTGCACCTTTTTTCACTAAATATGAGTTTTTAGATCCTTGTCCCTTAGACCTTAGATCTTTTGGCCTTTTGTGTGATTTGAGTCAATTTCGCCCCACTATTAGAATATTTTCTTGAGAGCCCTTCTTTTTGGGTTGAATTTATGCATCTTTAGCTCTTTATTTTACTGTCGCTTTCAAATTTATTTAGAGTTATATTGGACTTTTTATTTTTATTTATACACAACCATATGGGATTAATTAAAATTAACACACATATTTCACAAATGCACACCTAAATCAAAGAGATCTTGGTTTACACTACCAAGCCAAGACATAAACATCATAATTAATTTATCTTTTTCTTGGAACCTTTGTTTATTTCTCTTCCACCTTGTTTGGGTATCTGTGTCTTGCGATCATTGTGCCCCCAAGGTGTTTATCATGGAGACTCATAGGAATTCATCCTTAGTTTCCATTAGGAAGACTGAATCCCCATCGTAGACGTTGAGTTAGTCCTCTACTAAGTCTCCATACCGACATTAATTCAGGTTCATCGGCCCCTCCCTCTGATTCCAAACCCAGTTCCCCTGCATCTCATTTTGTCACAATGTCAAGCATGAATTTAGGTGCTATTCTTAATGTTGGTGGTAGCCCTGACCCTAATTCTGGAAATTATACTAGTGGAACCTCTACCAGAACCATTTTGGCTACTCCTTTGCTACCTTTTATGGGTGGTTTGAGCCTTCCAAATTTTAGCTAGTTAATTAATGACCCTATACACCATGATCCAGGTTGGCCTGTTATGCCAACTAAGCTTCCTTCTGATATTCCTAAATTATAATGAAATTTTGGAGAGGACCATACTAATCACGTCTACTCCTTTCACATGTGCTTTTAATCCAATTCTATCACTGATGACTCTATATTTCTTCGGTTATTCCAATGCACACACACTGGAGATGTTGCAAAGTTGTATGTTGACCACGCCTCTGCCTCTCATTCCACTTTTGCAACTCTTGCTAAATCATTCATGTCCTACTTCCAGCTACCTCTCCAATATGATACCAATACTAAGTTATTGACTTCATTCTGTGAAACTTCTGTTGCCTTCCTTTCCTACCATGTCCAAGAATGGAGAAGAAGGAGGAGCTTATGTCGAGCTCCTACATTCAATGACTACGTCTATCTATAATTTTTTCTCATGATGATTTTTCCTTCTTACTGGATCTTCCTAGACCTGGTGGTGCCAACGCATTAAGAGAATCTCACGCCGTCGACTGTATCATTGCATCTCTTCCACATCCTTATACTCATCCTCCCATGTGTTACGGTTTACTCAGGGAGGGGACATCTCCTGTAGCACCTATCCCCCTCCCAGTAGCATGTATCTAGGACAAAGCACATTTGCCCCATTGCATCAACCAATGTCAAGGCATGTGATGGTTCAACTTGTTTACCCAAATGTTTCTCAACCTCCTTTCTACATGTTTCAATAGCCCTATGTTTCCTCTAATTATCTGATTCACATTATTAATTCTCACATGGTTAATACTACGGATTTGAACCTCGAAACTCGGTTGTGCCAATATAGAAAGCCTCCTGCTTTGTCTACAACCGAGCCTCAAACCACCATTTCTACAGAGTCTAGTTCGACACTAAATGTCTCCTAACCGATCCCTCAGCTATGGGAGAAGGTCACTCCCAAGATCCCAAAAGGGCCATTATGACGAATTGATGCTTACTCCAAAGCCGCCCATAAATAGAGAATAATATATGACTTGGCACAATCTCCTTTTGTCATGTCAATGTTGGAAGTCCTCTAGTCGTTCCCTTCACAATGTAAAGCTCTATTATCTGCTCTAGGCACTATGGACACTTCAGATGATCGTTTGATCATATTTGATGTTGACAAATCAAAAAATCCCCCCTTACCTTCATCCATCACCTTCCAAATACTAGTCAAGAATCGTAATTCCCATGTCTTGTGTTGCATCATTAAGAACGACGCATCCACTTGCGTGATCTCCGCCTCCATTTGGAGGAAACTCAGATCACCTGATTTATTCCCTTCCACCATCACTCTACATTCTTGGGATGGCTACCCTTCTTAGCCCCTTGGCATGTACTGCAATTTTCCTGCCACTCTTACGGGAAATATTGTTTGTATTGACATTGAAGTCATTGATGCCCCCTTGGATTACAACATCATGCCACATCTGTGGTTCATCATAATATGTGCTTCCCTCATAATGGAAAGATCATTATCATTGCTTAGTTGACATATTATGAATTGAAGTCTCACTTCTCTCCTGAGTCTATCATCTCTTCGGTGGCTGATAAACCATCAATCACACCTTTAATTGGTGTGTATCCTGGAGTCTATAAATATTCCACCTTACTTCGTTCTTTCCCTAGTCCCCCCCTCTTGTCACAGATCCCAGCTTGTCGAATGTTTTCATGATGCAATCGTCTCGTACTAGCCATAAGCGATCTAGTTCAACCACCTAGTAGCCTACACCTTTGGAACCTGTTGGTGGTCACTTGACGGAGCCTACAGGGCCTTCCTTCCAAGGAACTTCCTCTTCTGTGAGTGTCTCTTCCACTCCTTTTCAACCAAGAATGGTTCCTCCTAGCCTTAACCAATTGGGAGTTATTCTACCAGGCCATTACCACTCCATTCTGATACCATTTTTAGCTCCCCCCTTTGGAGTATTTTTGGTGCATGTTATGGCTAAGATGAGCCTTCCCAATTTGACATGGGGATCCCAGTCTGGTACATTGATCCCACAGCCAAAACCCTACCTGGTCAACTCAAACCTTATAATGCTTTGACCCTGATCCAATCGATTGCGATGAATCCTACCTTTTCTTCAGTGCTTCATCCACCTTGACAGGAATCTACTCCTATTGTGAAATAATCTAGTCATGTGGGGGGGAAGTGAGAAAGAAGGAACCAAAGGATAAGGTTTCTTAAACAACTCCTTCTTCTCCTAAGCCTCCAAGTAAGTCATCTCCATGCACTTTGTGTGATTTTGTTGGGCATGCCACCCAAAATTGTCTTGAACTTCCTCTTCTCAAACCTATGGTCAATGAATTGTTTCCTAAATTTGATATCCCTGAGGTCCATGTTACCTTACCTGATTCAAATAAGAAAGTAAAATCATTGTGCACAAATCACCCTTGTTCTTTATGTGATATTTATGACCATTATTCTCACCTTTTTCCTCGTCTCAAAAATTTTCGCGACACCCTTGAAGCCATCCGTCACCTTGAGGACGAGCGTAGCTCAACTGCTACTCCTTTACTTGTTCGTTTGGCTAAGCCTGAACCAGAATAAATTGACATACCTCCACCCGATGTGAAGATGACGAAACCATTGGCCACGATCCTCTATCTGTCATCATCCATGAGATCCATGGTGGAAGGCCCCTTTAGGGCATCCCCTTATGTTTTGACTAAACCTCCTTCGGCGATCACCTTCGGCTCATCATCGGTAAATGTTTCATCTACTATCTTTTCGTGTACCCTTTGCAGTGATGTGTATCTAAACCATATCTCTCATGATGATGTATTATGTAGCCCCACCACGTCATGTGCTCTTTATTCTTCCAGTCGCCCCATATTTCATTCTCATGAAGACATTATGGAAGAAATGACCACCCCTGAATTTCCTTGGGATGATGTGCACTACTGTGCATACATCCTCCCATAATAGTCCCTTGACCAGTATACTATGGAGTCTAAATACCTCACCCTTGATGAGGTCGATCGATTTAGAAATCCCATTCTTGCACCTGATGCTTTTGACAAAGAAAACATTGCCTTCAGGGCACACCGTGTCCTGGAAGACACTGAGGCTTACACAAAGCTACTCAAATAATTTTATAATTTTTCTACCAAGTCCTATTCAAATATGCATGGACTTCATCCAACCATTTTCAAAATCATATCGACACATGGCCTGATGTCTATCTTGTCCATCAAAATTTCAGACCTATTTCTCGATGAGAGGCTCCCAAAACCAAGATAGATAAGCTCAAGAAGAATAGTTTTTCCTATCCCATGCTCAATAAAACAAGCACCATTCATGTCTGTATGGACTTTCGTGACCTAAACAAAGTTTTTCCCCAAGAAAACTTCCTTACACCTTATATTGACCATATCTTTAAAAATTTTAAGGGGCATAGAAATTTTACCCATAGTATCCCCCATGTGTGTTTTATTTCGTCCATGCATTCAGGCTTCTTTCATTTTCCATCATCTTCTCTTTTGTTTTCTTGTGACGCCTTTCAAATGGATATTTCATCCACATCATACATCGGCTATGCTGATGGTGCAAGTCACTACTCGCGAAATCTATCCTCAATCATTTTTACACCCATACATTTGTTATTCCTTTCCAATGATGTATTCCTTGGATCTGCCATAGATAATCAGTCTGAATATGATGCAGTGATTGGTTTGCTAGTCGATGCCCTTGAAAATCGCATCCTTCATCTTCATGTTCGTTTAGATTCTGTGCTGCTTGTCAGACAATTGAATGGCATATATCATGTGCATAACCAATTCCTTTTTAGAATATATTTATAAGTGAAACTATTAATGCATGAATTTCAAACCATTACATTCAATCATGTACCAAGAGACTTAAATTACTATGTAGATAACATTGAAAACAATATTTTATACTGACACTTATCAAATTCATTTAACACAAGAGGATAACAATAAAAAAATGGTGAACCACATGCTCTTCATATATAAAATATACATATCCATAATATGTGTTGACAAAATTCCCATGTGGTGTAGAATAGTCGGTGATGGGGTGCACTGTTAAGGCACTCCGTTCTGTAAATTCACCGGTTCAAAACCCATGGGTGGAATGGAAGGAGAAAAAAATGGGAAGATTAGGATTAGTCTAAACGAGAAAAAAAAAATATATGTGTTGACAAAATCATAAATTTTTTGGTGTCCTCTACTCTAATACATCTGACATGCCCATCGAATGTTTCCAAAATCAAAACTAGGGGCACCTCATGCCCCTACATCTAATCACTATCTAGAGGGTCCCAAGCCCATGGCTTAGCTCCTACAACTCGTAGATCCTACATACCCTACCCGGTCATCGCCATGCGCTGCATGACCCCTCGCCACTCAAGGGTAGACCAACACATGCCTCAATGTAGCGATCATCAAGATCCTTCTAGCCACACTCTCATACATCGGTCATCAAAAAATTGCATCTCTAGTTGACATCCTCCAATAGTGCCTCTTAATTAGCTCTATCATCTCCTCTATCTATGCTAGACTTAGAAGCCCTTGGCGCTGCTGGTCATCCCATATACCCGGCCGGTTTCACCAGTGCTATGTTTGCATATCAAAATTAATGAATCAGTACCTCATATATAATTCTAAAACATTAAAATGCACCATAAAACATAACAAATTGTTACTTACCATCTGATCCCCATACTCAACCGAGTCGAAGGGGAAAATATGTGTCCCCGTGATAATTCATACCACTCTATGGATAGTCATCTATATACAACAATATTTGGTTCCAATGTGCAAATAACTCAGGTCAAAACACATGCCTGACTCCCCCACCACCTCCTTTCCTCAGTAGCTTCCCCAAACGGTGCATCCTCAGCTCCCATGGGCCCCCTTCTGGGATCTGTACATGAGGTCAAAGTGTTGAGATCTTCTCGAAGAAGAAAGAGCACAACACTGTACCAAACACACATTCATGGTTCAATTGTCACTTGCATAGTGATAGTTGTCGCTTCAGTGACCACAGCATCATTTGGGCCCACCCATAATAGGTACCACTCAACACACTCTCCAAAAGCATCATCCACCCTCTAGTGATGTGGTGGAAGGCCTGGTTGCCCAAGATCCGCAGCATTGTTGCAACCATAACCTGAGTTTCTAGTCTCTCTAGACCTTCATTCGCTATATTCGGGCCCTTGACACAGACATTTGGTTGACAATGGAATTCCACAAACTCAAAGATATTCTGCCCCCACGGTAATAGTTACTGGATGTTTCCCACCATCCTCAATGGTGGGAGGCGGGCCAAGAAATAAATGTCATGAAATGTGAGCTCAATCTGGTGCCCCTACACTATAAAAAACTCCTGGTCCGAGTCCCAATGGTTGACTATCCTGGCTAAAAAGGGCTCTCCTACCCTCACCAATGGGTTCTCAACCAACTTGAGCACCCCATGCCTTGCCAGTGCACCTTGAATAACCTGATCCCCCTAGATCTTAGATCAAAGGGCCTCAAGGTCTCTCTCTCTCTCCAGTTAATATTTAACTCTACCATATCTCCACAAAACCAACATTTTGTCAGTGAGAGGAAGGAAAAACTGCATAACAAACATCAAGACCCAGTTCGTAGCCAAAAATAGCAAAGAACCCAACTTTTAGTAGCTCGCACTTTTTTCATCCTTGAAACTGTGAGGTTGTTGTTTTTCCTATGAAACCTGCTACCTAGGTCACATTTCAGGCCACAAAAGGTGTGAGCCAGTCGTGAGGAGGGGTATAATGTTTTTCCTGAGCTCTGGGCACCTAATCTAAAATTATAAACCACTAGAATTGAAGAGTATGGATAGGCCATCTACCTGCAACTAACGGATCTTGATTTCGATAGTCGATTTGTCTGCTACGAATGCCGGAAGATTTGGGGCCTTCTCCTCCTCTCGACATTCACCATAGCTACACTTGCAAATAAATAAAAATGGAGGGAAATCGCCCTATTAAAAGACAAACCCTAATTTTTCTTTCGCCAATTGAAACCAAATGGTAGCTCTGTTTAGAAAATAGTCAACACCATTAGAATGCTCTCACCGAGGTCTAAAATGGGTATCCTTTATTTTTTGGTGATTTGATAGTACACCCAAAAGCTTTTTTTCCAAGAAGGGCCACATTGCCTCTCAAAATAGAATTTCTACACCTGCATCAATTGTACTTAGGGCACCACCTAGCCTTCATACTTGTCGATGTGTGTGTTGATTTTTGTCATGGGTAACCATATTTTAGTCATGATTTTATGGACCCAACCGGACCTATTCTATGTGGCAACGTCATCAAGTCACCCTTATTCAGAGCATCCAAGTTGAGACATCATTTCATTCATGGAGTATTTCTCGAGTTCCTTTGCCTCTTGTTACAATGTTTCATCCTTTCATTCATTGTCCCTCTCTCGTGTAGCCCATTTTGGCCTCCAGTGCTACTATCCCCTATCCCCTACAGAGTCGAGTTAGTCACTACTAGGCCATCCATGCTTTCTATGCTCTAACAAAGGAAATAATTTGTTTTCTACTCAATTCACCCCATTCCATAATCATCCCTGGTTTTATTCCATTAGTCACTCTAAAATTATCTCTCATGCCTTAGTTGAGGACCCTCAATCCTCAGTTATGGTGGACCTACTTATCTCAACATCAGCACATTCATTCTAGAAGACAAGTCTAGAGGGTGGTGTATCTTGGTTCCAGCTTCCATCATTTTTTAGTGCCTTGAATCATGCAAAGGTAGTCCTTATTGCCCTTTGAATTGGTTGTTTCTCATCCACTCCACTTTAGCATCATTGAGATTCATATACTCGATAGTTAGGCGATCTAGCAGATTGATCTAGTGATTCACAAGTGTGTGTGAGATGTTTCAGACCTCATGAAGGGATGGCCCTTCAGGTATCCCCCCACATTCCCAAATGACCTTATCTTAACAGCTTTAAAAGCAGCTCCGCAGGTTTGATGTGTTCAGCCCCAGCCACTTGCAAGTTCCTACGACATGCATGTATCACTTAGATGACCAATTATTATTTTTAGAGCCCTTTCTGTTCATTATGTCTTCTTTTATTGCTATTATATCTCATGTACTTAGATATTATTATACTCAGCCCTAGTTGTTGTCCCAGGTGCAGTATATATGTGGGATCCATTATATTTTTAACTGGCTTATTTGTGCCAGCATTGTATGTATCATTTATCATGTACACTTTAGCTTAGTCCTATTTTACTAGGCGAACCATTATTCTTTGTACGCTTTCAACTCGGCGGGCATAGGTATGCCTCCCTCGCCTCACTCAGAACAGGTACCCAACCATTAAAGGAGACCTACGGCTGTCGGTATCGCCCTCTCAAGGTTATTGTCCTCTCTTGCTTCACTTCTCCTACGTATCTCCCTCTCTATGACTTCCCTTTGATGTCTAGTGATTTTGTTCTTACAACATACTTTGGCAATACAATTAGCTCCTAACGCTCGCACGTTGGCGAGAAATATATTAGAATAAGTTTTGGTCATCAGAACATGTATAATTATATGGATCTAAATACACCATGTAAGGCCAATTTTACCATAGTAAAATTTCTTTCACTAAGAAGTAATTTAATAAACCAGAGTTTATTAAGTTATTTCTTATCTAAACAGGAAACCCCATGAGGAATAATTAAATAAATCTTTATTTTTTTATTTTCCTCTAGAATAATTAATTAAACTTTTGTTTAAATAATATTCCTTGTCATATTTAACCCAATTAATGAGAAATAATTAGATAAATCATTATTTACCTTATTATTCTCTCGGAATAATTTACTAGCCCTCATTTAATTATTATTCCTTGTTAAATTTGATTAAATCTTCCAATAATAATTAAATAAATCATTATTTGTTTAATTATTCCTTAACCCCATTCATGAAATAATAAATAAATCATTTATTTGTTTATTATTTCTAAATAAAGGGTTTTAACCAATTTAAATCCCTTTTCCCTCCAAAATATAATAAAATATTTCAAGTAGTTAGATCTATGTCTTGGTTAATAATATTTTATTATGCACCATTATCAAGGAGAACTCAATATTTTGTTATAAACAGGAGGGCTTTCCTTTCACTTCTTAACTTTGATCCTTTTATCATGGTCAGACTTTCATCCTCTTATCATTGTCACACATTTATTTACTTTTATTTGTTTTTTTCCTATTGATCTCCCATTGAGTTCTACACGTCTTAGGTTTTCTACACCATTGAGATAGAACTCTGAAGCTGAAGCATTGTGGACAATGAAGAACCCATCCCATTAAGGGGGACTCTTTATTTTCCATTCCCAAGTGTTACACAATATAAAAAATCTTTATAAATCTTGTCTTGTCCATTGGATAGTTGGAGGAACTCTTATTTCATTTTGTTATTTAGTTGCTTTTATTGCATAGATCTGGTTTTTTTTTTCATTTGTTTCGCCTTTCTATTACAGATATAAAGAAGTTAGACAACCATCTTTGTTGTTACGACTGTTTTTCATGTGTAGCTAAAGTTATCTCTTTTCATACACTTTCCTTAAGATTTCATACTAACAAGTATTACATTATGAGTTTCCAACTTAATATTGGTTGCAGTACAATTTACACATGAAATATTGTTTTATCACTTCAAAACATTATAATTGTGTTACCAAGGCATTGGAGGTGAATTCACCAACTCTGAAGACTTGACCATCAATCTATATGTGTGTCTCTTATGCGGGATATTTACTGCATAGGTAACACTAGATAAATTATCTTCTGTCTAATTTGCATTGTTTTGCTTCAGTGTTATTGTTCCCCTCTTTATTTAATTCTTGCTTCTTACCATCAATACTTAGTTCATTTTCTGAAAAATAAAGAAGATACAATGCAGAGTATAAGACATGAAAGATGATGAAAAATGGAATATAAACTAAATTAGACTATAAAGGATTTATATGATATATACCTCAACAAAAACAATATTTTCAATAACAGTTTCCCCCATAAAAGCAAGAAAATCAAACTTGTTTTCTTCAAATGGGCAATAATGGATTCTATGTGGCCAAATGACTTGTATAAACAAAGGAAATAAAGCATCACCATATAAAATAACACCTTAGTAAAATTAGTATTCAAAATTTAAGGAAAGATTAGGTGCAATCATCCCAAGTAAGTTACATGCTAAAAATATCAAGTTGTAGATTACTTGTACAATGTGGGAGTGCATGCAAAAATCATAGAAAATGCCAAAGCTAAGTCTAGAATAAAATGAAATGAAGTAAAATGTATACAATAATAGGATAGCCTCATGTACATGTATATAAATGGATAATGTAGAGCACTAAGTGAATAAGTCTAGCGCTAGAGGTCGATGATATCAAGAATGCCCAAGTATGATGAGAATTTCTTCAAATAAGAATTACTATTTGGGTTCATTATTACATATGAATACACCAACTAGTATATATCAATTTTTTTATTATTTTCTTATATTTATTGATCACTACAATATAAGTGGATAAATTGCAAAGACAATTTCATTCCCATTGTGTTCCTAACTTATGGTACAATATATTAGCTATGATTTGGAGAAAATTTACAAAACTGAAATATATAGTAATCACCACGAGTAATCCCCTAGAAAGGTTTATTTTGGAATGTAACATTAAGATTCCAATTGTTGTATGATTCTTCAATGGAAAATTCACACTAAATTCCAACACCAGACTTCCAATTTGAGGGAACACCTATGGTCATCCTCAATCACTCAAACTCAAAACATCAATGATCATTATAAGGAAAAGATAAAATTAGAGTATTTTTTATATGTTCTATAGATTTACATGCAAAGCACCAATAGTTTTCCCATATTTACCATACTTTTACTTTCCAAGGTATAACACATTGATTGATCTTTTACAACAAATACTTGATTCCATAAAAACAAGAATTTAACATATTACAAAAATACCACCAATGTTTGATCCTAAATTACAATACAAGAAAAAAGGACATTTGTGAGGGTCAAAAATTGTCAGCATAAGCTCATTGGTGACGGTTAAAAGAGCCTTTTTCCCCGCAAATTGAACTTCACCAAAAGTATAGGTGTTCGAGTGACATTCATGGTTCATCAACAATAACAGTTTATAATGACGAATAGTTACCATCACCATTTAATATGAGAAATGATCATGGAACTTAACCTTCGTCGCAAAAAAAATGAACATCACTAATTTTGGCATCACCACAATTATAAGTGTTGTGGTGACATTCAAGATCCATCACGAATAATGATTATACTGACAAATAGTGAATGTCAACATTTCATATGAACAACATCGATTTATGGTGATGGAATTTTAATGGTCATCAATATTTATGTATATATATATATGGTGGTGTTCATTTACCATCACCATTTCATATTTTGGTGGGGGTCAAAAAATGTCACCATCAGCTCATTGGAAATGGTCAAAAGAGTTTCTGTCACTAAAAAATGATCGTATCCATTCCATATAGATATTAGGGCATTATGGAATCAACCCACTAACCTTCTTCTTGTAAAGAAGTTATTGTTCCATTGACCTAGCACCCTTTAAAGAATTAGACTTAAAAAAAAATAGATCTTGAAACGTTATAAATTGTAAATTCTACAACTTTCAATAAATTATAAAAATTTGTAATGTCTTGGAAAATACTTTACTAAACAAGAAAAATAGGATCAAAGTTTGTACCTAATGGTTATGGAAGCTATGAAAAGTGGGTGGAGGGAAATAAATTCATGTGCAAGATACTCAATATGTTCGGTTAAATACTCAATTAGAAGTGAAACTTTAAATAAATTGATAGCATATAAATGACCTATAATTATCAAATCTAAAATATGCAATTACACCAAAGATTTATTTCTCACCTTCTGAATCATGTAAATATGTTGTGATGGCATACAGATATTCCTCTAAAATATTGATTTACATTCCAAAAATCCGAAAACAATGAGTATATATGATGTAATTATAAATAATGAGCTACATGCTTGAATCCTACTGGCTCTAGGGTCTATAAAACTAATTGGGATTGGTTCTTGTTATTAATTAATTAAAGATGTCAAAATAAAAAAATCAATAGTAATGATCCTGAAATGTAACCACTAAATAGATGTTAAAAATTTTATGTACAAATTTTGGCTAATATTGGTTACACCAACGAGACATGAAAACGACATTTAGAAACATCCAAATCCACATCAAGCAGGAATATATGAATATGTAATTGTATGGATACAAGGAAAGCACTCTCTACCTCTCGATGATAACTATGTCCTCCCACAAGTACTTCAAGTAGAAAAAGGTTGTGAAGACAAATACCTGAAAGCGAAAAAAGCTACACATTACAAAAACATACTTCATCCCCCCTCTACCTTTATAGAATAGATCTAGGGGAATAAGAAAATATCCATAGAGAATAGGATTAGATTGGGAAAAATAAATATGATAAGAAAAAAATAACCAACAACCAAAATGTACTAATTTGAACGTGTTAAAAGTACATTAAACAAAGATGGAATCCATAGTACATTAAGGTGATAGTGGTCAATTTTTGGATTGGCAGTTGTTTACTATCCATAGTGCCACCAATCTAATAAATTGTGATAGGAGATTTTCCCATTAATGGAGCAACATGTTCAAGTATCACATTGTTTCTTGATAACCACTATCTTTAACTCACAATCATTCATAGTTCTAGCCCATAACTGCAAAACATGGATAGAAAAGTGAGCATAAAGTCCATAAGCCCAATATACCTCAATGGAGAAAAACAAGAAAACAAAACTTACTTCCAATGTACCAGCCATTGAAATGATAGAAATATGAAAGAAAATTTCATGATCCTTCTCATTAAGGACAAAAAAAAATCATATCACCTGCAACGATGAATTTATAAACATTTTTTCAGAAAATGGTGTTAATCCACTAATTATATGCTGTTTGCAAAAATAATTCAAGGATGTATATAGTTGGTTGGAAAAGAATCATGTTTGAGGAAACCAAGCCTATGCTAAAAACTTAACCACTAGAGAGTACCATTTGGATATGGGTTTTGTCATGTGGTGGGTCACTTGTACTTAGTCCAATATTTGAGGAAACAAACAACCAATTGAGGGTACACAATTATTTTTTATTTATGTATATTAAATAGATAATCCATTAACTTAAATAATTTCCTACATCAAACCCATGTATCTTTGGAAATATTTCTTGAACCTTAAAGTCATCAAGAAAATAAGCCAACATGATCAGACAATAATTTTTTTAAGAATCTACCTCATTGAGGGTATAAAGGGGAAACTAATACTGCATAAAAATACCATTATTCTTGAAGAACCGTGGAACCCCCTTTGAACTCATTTAAGAGACTCCTATAGTTGAAATTCCAAGTTGAAAATGTTGTTCCCTTTATGTTAAAAAGGAAATCTTCCCTTCACAACTCTTTTTTGAGGTAGATATGCATCACATCATTCCATCACATAAGGTGGAAAGGCCACTCCATTGAACTTTCCAATTAATGTTCTTGCATGTGAATTATTGCAAAGAGTATCTCCTCAACCAAGACCTCCAACATGATTAACACGCTAACGTCATAGGTTTTCCTAGGGATTGTTGATAGCTTATCCAAGTTGATACAATATTGGTTTAGAGGGGTCATAGGAGACACTGGATCTTTTATTGGTAACTTTCCAGAAGTAAAGAATTCATCGAGGGCTTAGGCAATATTGACCTCTTTTTATCAAGTAATCCCAATTCTTCTTATCTATTACATATATGCACGTGCTAGCATGCACCTACCTCCTAAATATATCTATTAGTATGACAAGTTGATTAGACGAAGAAATCTAAGCTGAATATAAATAATTGCAGATTAATCCACATCCTGAAAATAAAGGATTCTAGAAATTTACATTCATCATGCAGCCATGCTAAAGAAAAAAAATGAAGTCTTCCTTTTGTAGCAATTTAGATGAAAGAATGACGATAGAGTTTTCCTAGTAAGGACAAAACCAAATCAAATTTATATTCATGGAAAAAAAGAAGAGTTAGGTTTTACTAAAGTAAACCAAACACAATTAAGATGAAATTCATGAAAAACTAAGGAAAAAAGAAACTAGGCCTTTTTTACTGACCCCAAAATAAATATTTTACAAAAAAAATCTGAGATGTAGGGATTATTTTACAGAAATTATATAATAAAATTATATGCAAGTAACAAAAATTGAGATGTAGGGCTTGTGCACGGAACCTCAATGGGGATATCAATTTGCAATCCGAGATGTAGGGTTTCTCCGAAGAACCTCAGTGGGGATATGAACTTCTAAACAGTTCTCTAGATCAAAATCTCCCCTCTCCATCGTAGCAACCTTGATGTCTGGTTTATTTCAAGGTTTCTACTTAAAAACAATGATTTAATCCCCGTCGTTTCAAAAAATACAACCACAAAACCTCATGGCATGGAGCGTTCTCTTTTTGAAATTCTAACGAATAAACAAATTATCATCTTCCGTTCTATGTATAATATTGGGGCTTTGTAGTAGAGATGACTTAGAATAGAATTTTAGATACATAAACATACCAAAATAATATTATTTATATGTGGAGAAACGTAAGAAAATGTTGATTATGTCGAAAATAAATTCATTGTCTAGAGAACAATGAATCAACTTAGTAATAGTGTCAAGAGTTTTTAATGTTTTGATAGCTCTCCTAAAGTTTTAGGAGGGAAAATGAAAAAGAAAATACTATTTATCAAATTTTTAAATAATAAAAAATAAGGATTTTAAAATTGGAAATACATTCATAAAATGTGTAAGGTTTTGCATTAAGCATTTCACTAAACAAGCATGATTACGTGTTTCTAGCCCAGTATGGGGTAGACATCAAGTACAAGCTTAAAGAAGTAATATTTAACATTTTTAATCTAATGTCACCTTATTTAACACTGAAATATGAGATATGGTAAATAAATATAAATATAAATGAACTAGAGGTATGGTAAATAAATAAAACCTATTTTAATACTTAGCCCAAAAATATGGAAAATAAATAGAAATATAAATAAACTAAAGGTATGGTAAATAAATAAAGCCTCTTTTTATATTTACTCCATAAACCTCTTTATATTTAAGGAAACTCAAACAAGAGGTTTTATTTAGGTGAAGCCTATGGGAAAAATACAATTTTAATACCATGGGCTAAATACCATGGGCCAAATACCATATTTATAAAATATGTATGGTAAATAAATTAATATAAAAGAGGTATAAAGAGGTATGTTAAATAAATAAAAATACATAAAATAGGATTAGAAATGGGCCAAATACCATGGTAAATAATAGAGGTATGGTAAATAAATAAAATATAAATAAACCATAATTATGGTAAATAAATAAAACATATTTTTATATTTCCTCCATAATCATATTTATAGTTATGAACACTTAAAAAAGAGGTTTTATTGAGTTGAATCCTATGAACCAAATACCACAGGCCAAATTATTATTAAACAATGAAAATAAAACATTATTAACCCTAATGTCAAAATTAAAATAATAATAATAATAATAATATTAATTCTAATATTCATATTAATATATTATAATATTAATATTATTAAATTTAATAAATTTGGATTAATACAATACTAAACTTGGTATATGATACTATATATTAATATATCATGATATATACTAACTCTAGATATATATGTCAAGGAATAATAAAGACATAGAGAGATATATATGGAGAAATAAGGGGACTCACAAGGGAGAGATAGAGATAAACTAAAGGAGAGGGGAGAGAAGGAATGGAGAGAAAGAGAGAGAGAGAGAGGGAGAGGAGTGAGAGAGGTAGATAAGGGTAAGGTAGGGAGAGAGTGATAGAAATATGGAAGTGGGGCAAAAATAAGGAGAGAGGGAGGGATGTAGTTAGAGAATTAGAGGGTATAGAGAGAAAGAGAGAGAGAGAGAGAGAGAGGGAGAGAGAGAGAGAGATGAGATAGAGAGATGGGGGGAAGAGAGGGAGAGGTAAGAGAGAAAGGAGAGAAAGGAAGGACGAGAGAGAGGAATTAAGAGAGAGGAATAAATATCATAGAGAAGAAAGAATATGTAACCCAGATTACTCTATAGGGAGATGGGAGATATGGGCACCACTGCCTACCTAAGTAAATTTTTAAACCAAATGTGGTCTAATCATCTATAATGGTGGTCGATTATATGAGGAGAATATTTTATGAGGAGGCACTGATTTTTTAATGTGATATGAGTACCTAACCTAACCATTTCACATTCACCAATGTTCTCTCTACATGTGCTAATTTGGTAGATTTAGAACATGGAAAAGGATTCTTGTTTTGTGATCACCTCCCACGAGGATTCGCCATTTGTGAGAACACAAATCTTGTGGTTGCAATTTCTAAATCATAATCACTTCAACCAACAAATCATTCAATAGTGATAGTATAAAAAGTCTCAAGCTCTAGGCAACAAAAAGGAACACAATGCATGCACCCTCAATCTCTTCTACATACCTGTAGCTCTCCTCCCAAAACAAAGCCACTAGTGTTGTGTGTTCACTTTTCCCTAAATCTTGTGCAAACATATCAAGGTAAGGAAATGTTACACCGAGTAGTACGGATCCACAATGTGGCATATCCATTGAAGGAGAACGCGTTCCAAACAATAGGTAAATTCTCACAACTATCCCTCCGTGGGATGTTGAGAACTCAAAAATTCCACATGCTCATTAATAAAATCTACAAAATTAGAACTTTTGTCTAAGACAAAAGTCATACTCAACTCGGACAAAAAGGCTCAAGATCTAGTTATAACAAAGGGACATCTTCAATATGATTTGTACTATTCTCATCTAGACAATTTTGCATGGATATCTCCTGGAGTTCAAATGCATATTCCAGGTTCCATACAACATCTCCCATGGAAGGCCCATTGATGCCCTTCTCTTCCAAGAACTTTTGGGCAGTCTCCCTAAAAGTTTTGAGAGAACCAGGGTTGATGGTCCCAACAAGGTAAGGGTCAATGATTTTTTTAAGCTTGCCCTTTTTTTGCTAGTCCATTTCCCACTCTTCTATATTCAATTATTCTATGTGAAAGACAAGATTAAGAGTTTTCCTTGGACACAAGATCTCTAGTACCACTACTCTAGAAAAATACACATTATATTTCTTTGTTAGTTGCTTCCTTTTGAAGTATTATGGGTCAAGGTAACCAAGCGCCAAAATTCCCTTGGATCCAGTCTTTGAATGTCCAAACTCTTCCAACTTTTCCTGTGAGCCCATTATCATGGAGATCTGTGACATTTAGATACGCACATAGATTTTGCAACAAGGGAATTATTTTACAATATTGACGAGATACTGAAAATTCATTGGTATCTCGCCAATCAAACAGTTTGCCAACAAATCGAGGGGGTCTAAATTGGTACGGTTGAAAATGAAAGGAAATATTTTCCCATCGAGGCCAAATCCCATGAAGCTATGCATAAAAAACCTCTCATTTTTTCTATTCATGCCTTCGATCTCCAAGATGGTGATGTTGCAGGAGTTTTGATCTTGTCTCCAATCCACAGCCACACCTTCTTTCTCTAAGAGGGTGACATTGTAGGGGTTTTGATCAGGTCTTTAGTCCATTGTGTGAACTTGGGTACATAAACCTGGCACCATGTCGAGCTAAGGGCCATTATCATTATTCGACATATAAATATTGACAGAGAAATAGAATTCTAGAGACATTGGTTATCATACCTTTCATTTCCTCCATCAACATACCAAAGTTGTCGATCCTTCAAAAGGAGCCTTCTCTCCATTATTTCCTCCAAAATTTGGGCTCATTATTGCTGCCATATATTCTAATAAACCCACTTCACTATCTCCCCCATCAGGAAATCTGATTTGTCAAACAAAAATGCGAAGGTAAAGCTCTCCATCATCAAGGGTTATATGGCATGTCTTCTAATTGTGAAAAGAATATTCTTTTCAATACATTGTTATATTGTGGTATGATGTAGATATACCATTTAATTTTTCTCGCTCACCTTATTACCAAGCGATGTGGGACTCTATTATAGCTATAGGAAAGGGATTCAAATTCCCTATCATGTAAATTATGTATTAAATGAAATAAATATATTCATTGGTACAATTCTCATAGAAATTGATACAACTAAACACATTTATCCATTATTACACAATAAACCATATTTGAATATTTTGAATTACATATTTATAACCATTAATAAAGGTTTATATATTATTAAAGAAAAAATCCATACGTAAACAATTAACAAAAGTTCATAATACCATTAAAAATTAACCATGTTTCATATCAAAGAATCAATAAAAGTTCATACACCATTAAAGAAATAATTAAGGTTCATAACTTAATTAACGAAGGTTCATACAATACTCGGTGATGGGGGCAAGGTTGGAGAAACACGTGGAAGGCATCTCACAGGACTAAATATAAGTGGAGCGAGGTTGAGAGAATGTACTCTTGGTTCCTTCATCATAACACATGCAGTGAGAGACTTAGTGGCTTTACGTTGGAAATTCAAGTGGAAAATAAATATGCATTAGAGTTTAGAGGTGGTGAAAGGATAAGGAAAGGGAAGATTAAGGAGCCTAAAATTAGATTCCTCACTCTGATTTGGTGCTTTTCTTGATGGTGGCCTCCATAGACGAAGCGTAAACATTGCAGGAAGGTTTATTGAGGGAGTGGCTTGTGTGTGCTTGTCGTGGGAATTTTCTGGTGCGGTGTGTTCAACTAGTCCCTGTTGCTCATTTTTCTTAGCCATTTTCTAGATCTAGGTTGAGAATAGGAAGTTTAAGGGAAGTGGGCTCGATCATTTCCATTTTTCTTGGCTTTCGAGTGAGCCTATTTTTTCATTCTAAGAGAGAGCTAGAATGCGCACTCCAAGGAAACCGCGAGGGTGGTGGCAAAAAACTAGTTTCCTTTCCTAATTCCATGCTCTTCGGGGTGGGTGCGATGGTGTTTGGTGGATCGGTGTGTGGTCTCTATATGGATAATTTGGAGGTGGTGACTAGCTCGGGTGAAGTTATGCTTAGACATCAACTACTTTTTTCATCGTTTCTTTGTTCAATTTCCTCTGTTGGTATGGTGGGTGATGGTATTTGGTTTTCCTGGTGGTGCCAATCTTTATCTGGTAGTGGGAGGTGGCTTTATGCTACCTTGCATTGGTGGGTGATGACATTTGGCTCCTTTTCTTGTGGTGTTTGTTTTCTATGGTGGGAGGTATGGCCTCTGAACTCTGCACATGGTGGGGTTCCTCGATCGTGGTGAATTTTGAATCCCATGGGGTGATGTGGTCATTCTCCATCCACTATCTTCCATGGCCCTGTTAGATTCGGTCCATACAGCCCTCCGTCAGAGATCGTTTCGCGTTTGCATATTCATTCTTAGGTGTCTCGCTTGTTCCACTTCGTTGCATTTCGCTAGGAGCATGTCAGCGGCGCGAAGGGATCTGGTTGTCCTTTGTTTCCTCATGCTTGTACTGCGGGGAGCTATTTAAAATTTCTCCAAAAAAGTACTCAAGTTCATCGTCATTTCATTCATGGTCATTAAATAATAGTTTCGTTAAAAAAGGGTCTTTAGTCCTAGAGTCTAGGGTTTTTGACGTATTTTGCATATTTTTCATAAAGCTCGCAGGCCATGAGGTTGGTTTCGCAAGTTTTAATTTCATATTTTTTTTATTATCATAAGCATTTGAAAAACATTTCTATTCCAAAACTACGTTTTGGAACTAGAAATTGTTCGATTTTATTTTGTAATAAATTGTATTCATTTCACCATGAAGAAGCTTCCTCTGCAAGCCTCCGATCTTTTCCTAAGCTAAAAGAGCCACATCCTGCAAAAACTGACAAAATTATCGGTTCAAAAAACTCGAGAAAAGTCAAAGAGAGATATTGTATTAAAAAGACAAATGTAAAAAATGCGAAACATTATAAAGTGGGTTCTCAAAACACATTGGAAATCGGATCCGATTGCATGAGATATTTCCTTCATATATAAACATGGCAAGCATAAATCAATTGCAACAAATTCACCAAGGTAAAGTCGAAATCGTGTTTGGAGGCCAAAATCGTGCTTTGCGAAGTGTTGACGGAGTCGGAAGGCGTGCGACCCACTTGGGCATATGCGACCCACTTGCGGTCACGACCCACACCCGTGCGTTTTCGGCCGGTGTAACGCTGAACGCATGCGACCCACTTGTGGCATGCGACCCACTTGAGCGCATGCGACCCACTTGTTAACGTGAACTCGAGAAAATTGCGTTTGAGCGCCCGGTTTCGGTCGAATCAACTCCGATTGCTTTCAAACAGCAGTTCTAAATCATTGCTCAGTAGTTTTCAAATATGGTTGTGGTATTTTGAAGTCGAGAAATTAATTTATTGGAATGGAGAGGTGATGAAACCCTATATTCATGTGCAGATTTATCTCCTAGGGTTTTAATTACATATGGATGGTTTTGTGAAAGATTTTCTCACCTTAGTATGATTGATATATACACCTCTGCATATATTGTCAAAAGTCTCGTCGCCCTCACACTCATTACGCCCTTTGTTGTCATCATCATTGTTTTACCACTTTCATGGCTTTTGTTTCATGGTGATCATTGTCACATTCGTCGCCCACTTCCCATTGACAAACACGAGTCTTATATTCATTGTTCCATTTGACAAATTTTATCCAAAGCATTCTAAAGTCGCACTTGCTACCATTTGTCAAAATTCACTTTCTAATTAAAACAGGCCTGTTCTTTTATCTCAATTCACACTAGCAGGCTATTACTACTTTTGTTTGTTTCCTTATGATACTTTGGAAGTGGGAGATATCTATTTGGGTGTTGAAACATACATTATAACTTTGTTTTCATCGCATCTATATCGGTATACATATTGCCAATATCTTGTTCAAAGCCATGTCGGAAACGCAGTCGGTTTATGAGCGGGAGTCGGACGGTGATTCCACGGCGAAGGTAATGTGCCACGGAGGCCTCACGAGTTGTCAAAGGTGGTGATCATCGCAGAGAGGAGCCTACTTCTTCTGCGCTCAGTTGCAAGCATGTCCACTAGCAACGATTTTTTCATGTGATCCGTCATGTTTTCGATTTTGTGAGATGATTGCGCAAACCCATCTTCATCGTGAACTAGCTCGTCACGTTTGTTCTACATTTATGGGATGGCCGTGTAAA
This sequence comes from Pinus albicaulis, assembly GCA_034641835.2. Classification (NCBI taxonomy): domain Eukaryota; kingdom Viridiplantae; phylum Streptophyta; class Pinopsida; order Pinales; family Pinaceae; genus Pinus; species Pinus albicaulis. The sequence continues at coordinate 578,744 of CM076574.1, read as the reverse complement.
TCTTCGTGGGGTTGATTTCATTCACGTCACCCTCGACTATTTCTCAAGCCAACGGCATACCAAATATGGGCGAGGAATGGAACAAAAGTCGGCATTTAGAGAGATTCCACTATCGACCATACATTAAACCTAGATATATGAAGTACTTGGGCGAGTTTTTCCTTTCAGATTCTCGAGGGATGAGTTTGCACCGCTACCATGAAACTCATCATTCGATATTTTAGTTGTGAGGAGCGGATATGCCGTCTCTTCTAGCGTACCATATTCGTTTGTTGATGCACTTTACAAGGGTACGTATGATGAACATTCCGTACTTCATATATCGCAACATAGAGAGGATCGTGATTTTTGTGCAGAAGAAGACGAGCGGGGAAGCGGTATAGGAGTATATATCATTACGCTTTGATCAAGATCATAGTGTTACATCACGATTGTCATGACGGGCATCGCTTGGGAGGATTTCATCTCTCGTGACGTTTTCACAATGCCACGCGCCGCCTCCCGAGATAGTTCATGATGCGGGAGAGCCTTCACACCAAGTGGACATTCCTAAGGTTGGCCATATCGGCGCTCCATTGGTTTACGACACATCGGCGAGGGCACGGGGCCTTGTTGCGGCCACACGGCAAGTATTATCTCCATGTGAGGTGGAAGGGGTCTTGCCGACTTCATCGGCGAGTGAGTATTATCTCCACATGATGTGGAAGGGTCTCGCCTTCTTCTTCGGCACGGTACGGATACGGGACGGAGGCAAGAAGCCCATGCACGATGAGGGCCCATCGGGAGGCCGGGACACTGATTTCACGATCGTTGATGTTGATGCGAGCTCTCCTAGCTCGAAGCGAGGGAGATCATCCGGGATCAAAGGGCCGAGAATGACACGGTGAAAGATCAATTGTAGAAGGCTCGGTGGGTGATAAACTATCCGGACAGCGACGCAGCAAATAGCTAGAGGATGAGCGCACACTTTATGAGCCGCGTCGGAGATCCGTGAGGACAGAACGATGGAACCGAAAAGAGACACGGTGACATGACGCCGGTTGAGCGAGAGAGCGGAACTCATGCATATTAACATTCATTTGGAGAAGTTGCTGGTGTAAGCCCAATGCGAGACAAAGACATGCTTCGTCACATGAAAGGACATTATTGAGCTCGCATGCATGTACGCGAAGCAAGAATGAAGATTCTAAAAAGGAGGTTGAGCGAAGCACTAAAGAAACGGCGGAAAAGGCTCGATCCACTCCGGATTTTGGCGATGCTTCTTGGCTGGGCAAGATACATGAGGAAGGGTCTTCACTCCGAATTTGAGCAAATTCGGAGAATTTTTGACATTTTTGAAATTTTTGGTCTCAAAAACGGGTTTTTCGATTAAGTGGGTCTCGCACTCATATGCTCACTTTTACGGGACACTTGCTTTGAAGGAAATTTTTACATTTTTGGATTTGTTATGGTAATTTATGCATCCTCGGGCATTGCAGAATCATTTCATCGGATGCGGGATGGTCAAAAGCTCAAAAACATCATAAAAACCACCTTGTCGCCACCTTTTGCACCAGCAGAGAAGTACTTCGGGAGAATGAGGTTTTGGAGGGTCAAATGAACTTCAAATTGGAAAATTTCACTTGGGTTGGATAGAAAAAATCCAGGGGCTTTTCACCAAGCTATCATGAGCTCAATTTGGATGCCGGGAAGTCCTATCAAAATCGGGCTGGAAGAGAGTCATGCGACCCACTTGTTTCGGAGCATGCGACCCACTTAAATTTTCTGTTGAATTTTCAACTTCCGGCTCAAATTTTCGGCCCAGTTGGACCATTTTTGCTTGTGGATGAAATTTTGAGTTATTATGATATAAATTTATGTTTGGCATGTAACTTTGGTTCATTTTTATCTATTATAGAAGATTCACTCTCAAAAAAAGTAAAAATCATGTAAATGGATCGGTTCCCACTCTTTTAGAGGCAAGTTGTTAGTGCCTAGATTGTAGTTCCATGATTAGAATTTGTTGAAACTGATCCTTGAAGGAAGAATTCGACCCCTAGAGGGTGGGGGAAGGTGTTAGAGTGATCTATATATTGTAATTTACGAGACATTCTAGAGGTTGGACTCTTGGGAGAGTTTTGTCATCATTGTACATATTTTTTCATATTTTTGGCTAAGGAAAGATCGAGAGGTTTTGCGGCACTTGTTGGGATCCTTGTGGTGTTTTGCTCTTGATGGTGTTTTCTCTCTCGGTTCTTGTAAGTTCTTCATGTTTAATGTATTCCATTCCTTTCATATGCTTACAGACTAAATTGGATGAGTAGATGAGGTTGAATCCATCGTTTACCGTGCTCTGCCTTTGAATTCATTTAGTTCTATATGTTTTCGTCTGTTTGAAGAGGATCCAAGTTCTTCTTTGCCCTATTCAGCTCCTCATCGGTACTGATCTATCCGTATATCCAATCCAAAGCATCAAGGCAGAGTCACCTACCTCACCCCAACTTGAAATGCGCAAGGTCTCACCTTATCCGGACCCAAAATTTGTTTTCCCATTTCTCTAGCGAAAACCCAAAAAATAAAAAATCAAACATACCTATCTCTTTACTAGCCTAAAATCGGTTCCCATTGTAAGTCATCTCGGATCCTATTGGACATCTTTCACCGAGTTTGACTCGGGAGAGAGCCCTCTCCTGTCCTCGCAGGGGCTACGCTACGAGGTGAGCGTGGTTTGATGTGGCCTTGAGTTTTCTACCTCATTTTTAGCTTCGAGGTAGATTTGAGCGCTAACATAGTGGCGACCATACTGGGGAAAGAAAAATCTCAATGGTTTGCTTATTGATGTGTTTGTTCCATGAGTCTTAGACGAAGTCTGAAGTCACGCCAGGTAGCTTTCGAAACACTTTTGCTATGCATCAGCGGTAGTAGATAAACGCAGCACGGTCGATCTCCGGTAAGCTTGTGAGTGCGACGCTTGAGTTTTGAGATCACCCCTAGTATACTTGTTCATTCTAGATCCTTTGGATGATTGAGTCTAGAAGTTGAAGAGGCTGAAAATAATTGATTGTGTTCCTTGAAATTTATCCCGAGAAGATCAATACCACTGGCTTCAAGAAGGAATACTAGGTCGAATCCGACCACACGATCCACCAATAATATTTGAAAATCCAAATCTGATTCCTAGGACCCTTAGAAGACAAGGAAGTCGAGAAAGTTTCCGAAAGAGAAAGTCAAGTGAGTTTTGGGAGTTCCGAGTTTGTAGCACGAGATCGCATCCTGTCTTGTGAAAATTATATATGTTGATGAAATTCCTTTTGATGCACGGTTTGAAACATCCTTGTTTGTAAATTTTACGAGACTAAATTGTCAAGATTAGTTCCGGATCCATTGTTTCTTGAAGATTTGCAATATAGATTTGTTTCACATTACTTGGATAAACGAGTTTCAAAATTCCGTTCGACTACCGATACTTCTAAATTCATCGAATGCACTTCACAAATTCTTGGACCATGCTGAAATTGCATCTAGATTTCATGCATTCCTCTTGAACCTCCTTTATCCCTACCATTCTTGTTCGAGCGAGTATTTCTGATCGGCAATCCACAATAATTTCTCCTCTTGTCTCCACCGAATACACCTCGCGGACCCTCGTCTGCTCCTAGTCCTCTGTTTCTCCTAGACGGCTGATTATCATCCAATCCGCCAAGAATCATGGCGGCCGATTTGTACCTCTTGCTTTACCGGCCAATCTAGATCCTATGCCGCGATTACCAAAGAAAAATTCCCATATTTGATGGCACACCACAGAGTATATCGCTCGACGACGCATTGTTCGGATGACAGAGACTTTTTTGGATCCGCATGAAGTTGATGCGAGAAAAATGTTTCAATGAGATTGTTTGCCCGAAATTTTGGAGGAGAAGTTCGCAAATGGTTTAGAGCTCTTCAAGCCGAAGTATCAACACATTGCAAGAACTCGAGGATCAGTATAGATCGATGGGAGATGAAAAAGGATCGTTCGCAGATTACTCGAACATACAAACATCAAACGTAATCTGGTGAGTCCGTTCGAGATTATATTATTAGATTCAATACGGTGTATAATGCAATTCCCGGATGACTTGAGACCGTCTAAAAAAGTCTGTTCTCCTTAAATTCTCGGATGGCTTTGATGCGGGAGATGGCTTATTCCCTTCGTGATAGAGATCCACCTACTTTAGAAGATATGAAGAAGATCGACGTGAGTGTTGAGAGCAAATGCGAACGATAAAAGAGCACGGTTGAAAGCGAGAGAAAAGAGTGACGATAAAAGAAAGAGCCTTCCACATCTATATCTAAACGACACTTGATTCGTCGAGATGGAGAAAGAAAATGTTCGAGAGAATAAATCTCTACAAATCGAAAGCACGTATTCGAATCCAAATTATCGTGACAACGCGCACCACGAGTTCGGGAGAATAAAGCGAGCGTGAACAAAAACCACCGAGCGGCAACCCAACAACAAATTAAGACACCTCTTTTGCGAGAATTTTGTGAGTCAAGATTCCGATGATGATGATGATAGCGAGGTGAGAAAAATCATTTCTTCACTCTCGATGATACGCCTATCTATATCACTTGAGGATGAAGAATACGGAGAAAGTTCGGTTGTTCGAGAAAGATGAAGATTTCATTCTAGCAAATGATGCAGATTTAGAGGAAGAATCGGATGAATACCAAAGAGGATATTTGAATGTGTTGTCTGCCCAAAAAAAGCAATACTCTTTGAGAAACCGAGATGTGCCCATAAATCCAATTCAGAAATGAAAAGAAGCTTCGACACAGAAGACGGATTCACCGATACCACGAGGGAAAAGGAAAATAGACAATTGATCCCGCAGCTAGTAAAGTATCATCGACGCGAAAAGGTAAATCAATCAAGTATAATGAAGGATAAGGCTGAAAAGAAGGAAGTTCGGTCAAAGAGGGTGAAAGAAGTTTCGGCATTTAGTTTGGAAAATGAAATTTCCAAACTGAAAATATCTATTCCTTTGACGAAATCATGAAGAACGGCGGACTATCGCGGGCAAGTCTCCAAAATTCTGAACTTTGATCCAATGTTCGATACGAGTTAATGTTGAGGATGATCAGACGAGAACTGATTTTCGAGACTGCATTAGATGGTGAGTCACCCGATAGTGATGTTCCTCCCTTTTACTATTGGTTTGAGGCTGCATGAATATGTTTTGCACAATGCTATGTTCGATTCGGGTGCTTCGCACAATTTGATGCCAAAGGCAATCATGGAAAAGTTGGGACTAGACATTACAAGAAAATATCATGATTTGTATTCATTTGATTCCAGTCGTGTGAGGTGTATAGGACTCATCGAAGATTCTGGTTTGTAAGCTTAGATCAAATTCCCGAGTAAAGAATGTCTTAATGGACGTGGTGGTGGCTGACATTCCTCCGCGATTTGGTATGCTCCTTTCGAGATCTTGGGGGACAAAGTTGAAAGGCACACTTTAGTTAGATTTCTCTTATGCTACAATTCCGGTCTTCGGTCGAAATGAGAAAGTTATACTGAGAGCGAGAAGATGAAATACATGATACTAGCAAAGAGAAGCCAATCAATCATCTGTAAATTATGTACATCTTGACTTAGATGTCGTTTGTGTTGCTTGCCGATAGTTTTAATGATATAGAAAGTCAATTAGTTCGGGTAGAAGATATACCAGAAATCACTGAGAATTTTAGAGAAGTTTTGCAAAAAGAAAGAAGAGAAAAAACAAGCTATTGTGGAGCAATTAGCGAAGAGCAATGGGAAGCAAACGAGAAAAAAATAGAGCCGGTACAATTTCAGCATTTTGGGGACGATGAAGATGGTCTTTGGGCCATGGATTTTGACGAGCGCGATTAGAGCAGCGACGGTGCTCGGGATTGGTGTGTGGATTCGTAGTCCATTTTCCGCTCTGATAGAGTTACAAGCAATGTGAGAGTGTGTTCCTACGGTAGTCGGCATTTGTTGTTCTAATAATGAAAGCGGAATACGAGGCTCTTATTCTTGGCCTTAAGATTCTTAAGAAAGATTTGAAAGCGAAAAGGATTGCGATATATGGTGATTCAGGGTGGTGATAAAGCAAGTTAAAGGTGAGTTTCGAGCTAAGCATCCTCGCATGAGGGCTTGCTATGTCATGCAGTTCTAGACATTCTGAAGTTATTTTTCCGATCATACTTTGACATGTGTGCCCCGCATACAAAATGGTGTCTCGATGGACTTGCTAAGGCAACAAGCAATCTTAAAATTCCAATAATTCGGTAACAAATTCGAGATTTATGTGAAACACCGTCCTACCGTTCCGGACAATCGGCGATGTTGGCAAGTCTTTCGAGGATGATGAGGAGATTGGTGAATTTTACGGAGAATAAGGGTAAGTTCAAAGACACCTCCATAGATACTGAGAACATGATGTTGGCGGTGATGACATACAAATAAACCAAATGGAAGTGTTGCAACTTAAGGATAACATTATTCCTAAGGGATTGATTCCTTTGGAAGAGTTGTTTGATCAAGACGATGTAGCCCGCAAACCGACATTGAGGCCAATAGAAAAAAGGTGTTGAGGAGGTAAATATTGGGACAAGTGAGAATCCCAAAGATTTGCTAAAATTATCAAAGTCATTGTCACCAAAGGTAAAGGCGAGAATATGTGAAATTGTTGTCTTCATTTTTCTGATGCATTTGCGTGGGATTATTCAGATCTAAAAACATATGATACTAATATCATCCAGCATACTATTCCCATCAAACCAAATCAGAAGCCTTTTCGTCAAAAGTTGAGGAGAATCAATCCAAAGCTGCTACCATCGATCGAAAAGGAGGTAAACAGGTTGTATAAATCAAGAATCATTGTGCCTATCCGATTTTTAGATTGGATATCAAATTTAGTGCCCGTCAGAAAGAAAACAAGTGAGATCTGTTTATGTATTGATTTCATAAATTTGAATAAGGTGTCATTAAAAGACAATTATCCGCTGCCAAAAATGGACCATATATTGCAGCGAGTAGTTGGAGCATCAAGGATGTCACTACTCGATGGATACTCAGGTTATAATCAGATTTTAGTGCAGGAAGATGATCGTGACAAGACTACGTTCACCACTCCTTGGGGAACATTTCATTATGCAAAAATGTCGTTTGGTTTAAATAATGCAGGCGCTACCTTTCGGCGTGCGATGGACATGGATTTTGCCAACGAGAAAGATGTGTTTTTGGTTGTTTACCTTGATGATTTAACTGTGTTTTCAAACTTTGATGAGGAACATTTATATCATCCGAAAATTGTTTCCGAAATACGTAGAAAATATGGCATTTCGCTGAATCCGAAAAAGAGCCTTTTCGCCATGGATGAAGAGCAAGCTCTGAGCCACATCATATCGAAAGATGGCATTCGAGTTGACCACTTGCACGTGTTGAAGCCATACGAGTAGATTGAACAGCCCTGAACAAGAAAGAAATACGATCATTCAATGGTAAAATGAATTTTCTGCGTCGTTTCATTCCAAATCTTGCAGAACACCTTAGAGAAATCACGAACATGCTGAAAAAGGACGAGTCGGAGTAAAGTGGACAGAAGAGGCAGTGAAATCATTCAATTTGGTAAAGATAGCTCTTTTTCCTCAGCCCTATCTTAATCAGCCCAGATTACACACGGGACTTCATTTTATTTTCTTTGCTTGAGCACACATTGTGCAAAGTTGTTTTGATGCAAAAAGGGATGGAGTTGAGAAGCCCATTTCTTTTTTTAGTCGGATCATAAGGGATGGAGCATTGAAATACAATATTATTGAGAAACGAAAGCACTAGCGCTTGTAAAGGCCTTGAAATATTTCCATGTGTATATACGCATTCCCACATTATAGCATACGTTCCTAACGCGACGTTAAAGATGTTTTGGTACGAAAGCGAGATCGCGAGAGGGAAGAAGGGGTAGAGTGGATCGTTGCGTTGTTAGAATACGATGTGGAGATTAAACCAACTAAGCTAATCAAAGGACAAGGACTCGCCAAGCTCATGGAAATCTGAAACAAATCTGCATGCTCTAGACATAAATTTAATCACTTCCATGTCCGATGAAGATGAGGAAAAATACGTCGGTTCGGTGTGTCCGATATTTTTGTTTCTTCCCCTTGGTATGCGACATTTTATACGTGCTTCGAATTTGTCTCCACCTCCCGGGATGCCTAGAAATAAGAATAGAACATTGAAGTTGAGAGATGCTAAATTCGCATTCGAGTCGCATTGTATTGGAAAGACCACGGGAGGAATGTTGTCGAATTGTTTAGTAGAGGAGGAAGCTCAAAAAGTTTTGGAGGACTTTCACGGAGGTGACTACGGAGGCCATTTGTTTTGGAAGACCACGAGCAAATAATATTCTAAGGGCGGGGTATTATTGGCCTTCTTTGTTTTACGATGTATTTAAAAATTTGTTAAAAATTGTCATGAGTGTCAAATTTTTGAAAGCGAAGCAGAAACTACAGCCTTTGCCTCTAAAACCAATTGAAGTTAGTGCACCATTCCAGCGAGTGGGGCTTGGATTTTATCGGGGAAATCCATCGACATCTTCCGGACAGCATAGATGGATATTGATAGCTACGGACTACTTCACGAAGTGGATTGAGCGATTCCCACTCGACAAGCCACGAATGCGGTAATTATTTCTTTTCTTGAAAACAATATTTCTCGTCACGTTTTGGGTGTCCTAGTAAAATAATTACGTGATAATGCAGCTGACCTTCAATTCTAAAAGGATGGTTGAATTTTGCTATAAGTACAATATTACCTTGGGGGATTCGACCGCCCTACCATCCGCAAGGAAATGGCTTAGCGGAATCTTCAAATAATTCCTTGGTGAATATTATTAAGAAATTGCTTGGAAATCAACAAAAGGCACAAGAAGTTAGTGAATGCACTGTAGGGCTGATAGGGTAAGTCGAGAAAAAGTCTATTGGCATGTCTCCTTTCGAGCTGGTGTACGGAACAGACACAGGGTTTTTCCTACTTCACTTGCTGTCCCGGTGGTCAAATTGCTTCGGGGAAGAGCTCGGGAGTGAGGAAGATCAATGCGGCGGAGGATTAATCGGATGATTCATTTATAGCGATTACGCAGGAAGGAGGTATTCAAAAATACTTTCAAGTTGCAAAGAGCGCATAAAGAAGATCTACGACGGAAAGGCAAAAAGCGGATAAGTTTTAGTTGGATGAGATAGTTTTTGAAGTGGGGACGCTCGGAATGAAGATAAGGGGAAGCACGGTGAAATTTGAAAACCTATGGAAGGGTCCTTTTAAGATTGCGGCATATCGGGTCAAAAACGCCTTTCTTCTCAAAGAAATGAATGGAGATGATTGTCTGGAGGGACCGATCAATGGTCTGGGTTCTTTGAAACGATATCACTTCGGAAGTATCTTCTTGATTTCATCATCATTGTACATATCGTTTTACTTTTGTTTCATTTGCAAGTGTGTACTGATCTTTCATTTTCGGTCGGGGCCCCGGAGCGAAGGGCTATAATTCCGAAGATGGAGGATTAGTTGGGTAGGTTTGTCGAGTCATGTCTTCTCGGTTTTTCGAGTTTAAAAAAAAATCGAGTCGAGCTTTGGTCAAGTCCGGTCGGTGTCAAATCTGTGATCAATAAATATGTCCAAAGTGTTTGTTTTATTAGTTGAAATAATGACTCCATCGCCCGATGGATGAAGGCACTGTCGGCTCCCAGAAATGCACGTTCTTGGCATCTCCATGGAGCCACCATCCCCATTGGAGCCAATGTTAGAGTCGGTCACATCGACCCCTACGTCGAGGAGATCGTTTCGCGTTTGCATATTCATTCTTAGGTGTCTCGCTTGTTCCACTTCGTTGCATTTCGCTAGGAGCATGTCACCGGCGACGAGGGGGTCCGGTTGTCCTTTGTTTCCTCATGCTTGTACCCGCAGGGGCTATTTAAAATTTCTCAAAAAGTACTCAAGTTCATCGTCATTTCATTCATGGTCATTAAATAACTGAGTTTCGTTAAAAAGGGTCTTTAGTCCTAGAGTCTAGGGGTTTTTGCCGTCTTTTGCATATTTGTCATAAAGCCCGCATGCCATGAGGTTGGTTTCGCAAGTTTTGATTTCATATTTTTTTTATTATCATAAGCATTTGAAAACATTTCTATTCCAAAACTCTGTTTTGGAACTAGAAATTGTTCGATTTTATTTTTGTAATAAATTGTATTCATTTCACCGTGAAGAAGCTTCTAACGCAAGCCTGCGATATTTTCCTAAGCTAAAGAGCCACATCACACAAAAGACGACAAAATTATCAGTTCAAAAACTCGGAAAAAGTCAAAGAGAGATATTGTATTAAAAAGCCAAATGTAAAATACGCGAAACATTATAAAGTGGGTTCTCAAAACACATTGGAAATCGGATACGATTGCATGAGATATTTCCTTCATATATAAACATGGCAAGCATAAATCAATTGCAAAAAAATATCACCCAAGGTAAAGTCGAAATCGTGTTTGGAGGCCAAAATCGTGCTTTGCGAAGTGTTTGACGAGTGCGGAAGGCGTGCGACCCACTTGGGCGTATGCGACCCACTTGCGGATGCGACCCACCCGTGCGTTTTGGCGATGTAGGGTAGACGCATGCAAACCCACTTGTGGCATGCGACCCACTTGACGCATGCGACCCACTTTGATAACGAGAACTCGGAAAATTGCGTTTGGCGCCCCAGTTTCGATTCGAATCAACTCCGAGTTGCTTTCAAACAGAGTTCTAAATCATTGCTCGGGTAGTTTTTAAATATGGTTTGTGGTATTTTGAAGTCGAGAAATTAATTTATTGGAATGGAGAGGTGATGAAACCCAATATTCATGGCAGATTTATTTCCTAGGGTTTTAAATACATATGGATGGTTTTGTGAAGATTTTCTCACCTTGTATGATTGATATATACACCTGCATATATTGTCAAAGTCTCACTGCCCTCACACTCATTCTTCCATTTCGTTGTCATCATCATTGTTTTACCACTATCATGGCTTTTGTTTCATGGTGATCATTGTCACATTACGTCCCACTTCCCATTGACAAACACGGTCTTATACTCATTGTTCCATTTGACAAATTTTATCCCGGCATTCTAAAAGGTTGCACGTCTACCATTTGTCAAAATTCACTTGCAATTAAAAGCAGAGTCGATTCTTTTATCTCAATTCACCTAAAACGAGCTATTACTACTCGTTTGTTTCCTTATGATACTTTGGCGAGTGGGAGATATCTATTGGGTGTTGAAAACATACATTATAACTTTGTTTTCATTTGCATCTATATCGGTATATATATTGTCAATATCTTGTTCAAAGCCATGTCGGAAAGCAGTCGGTTTATGAGCGGGAGTCGGACGGTGATTCACGGTCGAAGGTAATGTGCCACGAGGCCTCACAGAGTTGTCAAAGGTGGTGATCATCGCGAGAGAGAGCCTACTTCTTTGGCTCAGATTGTAGGCATGTCCACTAGCAATGGATTGTTTTCGGTATCTTGTCATGTTTTCGATTTTGTGCGGATGATTGCACAAACCCCGGCTTCATCGTGAACTAGCTCGTCGTTTGTTCTACATTTACGGGATGGTCGTGTAAATCTTGCAGGGGTTGATTTCATTCTGTCACCCTTGACTATTTCTCAAGCCAACGGCATACCAAATATGGGCGAGGAATGGAACAAACGTCGGCATTTAGAGATATTCCACTATCGGCCATACATTAAACCTAGATATATGAAAGTACTTAGTGCGAGTTTTTCCTTTCGGATTCTTGAGGGATGAGTTTGCACCGCTCATGAAACTCATCATTCGGTATTTTAGTTGTGAGGGCAGATATGCCGTCTCTTTCTGCGTACCACATTCGTTTGTTGATGCACTTTACAAGGGTACGTATGATGAACATTCCGTACTTCATATATCGCAACATAGAGAGGATGGTGATTTTTGTACGGAGAAGAAGATGAGCCAGTAGCAGTAGTATAGGAGTATATATCATTACGCTTTGATCGAGATCATAGTGTTACATCGATTGGCACGGCGGGGCATCGCTTGGGAGGATTTCATCTCTCGTGACTTTTTCACGAGTGCCACGCCCTACCTCCGAGATAGTTCATGATGCGGAGAGCCTTCACACCAGGTGGAAATTCGAGGTTGGGCATATCAGCGCTCCATTGGTTCGACATATCGGCGAGGCCACGGGGCCTTATTTGCGCGCTACACGGCGAATATTATCTCCACGTGAGGTGGAAGGGGTCTTGTCGACTTCATCGATGAGACGAGTATTATCTCCACATGATGTGGAAGGGGTCTCGCCTTCTGTCTTCAGAAACCCGTACGGATACGGAGATAGAGGCAAGAAGCCCATGCATGATGGGGGCCCATCGGGAGGCGGGACACGATTTCACGATCATCGATGTTGATGCGAGCTCTCCTAGCTCGAAGCGAGGAGATCATCCGGGGAGAAAGGGCCAAGAATGACACGGTGAAAGATCAATTGCGAAGGCTCGGTGGGTGATAAACTGTCTAGAGCGGCGCAACAAATAGCTAGAGGATGAGTGCACACTTTATGAGGCACGTCGAATCGGTGAGGGACGAACGGGTGGAACCGAAAGAGGCCCGGTGACGCATGACGCGGTTGAGCGAGGCGAACTCATGCATATTAACATTCATTTGAGAAAGTTGTCTGGCGAAGGCCAATCGAGACAAAGACATGCTTTGTCACATGAAAGGACATTATTGGGCTCGCATGCATGTACTGCGAAAAAGCAAAAGTGAAGATTACGAAAAGGAGGTTGACGCGAAGCACTAAAACGGCGGAAAAGGCCTGATCCACTCGGATTTTTGGCCAATGCTTCTTTAGCTGGAGCAAGATACATGAGGAAGGGTCTTCACTGCTGAATTTGAGAAAATTCGGAGAAATTTTTGACATTTTGAAATTTTTGGTCTCAAAAACGGGTTTTTCGAGTTAAGTGGGTCTCGCACTCATATGCTCACTGGGACACTTGCTGAAGGAAATTTTTACATTTTGGATTTTTTTTAGGTAATTTATGCATCCTCAAGCATTACAAGCATTTCATCGGATGCGGGATGGTCAAAAAGCTCAAAAACATCATAAAAACCACCTTCTTTGCCACCTTTTGCACCAGTAAGTACTATGGGAGAATGAGGTTTGGAGGGTCAAATGAACTTCAAATTTGGAAAATTTCACTTGGGTTGGATAGCCACACATCCAGGGCTTTCCAAAAAGCTATCATGAGTTCAATTTGGATGCCGAAGTCCTTCAAAATCGGTCTGAAAGTCATGCTGACCCACTTGTTTCAGGCATGCGACCCACTTAAATTTTTTGTTGAATTTTTCACTTTCGGACTCGGATTTTCAGACCCAGTTTGGACTCAGTTTTTCTTTGTGGATGAAATTTTTGAGTTATTATGATATAAATTTATGTTTGGCATGTAACTTTGGTTCATTTTTATCTATTCTAGAAGATTCACTCTCAAAAAAAAGTAAAAATCATGTAGATGGATCGGGTCCCACTCTTTTGAGGCGAGTTGTTAGATCGCCTAGATTGTAGTTCCATGATTAGGAATTTGTTGACCGAGTCCACTGAAGGAGGAATTCGACCCCTAGAGGTGGGGGAAGGTGTTAGAGTGATCTATATATTGTAATTTTCGAGACATTCTAGAGGTTGGACTCTTGGGGAGACTTTTGGCATCATTGTACATATTTTTTCATATTTTGGCTAAGGAAAGATCAAAGGTTTTGCGGCACTTGTTGGGATCCTTGTGGTGTTTTTCTCTTTGATGGTGTTTTCCTCTGTTTCATTGTAAGTTCTTCATGTTTAATATATTCCATTCCTTTCATATGCTTTGAACTAAATTGGATGAGTAGATGAGGTTGAATCCATCGTTCTATGTGCTCTTGCCTTTGAATTCATTAATTCTATATGTTTTCAAGCATTTGTCTGAAGAGGATCCAAGTTCTTCTTTGCCCTCTTCGACTCCTCGTCGATCTGATCTATCCGTATATCCAATCCAAAGCATCAAGATAGTCACCTACCTCGCCCCAACTTGAAATGCGCAAAGGTCGACCTTATCCCACCGGACCAAAATTTGTTTTCCCATTTCTCCCAGGCGAAAACCCAAAAAATAAAAAATCAAACATACCTATCTCTTTACTAGCCTAAAATCGAGTTCCCATTGTAAGTCATCTCGGATCCTATTGGACATATTTCACCGAGTTTGACCCGGAGAGAGCCCTCTCCTGTCCTCGTAGGGCTAGCTACGAGGTGGCGTGGTTTGATGTGGCCTTGAGTTTTACCTCATTTCAACCACGAGGTAGATTTGAGGGCTAACAGGGCCCTATGGGGGTGGAAGACTCTGAAATAACCATAGTGGCTACACGCCAGGGTGAAAATACTTGTGGGGCATGCATGATTTTCCGGTGTGGGTGAGCATGGTGGTCTGTGGGAGCGTACATAGGGGATAGTAGAGGTGGGGGTTTCGAGGGTTAAATAGAAGAGTCATCGGGGTGGAGTGTGTGGTGGCAAGGGGAATTATGATTTTGATTGGTACGAGGAGTAAATGAGGGTGAGGTTATCCAACATTTCTTAGGACTACTCTCGTGCACTTATCAACAAGCTCGATGGAAAGAGTGGACACAAATAAGAGAGTACTGTCATGAGGAGCATGCAAAGCGGGATGACGACATTAGAATGAATTCACTCTCTATAGTGACAAAGTCCGAGAGAGGTCTGGTAGTGGGTTAGCGAGGCAAAAGTCAACTTCTGAGAAAGTAGAAAATATGGAGACATGGTTGGCGCACTTTGAAAAGCATGATTAGTGTGACTTACTGTCCTCCACCACATCTAGGAATAAATTTGGACAACCTTGCCCAATTGTTTATGAAAAATGTCCCTAGTCTCTCTTTTTTATTTTTTTGCATTTTGGTAGAATTTTTTGTCAAAAAACCTAGTCGGGTTGAGGCTTGTCTATTTTGTAAGAGGCTATATATACTCATTTTTTTCCTACATGAATATAAACTTGAATTTTAGAGAAAAAAATGTTCATACATGATTAAAAAATTAATTAAGTTTCATACTTTAATTAATAAAGGTTCATACCTATTTCCTAAATAGGTCTATAAATATATATTTTGAGGTTTATCTATTTAGTATTTATCAAATGTAAATATGACGATTTAATAATAGATTTAAATGAACTCACACATTTAACATACGAAATTTTATATTTATCTATTTACTAAATGTAGATATGAATATTTAACCTTAGATTTAAAATAACTCACACTTTTAACATAAATCAATGAAGTTTAAAAATTAAACTTCTTATGGCCAAATATTAAATATAAATATAAATATTAATTTAGCTAGCTTAATATTACCTTTACTAAAATTATAATGAAGGGATTAGTGTAAATTTGATAGATGATACATGCAATTATGTTAATTGTAGATGAGTCCATTTGTAGTGTTAAACTTTAGAGAGAAAAAGGTATTCATAATTTTAACAACTTTGTAAATTCGGGAGACCCCTTTGTCTCTAAATTTTAACACTTGCAAATGGATTCAAAGACATGTATAGTGAAATGTAACACTTCGATACCAAAATTGCAATTTTCCATTTATGGAGTGACATAATTAAAAATTGCGAGATAAATGACTAATTCATATACTTGTTGTACTTGTTATTTGGCCATATTTTTTATTCTTCAACTATAATAGTCATTTACATTAATAATTATTAATTAAATTGTCACTTATTATCTAGTCATATATTTTAGTCCTAGACTAAATTAGTCGTTCAAGTTAGTCACTTTTAGTTTAGTCACTTATTATCTAGTGATATCTTTTATCCCTGGACTAAATTAGTCATTTAAGTTAATCGCTTCTATTTTAGTCACTTATTATCTAGTCGTATATTTTATTCCAAGATTAAATTAGTCATTTAAGTTAGACATTTTTTAGTTCGGTCACTTAAAATTGCTCAAATTTACTAGTAATTCCAGTTGAAATAATTGCAGTGACTAAATCTTTTAGTCACCTAGTCATTAATTTCATCATTTTTTTACTTGACGAAACTATCTCGTCTTGCAGTTGTGGATACGTCGGATAGCCAAAGTTATTTCTATTCCTTTGATGAATATGTTATGGATTCAACGATATTTTTGCATCGGACGGGAGATGGATATCCGAAAGCTTGCTACGTTGATGAGGGCACTGTGAATATTTGACACTTGTTAATGTACGTTGAATATCCAACAAGTTATTATTCAAAAATAATGGAGGAGGCTCCAAGGAATGGTTGTTAACTTTAACAAGGTATTTTCCTTTTGAATTTATGAACAATTTGATTTCAAACTAACTCGAGTCTAGACATTTAACGTAGATGTAACCGAATTACTCGGATTATGGTTCACGTAGCAACAATTGGAGAATATGTAATTTTCATGTGCTTCAATTGAAAGAATTCGCTCGAATTAAATAATGTACATGGCATGTGAACTTCAACAATGTTGTGCCAAAATAGGATTTCCATGCAATCTACATAGAATTGGAGTGAAATAATATTTTGGCATAACATTGTTGAACCTCGCATCCCATGTACATTATTTCATTTGAGCGAATTCTTGAATTTAAATACATGACAATTACATATTCTCCAAATTTTGTTGCCCGAACCATAATACGATAATTAGTGTACATCCACATTAAAGGTCTATACTAAGTTAGTTTGAAATCAAATTTTTCTAGAACTTCAAAAGGAAAATCATCGTGTTAAAGTTAACGACCATTCCCTAGAGCCTCCTCCTTTTTCCTAAACTTCATCTTGAAAACCAAGAAATAAAGAATAGATAGAGCAGACAAGCATCTCTAATTCTAAGAAATAGGATTCACATGAAAATATATAAAAGGGATAAAACACGGGTTTCTCGAGATAGTAAGAATGACCAAAAAATTCCTAATAACAATAACAAGTAATTGAATGCCAAATATAATCTTACCTTTTTTGAAATATATTCTTCAGATAGTTGTTCCTCTTCAAAAATCAAGATCAACACAAATTGTCCTAGATATATTCATGAGACCAATGGGGCAAACTTATATTAAATTTGAGCAATTGTTAAATTTAATTGAATGGATAAATAATAATTAAAAAAAATTGAGAGTATGAATACTCGAATGAGCTTAATTGTAGTACAATATTCCTATGGCACAACATCATTGAATGTCGCATCACATGTACATTATTTCATTTGAGAAAATTATTTAAATGAAACAAATGACAATTACACATTCTCCAATTCTTTCTTCCTGAACCATAATCTAGGTAATTGGGCTACATCTACATTAAATGGCTAGACTCGGTTAATTTGAAATCAAAATTTTGAGAACTTCAAAAGGAAAATACCTTATTAAAGTTAATGACCATTCCTTGGAGCCTCCTCCATTTTCCCAAACTTCACCTTCAAAACCCGAGGCAATAATGAATAGATAGAGAGGACAAGTATCTCTAATTCTAAGAAATAGGATACACATGAAAATCTATAAATGAGCTAAAACACGGAGTTTATCAAATAATCAGAACCACCAAATAAATTCCTAATAAAAATAATGAAAAAATTTAATTCTAAATGTAATGTTACCTTTTTTGAGATATTTTCTTCCATTATTTTTTTCCTCTTAAACATCGAAATCGACACATATTCATTAGACCAATGAGTAAAACTTAGATTAAATTTGACCGATTATTAAATTTAATTGCGATAAATAAGAAATAGTTAAAAAATTTAAGTGCATAAATACCTAAATGAGCTCCTCTGGTTTCAAGAATAAATTATTGGTGTAGTTTAATCTTGGAGCAAACCTCCCTCCACTTGACGAAGAAGCAACGCGATGAAACATTGACTTGTGTTGTTGCTCCGTTGGATCTCGAAGTTATACTCCAAGAGCTGTCAAAATATTAATTTATTCTCTACTTAACGGGGCCAACCATGTTAAGATGGAATCTCTCATTTCCCTTCCCCCTCCCCTCCAACCCCCCACTCCCCCACTTCACACCACTCCAAATTTCCGAGTACCCAATCTATCTACTAGCGGAAATATCTAAAATAAATATATTAAGATACATCATAAATAAAGAAATATATAGTACACATTTATTCATTCATTCATACAGTTTTAAAAATATTTGATCTCGAGTATGATTTATAATAAATGGTATGCTATACCTAATACGAAACTAGTTATTTCTAATTAAATTACAAGTACAATGAATTATTCTTCGAGTTTCTTGCAATTTTTCACGTATGAATCAAGGACATCATCTCTTTTAGGTTGTAATATTTCTTACTCCAAACACTAGTGAAACGTCTATGTTGTTGTAAAGAGCGACGAGTAACAACTCAACGAGAATAAAATTTCAAATTCTTATTAATAGTAATTATTAATACAAGTGTTTTATTAATAAAAAGGTAGTAGATTTTTCATTACCTACTTCAATATTAGAGTGAAGAGGGATACTTTTGGATGTGGCAATAGGTTCCTTCTCTTGTACGGCATCATCCCATACATGCTCTAGAGTAGAACCAAGAAGAGTCGATAATTAATACACCATTTGCATTTAAATATTTATAATTCTAATCCATACTAAAAAAAAGTATAATTCACATGAAATACCTCCATAATCAATTTGAACATTAGTTTTAATTTTCACTCCTTTGTTGTAGCCCTTTACAACACCCTCCAAAAAAGACTACCATTTCAAAAAATTTGGAGCCCCTTAGAACTAAAGAGAAATTGCTAAGTCAATAAGTCGCAAAAGTAAACATTCATGAAAATTGCGACCTTGCGACCTAGCAACCCCAGGTCGCCAGGTCGCCAGGTCGCATATCCCCTAAACTGATGAAAACTGCGACCTTGCGACCTAGCGACTCAGGTCGCCAGGTCGCCAGGTCGCAATTTTTCTTTTTTCAGAAAATCGCGACTTAGCGACCTTGCGACCCAGCGACCCCAGGTCGCCAGGTCGCAAGGTCGCCAGGTCACAAAACTCAAAGTTTGACGAATCTGCGACCCAGCGACCCGCATTAATTGCCCGCACGTGCGACTTTCTATAAAAGGGAGGTCGCAGGTCGCATTTTTCACATTCAGCGATTTGTAAGGAAAACGCCTCTGACAGCTCAACTGACAAGTTTTTTCCGGGTAAGTTTCCATTTCTTCCTGCTGTTTCCGTTTTTATGACTTTCTTACTAAACCCATCTCCCCTGTAGCCTTTAAATTGTCTTTTGACTGTGCTTTAATGTTTTCTGAGTTTTTTGCAAATTACATGTTGCATAAAATTGCCCAAAACCTCACTGTTTGCTATTTCACCCCATGGCATCATCCCTTTGCCTTTAAAATCATGCCACAGCTCCCCCTGGGCCCAGAAACCTTGCAAATTCCCAAGAGAAAGGGGGCAAAAGAGTTCAAGGCCGCGCGCGCAAAACCCCCGGCAAGCCAGTCTGCGACCTGCGACCCAGCGACCTAGTCGCGAGGTCGCAGAGTCGCATTTTCTCCATTTTTCGGGATTTGCGACCCTGCGACCCAGCGACCTAGTCGCTAGGTCGCTAGGTCGCGTTTTCCAATCTTTCGTAGATCTGCGACCTAGCGACCCAGCTACCCCAGGTCGCTAGGTCGCAAGGTCGCAAGGTCGCGCCCGGGCCCGGTTTGTGTGATCCGCGACCCAGCGACTCACCAGTCCAGTTTTGAATTAACGCAGTTAGATTTCATCACTAAATTGTAACTGGTTTTTATCACCATGTCGTTCTTATCGTGGGACTCCTTTCTGAATTTGACAGGTGAAACTCAAGAAGACATAGAGTGCATACCTGTGCTCTCAGATTCTAGTGACATGGCGCCCCCGCTATCTCGGAGAAAGGACAAGAAAATAGTGGAAGAGATTGATGAGCTGTTGGTGGTGTCCCCACCTCCAATATACCGAGATACACTATGTACTTTTTCAAAAGACGACAGCATGAGATGGTACCAGATTTATCAGGAGTTCACCAAACTAGAAGAAGAATTTCCAGAAGATCTCCCAGACCGGGAAATTTACTTGGCAGTAAAGAGATCCAAACTACATCTGGCAGGGGCGCATCCAGCCATATTCCCATGTCCGGAGATCATAGACTGGATCATTCAAAAGACAGACCCCGAGAAATTTGTGATCAGGGATCACGGAGGCAGAGCTTTCACTACGCTGGTAGGCTCGGATGCACACATTTATTATTCACTGCCTCGCCCAAACCAGCATTTCACTCCAGAATGGGCTGCTACTCACGCCGTCCCAATAGTTGATACTATTAAACAATGGTGGGAGGAGCCCGAGAAGTTCAAGGTAAAAAAGAACCAGGAATACCCAGTGGCAAGCTTAAGGAAGGTTTACAAATTGGTTGCCGCCATGCTCTGCAGACTTTACGGGCGCCCAGATTGCTCCACCTTCAGCGGAAGTTGGGCTACTATTATGGAGTATGTGACAACACAGGGCACCCGTTTCAACTGGGCCGGCATACTGATGACGTCAATGCAGACCAACTTGAACTCGGCATTGGCCCCGGACGAAGGAATGCCTGCTGAATTTTACATGGCCTCATACCTACTAGACGCGGTTTGCGCCCGAGTAGATTTTGATGGATGGGAGCACAACTGGGACTCCGAGAACACGCGCGCAATTCATCTACAACTCAAGGTATTTTGGGAGTCCAAATACAAACAGGATATAGATCAGATCTCCCAAATATTTGTTCCCGCACTGTACATACATTTATTTGGCCAAGACGCCCCTTGCATGTCGTGGCGGGCCAAGGAGACTCTGGTTAAAGTGGCGCACTGGTTCCCTTTCCCTGGGTACACCTTCATCCGAGTCTTCGGAACTTACAAGGCGCCACATGCTATGCCTCGCTTCGTGACGGACAAAATGCTTATTCAGGAGGTGTGTTTTCAGATGTCACACGGATTCTCCAACATCCTGTCGAAGGGCAAAAAGAAGCCGTGGCCCACTCTGCCCCTCACCATTGGTGCATTCACGGTTAAAGACTTCAAGGAAGTACTAGCAGAGGCAGAAGCAATGAGAAGTTATCAGCTGGGGGCACTTGAACACCGAACATATGACCCAGAGAGAATAGTCCCTGAACACTGCCGAAGAGCCAACCTCAAGTGGACTTATCAGCATCTTGAACGCCCAGCGGAAGATGAGAGAAGAAACTGGTATAATGCTGAAAGACAACTTGCTCCGGAAATTGACGTGGTCCAGGAAGACTCAGATGATCAGAACTTAGAAGACAGAAGGCATCAGTTAAGAGGTGCCTCTTCATCTATACTCAAGAAATCTCGAATCAACACAGGGCCAACTCCATCCATCAAACAAAAGGAAGCAGAGGCAAAAGCCCAGCAAGAAAGGGAGAAAAAGCTAAAAGAAGATGAGGAGGCACGCCAAAAGAGTGCAACAGCAACACAAAAGAAGAAGCTGGCCAAAGAGGCCAGGAAAGAAAAGGAGGACAAGGAGGCACAGGCCGCAGCAGAACGGGCACTTAAAGCAGAGCTAGACAAAGCAGAGGCTGAACGACAAAAGAAAGCCGAACAGGCTGCTGCAGCTGAACAGAAGAAGAAGGCCGAAAAAGAAGCCGCAGCAGAAGCTGAACGCCGGTGGAAGGAAGAAGAAGAAAAGAACACAGAGGAAAGAGCGGATGACATGCTGGACGATCTTGAGGTGACTCCTCTCGACATACCTCTGGGCCGTACAAAACTCTCTGATGTTAGATCGCCCCAGAGACAGGAAGAAGATGTGTTCGACCTGACCAGACTCACATTTGATCAGTTTTCGTTCAAAATCCGTCAAGAGAAGAGGAGGTCATTGGCACAAAGTCCCTCTGCCTCATCCGTAGTGTCAACAGGCAAGGATATAGTTTTGGATACCAGGACTAATCCGGTAATGATAGCATCAGCAGGTACTTCTTTCGCTGCAGCTACGGAAGAGAATGTAACCCGAATGAGTAGAGAAATAGTATCTCTACAAAACAGACTGCACACAGCTGAGCAACGCGAAAAGATAGCAGAGTAGGAGAAAGAAGAACTGCAAGCAGAAGTCCAGCAACTTCGAAACCAAGCTCTACCAGCAAATGAAGTCTCGCTTGCCATTTTCAAGGAGTGTGAGGTGTTGGAAGTGACTATGAGACAGGTATATGGTGAAATGTTCACCATCAAACAAACAGTCGCTCCCCTGGCAAGAGCACGAATGGAAACCAGGCAAAGACAAGATCAGCTCAAAGAGGCTTCACAGGCTTTGGACAGGATGATGGGTTGGACAATACAGTACCCTCAGGCACCTGAAAATTTTCCTAAGAGGGACTGGATCCAGACGCAGGATGCAAAATTTCAACTCCGCATGGCGATGCAATCTGGAGACAAATTGTCTAAAGACCTGGACAAAGTGATGTCCTCGTACAACCACCTGATTAGTGGTATCGACTCCATGCATACGCTGCATCACATCCCATCGCTTGGGGCATTAGAAGAGGAGAAAACCTGGGAACAAGTAAACCAGGACATTCAATCGTTCTTGCAACCTATCAAGCAGGCCGCAGCCGATCCAGAGCCCTCCGCATCTCAAGAGCATCTTAGTCAATTCATCGTCGCTCCAGCGCGGATTTATACCAAGCTTGCGTCGCTTTCAAATCAGATCGGACAGAAAAGGGAGACCTTAGTACCAAACGCTTTGGAATGTGTGCATAGGTTGAAGGAGGAGGTACCTCTGGTGTCCCCCATAGCGGCAGAACACCAGGCGTGGCAGGATTTCCTCAGAGAGCAACAGGTTGACATCCCTGACATTAACATTTCGCGTCCCGGCAGCAGCAAGTCCTGAGCAGCAAGTAGAACCAGGTCGCAAATCGCACCAACAGGACAGGTCGCAGGTCGCATCTCCTACCTAGGTCGCAGGTCGCATCCCCTACCTAGGTCGCAGGTCGCATCACCTACCCAGGTCGCAGAAGGAGTGGGTCGCAAGGTAACCCAAAGGTCAAGAAGGCGAACAGTCAAGGAAACCCAACGGACAATTTTGGCATTATAAATACTCCTACGGGACATTGTAAAAAGGCTTTTCTTTTTGGGGAAAACTCAAGAGTTACATGCAATTGTATTGAAAGATTCTACACTTGAGCATATGAATACAGAGTCTTGTTAAAATACCCTATGGTTATGATGTGTTTTGCTGTATGAACACTTTGCGTATTCTTTATACAGTTTCAGAATATCCTATGATTAATGAAGCTGCACTTTTCATTGTTTATGCGTCATGGCTATCCGTGTTGTATCAATGATGTTCATTTTATTATCTGTTCTATTAATGTATGTTAACGAACTATTTTGTTAGCATTTCGTTTCATCTTTCAGGAAGTGAAGAGGTATCTTATCATAAAGAACTATTTCTTTTGTGATCAGACTACCATACAAGCATTACCCCACAAAAGATGTGTTGCTAATGACATCTCTTGAGGTGTACTTGCTGTATCTGTAATCTTGCTACGCATAGTGTTTGACTCATGTTTAACACATTAATCTCGTATTCTATATCATGTGAATAAGTGTATGTCTGCAGGTTCAAACAGGTTCTTTTGAGACCGAAGGGAAGTCATCTTAAGTGGTAGCCGGACCCACACCCCGGACGGGATCCCTACTCCAAACGGTTTAAGGTCTAATTGGGACTTTTTACCGGGGAGATCCCCTACTGTTGGCCGGACAGTTTTTCCCGTCAACAGAATTGGCGCTAGAAGGAGGGCCTGAATGGCAGCCTCCCAGCACACAACAAACATCCCATCACAAACTCCCCAAGGGGAGGTCATAAACACTGAAACTAACCCTCCTCTTCTTGAAGATATTCCAGGGAGGGAGCTTCGATATTTTGAAATCACTAGGGAGCAGCTGAGAGCCTTGCGCCCAGCTGCCCGAGATCTTATCAACAATTTACGGTACACTCCAATCATGGAATACCTTGCCCATACTAGAACTCCGCCCGAGAATATCACCCGTAACGGGGCCATCGCGAGTACCATACCCGAGCTCGTTAATCTCATGTTGGAAGACCTCGCAAATGCCGTTGAGGAAAATGATCCTATACTCCAAGAAGGCGAAGAGTTTGCTGACACCGAGCCTTTTCCCGACTCCCAGCCTAACCAGCCTCGACCAAACAACAACCAGGCACACCCCCCACCCGGGGATGGTGAGGGAGATAGGGGCCGAGGAAATGCTAACGGGGGAAATAGGGCTCGTAGAAATGAAGGAGATAGGAATAGAGGTCGAGGGGCCGGAGGTAGAGGGGATAGAGGCCGAGGTCAAGGAAACCAAGCTCGCAACCGTCACCCAAACCCAATGAGGCCTCCTGTAAACAACTTGGGATATCTTAGAGATTTTCTGCACCGTGGAAGACACCAAGACGAACATTCCCGTCACGAGTCAGAAGCATCGGTCTCAGGTTCGGAAGGTGAATCTGAACATCAGTTTAGGCAACACCAGCGGGCAAGAAGAGTGCAACCCCTAGCCTGGATGGCTCAATCCCCTTTAAACCTTCTAGGCCCGCTCCAAGATCTGCCTAGACATCCAGAGAAACATCTCCCTAAGTTCGACCCTGAGAAGGGCACCTTAGCTGAAGATCATATCAGCAGCTTCTATTTGTCTCTGCAAATCATGAGAGTCCAGTCCGATGATGTCGCGTGTCGACTATTTCCCCATACCCTCGAAAACAAGGCATCCACTTGGTACCGCTCTCTCCCAAGTGCATCTATCACTTCATGGGAACAATTCCGTCGCACTTTCCTGCATAAATTTTCAGAAGATAAAACTCCTTCCATGCTTCTCACTGAATTGAGCACCATCAAGTGTCATAAAAAGGAAAAGGTGAAGGACTTCAACCAACGCTTCGCTACTATACTACAGAAATTTCCTCCAAACCTAGCGTTGGATGACTCAATCACTATTGACTACTACACCAAAGCCCTACCTAGAGACATTGCAGTTTTCGTCAAACGTGAAGCCCGCGCTAACCTTACGGCTAATTATGAGGCTGCTCTCGCTGTAGAGAAAGACATGCTTTCGATAGGAGCCATCGATCATGAAGGGAGAGATGATCACAAGCCTAACACAAAAAGAGGTCAGTCCTCCACTCCTAAGACTACTGATAGGGATAGAGATGCTTTTGATTTTGAAAGCATGGCCAAAACGCTTAAGCATTTAACGAACGAAGTCACTGACCTAAGGAGAAAAGGCACAGAAGCCACAACTAGCACTAAACCGCCCAAGCCTTTCTTCAGAAAAAGTAATCCCAACACTAACAGACCTCCGTCAAACACAAATGCCGCTCTCAATGTGGAGGAGATCGGGAAAGACAACTTCTACTCATTCCACCAAGCTGCCCACTCTGAAAAAACGTGCCCTCAATGGATTGGCAGCATGACAGCAGTAGTTAATCAACTTTTAGATGACCAAACTCCAGGAGATGTCACGGAGGATGATGTTTCAGACCATGATGAGGATCCACCCTCTAACGAAGAACCAGGATCTTCTATCCTTGCTTTTGACATAATCCGAGGTGGAGAGAACCTTACCCCCACTGATATCTGCATGGCAGATGTTCCCAAAGATCAGCCCGTGAGGAATTATAGCCTCAGAAGCAAAGGACCTGTTCCCGAACAGTCTTATGAAGACAAGAAAAGGGCTTTTCTAAGGAAAATCCTGCCCCCAGGCAACGGAAAACAATCCGCCACGGAGAGACTCCCCAATAACACTACCCGAGAAGGTCGAAAGAACAAACTTCCAACAGAATCCTCTAAGACTTCTGCCGAGCCTAGCCCTCAACCAGAACCCAGCTATAACAATGTTGAAGATATGAAGAAAACAAGAGCAAACATTTCTCTCTATGAGCTCGCCCGCATTACTAATCAAAAGGAGCTCATTCTTAAGGCTTTCGCAAATACTTCAGCTACGAAGACTGTGAGCAACACGTCTGCGCAAGCCGGACCAGATGTACAATCCATAGTAAACGCCATCAATACAAACTCAAGAGGATCCACACCTCCTTTCCTTTTGTCCTTCGAGATTTTTAACTTCAATGTCCACAACTGTCTAGTCGACTCCGGTGCCTCTACAAACGTCATGCCTTTATCTGTCTGTAAGAAACTTAACATTCGCCCGGAGAAGACTGATGCAAAAATCATACAACTCGACAGATCACAAGTACCCGCCATAGGAGAATTGAACAATGTCATCATCCGCTTGTCATCAGACTCTAGGGTCCATCAGTGCATCGACATTGTGGTTGTCGATATTCCGGAAGCATACGGCCTATTGCTCAGTAGAGATTGGTCCAGCAAATTACAAGGCTACTTCGCCACCGATTGGTCCCACTTGTGGCTTCCTTACAAGGGGCGGAATAATCAGATCAGAGTAGAGAGTGAACCCTATATGAAACACACCGTCACTGATCTGGATGCCGTTAATGAACCCATCAGCTTTGCACAAGAAGAGCTCAGCATATGTTTTCTGGAAGAAATATTTGGATGCTACCAACCCCCCCAGTCTCCTATAGGCCCCGAGGTTCAATCTGAAGTAGCCTTTGTCACTGAAGAGCAAGTAATTCCTGACTTACCACCAGCAGGGACCCCTCCACAACCTAGTGCCCTGAAGGAGCCAAAAAGTGACCTATGGACCTTGTATTATGATGGTTCCAAGACTCATGACGGAGCTGGTGCTGGTTGCATATTGCTTGACCCGCACAAGAATAAATACTTAATCTCATGCCGGCTAGAGTTCCAGTGCACCAACAACTCTGCTGAGTACGAGGCATTAATCCTCGGACTTAAAAGGGCACTGGACTTGAAGGTAAAATGTTTGCAGGTCATTGGAGATTCCGAGATCATCACCCGCCAGGTACGCAACACTATTCACTGTTTATCTCCACATTTAAAGGCGTATCAACAAGAGGTATGGCGTTTGATTTCTGGTTTTGATGCATTTGGAATTAAATCTGTCCTTAGGATGCACAATGCAGCAGCAGATACTCTGGCCAATGCTGCTGCTAGATTCACCCCTCTGAGGGACGGTTTTTCTATTGAAATTGTATATAGGCCCTCTGTGCCAGACAATATTTCTAATTTACGCGTTTTTAACGATGATCAACAGATTTTGGACTTTATGTGCAATGCTGAAATATTCAAGGACGCGGCAATTGATGAGGAAGAACATGAGCATGCGTTACAGAAAAAGAATGATGAACACAAAGAGAACATTATGCCCAAGGGGGTGGTATCATTAGAAAAGATGTTTGATCTGCAAAACCGATTCCGCAGGCCTCCGAACACCAAAGTGCAAAGTTCCATATTGGCACATCGGCAAGTCAACTTGGGGTCAGATGAGAACCCTAAGTTCGTTAACCTTGGCAAAGACTGCAGTGATGAAGAGGCACGGGCCTTCACCCAGTTATTCCGAAAGTATCGTGACGTATTTGCTTGGACATATGAAGATCTACGTACATACGATACTCGTATCATTCAGCATGTAATACCCATGAGGGAAGGCGTTAAACCCTTCCAACAGAAACTCAGAAAAGTGCATCCAGCTTTGGAGCCAATGATTCTAAAAGAACTTAAGAAGCTCTTGGATGCGCGCATTATTTTCAAAGTTCGCCACTCCACGTGGGTGTCGAATCTGGTACCTGTGCGAAAGAAGTCTGGTGAGATCCGCTTGTGTGTAGATTTCCGCAATCTGAATCGGTCCTCAAACAAAGACAACTACCCGGTGCCCCCCATGGAACAGATATTACAAGCTGTGTCTGGATCTGAGATGTTCTCTCTATTGGACGGCTTCTCCGGCTATAACCAAGTGCTGGTAGCTGAACCGGACAGATTGAAAACCACATTCCGGACAAAATGGGGAACCTTCGCTTTCAGACGCATGCCCTTTGGATTGATCAATGCAGGGGCAACCTTCCAACGAGCCATGGACATAGCCTTCCGCGGTTTAATAGGCAGAGCGTGGTGGTTTATTTGGACGATGTTACTGTATTTTCAAAACGCAGGGGCGATCATTTACGCCACCTCAAGCAAATCTTCGAGAGGTGCAGGAGGTACGGAATATCGCTCAATCCTAAAAAGAGCGTTTTCGCTGTGGCAGAGGGAAACTTGCTAGGCCACATTATCACTAAACAGGGCATTGTGGTTGATCCGGAATGGGCTAAAGCCATCGCTCAGATTCTGCCCCCAAGCAACAAGAAAGCGATGCAATCCTTCCCGGGGAAGATTAATTTTGTCCGGAAATTCATTTCAGATTTCGCGCAGATAGTCAGACCACTGCAGGGAATGATTAAAAAGAATGTTGTATTCCAATGGAATCCCCCAGAGAAAGAGGCCTTCGATAAGATCAAAAAGGCTATAGCTGAAACTCCTTCCCTCCAAAGTCCAGATTTTGATAAAGGTTTCATCCTATACACTTTCGCTTCAGACTCCTCGCTTGCGGCCGTCCTCACGCAGAAAGATAATAACAACGATGAACGGCCCATTTCTTTTATGAGCACCGGTCTACAGGGAGCTGAATTAAACTATCCGGAAATTGACAAGCAAGCCTATGCGGTTTACAAGGCCGTAAAACATTTTAGGCCCTACATCTTGAAAAATCACGTCACGGTTTTTGTACCGCACCCAGCAGTCCGCTCACTTTTCGTACAGCAAGAACTAGGCGAAAGGCGGGGCAACTGGATGGCATGTTTGCAAGAATACGATTTAGAGTTCAAACCAGCACATACCGTTAAAGGACAGGGCTTATGTCAAATGGCCGCAGAGGCTGCAAGTGCTCGTGAGATTGAAGAAGAATGTTGGGAACAAGAGATCGACATGTATCAGAGCGACCATGTGCCTCAGCAAAATAGCCCTTCTTGGTATTCTGACATTTCAAGATATCTGGCCCAAGGCACGATGGACCCTGCCCTTACTGCCCGACAGAAACGCGCAATAAGACTAAAAGCCGCATCTCACCAACTGATCCAAGGTAAGTTGTTCAAGAAACACCACGATGGGGTCCTGTTACGCTGCTTGGAAACTGGCGAAGCACAGAAAATCTTAACTGAGCTGCATGACGGACCAGCTGGAGGTCATTTTTCCGGAGATACCACCGCCCATAAGATAATGCGCGCAGGATACTATTGGCCTACTCTTTTCAGAGACGCGCATGCATATGTTCGGAAATGCATTCAGTGCCAGAAGTTCGCCAACCGAGAAGCACGGCCAGCCGCACCACTACTCTCAGTAGCAGTAGAGGAACCTTTCCAACAATGGGGTTTGGATGTAATTGGGGAAATCATACCTTACTCTTCTAAACAACATCGGTATATCCTTACATCCACTGATTACTTCACCAGGTGGGTTGAGGCAACACCGTTACGCCGAATCAACGATCAAGAGGTAATAGAATTCCTCACGCATTTCATCATGACCAGGTTTGGCGTTCCGACTTCTTTAGTTTTTGATAATGCGACTTATTTCTCATCTTTTAAGTTATATGATTTTGCGCTGGAAAATGGAATTATTCTGAAACATTCTGCAAACTACTACCCCCAGGGAAATGGTTTAGCCGAGTCCACTAACAAGAACCTTATCCGTATTATTAAGAAGACTCTCCTATCCCACCAGCGAAATTGGCACAATGCCCTTCACAATGCACTGTGGGCTGACCGTATTACTCCCAAGTCCTCTTTAGGCACCTCCCCATTTTTTCTCGTGTATGGAAAAGAAGTTGTCCTCCCTTCTCATCTATCTCTCCCGGCCCTCCAACTGTCCCAAGAATGTCATGGTACCCCGTGTCCCACCTTGCAAAACCGAATCGACACCTTGCTGAAATTGGAGGAAGAAAGGCAAAAGACCCGGGAAAAATTTTCCATCCATCAGAGCCGAATCAAAAGATGGTTTGATAAAAAGTCCGCGGGAAACAAAACTTTTGAGGTAGGAGACCTGGTCCTTAAGTGGGATAAAGCCCATGAGGAAAAGGGGAAGCATGCCAAGTTCCAAGCACTTTGGACAGGCCCGTTCCAAATTAAGGAAAAGATAGGATCACACACATTCAGATTGCAAACCCTTGATGGACGAGTCGAGGTCCTCCCGGTAAACGGGCATGACCTCAAACACTATTTCACTTAACAGCCCTTCGAGGGCTGTCTGGTTTTGTACCATAGTTCCTTGTCTCTTATTTGTTAAAAAAAATTAAAAAATAAAATAAAATAAATAAATAAATAAATAAATAAATAAATAAAATAAAAGCCTAAGGAAGGATTTGTTAGAGTCACGCAGATTGGCATACTGCTGCAGGTTCTCCGCTGATGGAAAGTCCTTCCCGATAAACTCAAAGGTGGCAAAAGCTTGCTTGTTCTCCGCACCCAAAGGTAGCACATTACCGAGCTCAAGTCATCAAGCAGAAGAGCTTACCTCGCCAGTCTGAGGGGGTGTCCACAAAAGAAAATGCAGTGTAAATGGTATCCGGACCAGAAGGGAAGAGAGATACTCTATGCTATGTCAGGGTATCTGGGAAAAACCAAAGTCCTCATACTAGACCAGGAACAACCTCTCTGCAAGCAAAATAAGTCGGGATCCCTCATCCGCCCAGGCTAAATTGCCTTTCAAATAAGTGCCATAAGCACATCTAAATAAGTGCCTCAGGCACATTCAAAATAAGTGCAATAGCACACAAATAAAGGGTAAAGGATTGAGAAAGGCTTCCTGCGCAGAGAGGTGATGTAACGACTCCGCCGGGGTACTGACCAGGCTCGCTGGCAGCGGAGCAACATTCACGATTCCTAGGCAGTGACTCCGCCGGGATCGAGAGGTTCGCTGGCAGCG
The DNA here is from genome assembly GCA_034641835.2 of Pinus albicaulis. Taxonomy (NCBI): domain Eukaryota; kingdom Viridiplantae; phylum Streptophyta; class Pinopsida; order Pinales; family Pinaceae; genus Pinus; species Pinus albicaulis. The sequence goes on along the minus strand of CM076574.1, from coordinate 547,786 downwards.
GAGCAACACGATGAGGACAAAATAATCGTACCAGACCCTGTGGCCGCCTGGAGTTCTCCAACCCTTCCAGTCCGGAGACCTGAAGAAAGAATTTGTTTGAATGGCGCCCAACCGGACCAGCAGGTTGGGCAACCCAGCTAGATGCCGAAGGCTAGGAAATGGCAACCACAAGGTAAAAGAGGACAGTTAGCATAAGCCCCTCCCTCCCCCCGCTAAGACTAACCATCAGCAGAGACTCTGAGTTCGTCCAGTGAATCGCCATTTGTTGTAGCCTTTACAACACCCTCCAAAAAAGACTATCATTTCAAAATTTTTGGAGCCCCTTAGAACTAAAGAGAAATTGTTAAGTCACTAAGTCGCAAAAGTAAACAATTCATGAAAACTGTGACCTAGCGACCCCGCGACCTCAGGTCGCCAGGTCGCCAGGTCGCATATACCCGAAACTGATGAAAATTGCGACCTTGCGACCTAGCGACCCCAGGTCGCCAGGTCGCCAGGTCGCAATTTTGTCATTTTCATAAAATCGCGACTTAGTGACCTTGCGACCCAGCGACCCCAGGTCGCCAGGTCGCAAGGTCGCCAGGTCGCAAAACTCAAAATTTGACAAGTCTGCGACCCAGCGACCTGCATTAATTTCCCGCACGTGCGACTTTCTATAAAAGGGAGGTCGCAGGTCGCATTTTTCACATTCAGCGATTTGTAAGGAAAACGCCTCTGACAGCTCAACTGACGAGTTTTTCCCGGGTAAGTTGCCATTTCTTCCTTCTGTTTCCGTTTTAATGATTTTCTTACTAAACCCATCTCCCCTTTAGCCTTTAAATTGTCTTTTGGTTGAGCTTTGATGTTTTATGAGGTTTTTGTAAATTATATGTTGCATGAATTGCCCAAAACCTCGTTGTTTGTTGTTTCACCCCATGGCATCATCCCTTTGCCTTTGAAATCATGCCACAGCTCCCCCTGGGCCCAGAAATCTTGTAAATTCCCAAGAGAAAGGGGGCAAAAGAGTTCAAGGCCGCGCGCGCAAAACCCCCGGCAAGCCAGTCTGCGACCTGCGACCCAGCGACCTAGTCGCGAGGTCGCAGAGTCGCATTTTCTCCATTTTTCGGGATTTGCGACCCTGCGACCCAGCGACCTAGTCGCCAGGTCGCTAGGTCGCGTTTTCCAATTTTTCGTAGATCTGCGACCTAGCGACCCAGCTACCCCAGGTCGCCAGGTCGCAAGGTCGCAAGGTCGCGCCCGGGCCCTGTTTGTGTGATCCGCGACCCAGCGACTCACCAGTCCAGTTTTGCATTAACGCAGTTAGGTTTCATCACTAAATTGTAACTGGTTTTTATCGCCATGACGTTCTTATCGTGGGACTCCTTTCTGAATTTGACAGGTGAAGACATAGAGTGCATACCTGTGCTCTCAGATTCTAGTGACATGGCACCCCCGCGGTCTCGGAGAAAGGACAAGGGAACAGCGGAAGAGACTGATGAGCTGGTGGTGGTGTCCCCACCCCCAATATTCCGAGATACATTATGTACTTTTTCGAAAGACGACAGCATGAGGTGGTACCAGATTTATCAGGAGTTCGCCAAGTTGCCAGAAGAATTTCCGGAAGACCTCCCAGACCGAGAAGTATACTTGGCGGTAAAGAGGTCCAAACTACATCTGGCAGGGGCGCATCCAGCCATATTCCCATGTCCGGAGATCATAGACTGGATCATACAAAAGACAGACCCCGAGAAATTTGTGATCAGGGATTACGAAGGCAGAGCTTTCACTACGCTGGTAGGCTCGGATGCACACATTTATTATTCACTGCCTCGCCCAAACCAGCATTTCACTCGAGAATGGGCTGCTACTCACGCCGTCCCAATAGTTGATACTATTAAACAATGGTGGGAGGAGCCCGAGAAGTTCAAGGTAAAAAAGAACCAGGAATACCCAGTGGCGAGCCTAAGGAAGGTTTACAAATTGGTTGCCGCCATGCTCTGCAGACTTTACGGGCGCCCAGATTGCTCCACCTTCAGCGGCAGTTGGGCTACTATTATGGAGTATGTGACAACACAGGGCACCCGTTTCAACTGGGCCGGCATACTGATGACGTCAATGCAGACCAACTTGAACTCGGCATTGGCCCCGGACGAAGGAATGCCTGCTGAATTTTACATGGCCTCATACCTACTAGACGCGGTTTGCGCCCGAGTAGATTTTGATGGATGGGAGCACAACTGGGACTCCGAGAACACGCGCGCAATTCATCTACAACTCAAGGTATTTTGGGAGTCCAAATACAAACAGGATATAGATCAGATCTCCCAAATATTTGTTCCCGCTCTGTACAGACATTTATTTGGCCAAGACGCCCCTTGCATGTCGTGGTGGGCCAAGGAGTCTCTGGTTAAAGTGGCGCACTGGTTCCCTTTCCCTGGGTACACCTTCATCCGAGTCTTTGGAACTTACAAGGTGCCACATGCTATGCCTCGCTTCGTGACGGACAAAATTCTTATTCAGGAGGTGTGTTTTCGGATGTCACACGGATTCTCCAACATCCTGTCGAAGGGAAAAAAGAAGCCGTGGCCCACTCTGCCCCTCACCATTGGTGCATTCACGGTTAAAGACTTCAAGGAAGTACTAGCAGAGGCAGAAGCAATGAGAAGTTATCAGCTGGGGGCACTTGAACACCGAACATATGACCCAGAAAGAATAGTCCCTGAACACTGCCGGAGAGCCAACCTCAAGTGGACTTATCAGCATCTTGAACGCCCAGCGGAAGATGAGAGAAGAAACTGGTATAATGCTGAAAGACAACTTGCTCCGGGAATTGACGTGGTCCGGGAAGACTCAGATGATCAGAACTTAGAGGACAGAAGACGTCAGTTAGGAGGTGCCTCTTCATCTGTACTCAAGAAATCTCGAACCAACACAGGGCCAACTCCATCCATCAAACAAAAGGAAGCAGAGGCAAAAGCCCAGCAAGAAAGGGAGAAAAAGCTAAAAGAAGATGAGGAGGCGCGCCAAAAGAGTGCAACAGCAACACAAAAGAAGAAGCTGGCCAAAGAGGCCAGGAAAGAAAAAGAAGACAAGGAGGCACAAGCTGCAGCAGAACGGGCACTTAAAGCAGAGCTAGAAAAAGCAGAGGCTGAACGACAAAAGAAAGCCGAACAGGATGCCGCAGCTGAACAGAAGAAGAAGGCCGAAGCAGAAGCCGCAGCAGAAGCCGAGCGCCGGCGGAAGGAAGAAGAAGAAAAGAACACAGAGGAAAGGGAGGATGACATGCTGGACGATCTTGAGGTAACTCCTCTCGACATACCTCAGGGCCGTACAAAACTCTCTGATGTTAGATCACCCCAGAAGCAGGAAGAAGATGTGTTCGACCTGACCAGACTCACATTTGATCAGTTTTCGTTCAAAATCCGTCAAGAGAAGAGGAGGTCGTTGGCACAAAGTCCCTCTGCATCATCCGCAGTGTCAACAGGCAAGGATATAGTTTTGGATACCAGGACTAATCCGGTAATGATAGCGTCAGCAGGTACTGCCTTCGCTGCGGCTACGGAAGAGAATGTAACCCGGATGAGTAGAGAAATAGTATCTCTACAAAACAGACTGCACGCAGCTGAGCAACGCGAAAAGATAGCAGAGCAGGAGAGAGGAGCATTGCAAGCAGAAGTCCAGCAACTTCGAAACCAAGCTCTACCAACAAATGAAGTCTCGCTTGCCATTTTTAAGGAGTGTGAGGTGTTGGAAATGACTATGAGACAGGTATATGGTGAAATGTTCACCATCAAACAAACAGTCGCTCCTCTGGCAAGAGCACGAATGGAAACCAGGCAAAGACAAGATCAGCTCAAAGAGGCTTCACAGGCTTTGGACGGGATGATGGGTTGGACCATACAGTACCCTCAGGCACCCGAAAATTTGCCTAAGAGGAACTGGATCCAGACGCAGGATGCAAAAGTTCAACTCCGCATGGCGATGCAATCTGGAGACAAATTGTCTAAAGACCTGGACAAAGTGATGTCCTCGTACAACCACCTGATTAGTGGTATCGACTCCATGCATACGCTGCATCACATCCCATCGCTTGGGGCATTAGAAGAGGAGAAAACCTGGGAACAAGTAAACCAGGACATTCAATCGTTCTTGCAACCTATCAAGCAGGCCGCAGCTGATCCAGAGCCCTCCGCATCTCAAGAGCATCTTAGTCAATTCATCGCCGCTCCAGCGCGGATTTATACCAAGCTTGCGTCGCTTTCAAATCAGATCGGACAGAAAAGGGAGACCTTAGTACCAAACGCTTTGGAATGTGTGCATAGGTTGAAGGAGGAGGTACCTCTGGTGTCCCCCATAGCGGCAGAACACCAAGCGTGGCAGGATTTCCTCAGAGAGCAACAGGTTGACATCCCTGACATTAACATTTCGCGTCCCGGCAGCAGCAAGTCCTGAGCAGCAAGTAGAACCAGGTCGCAAATCGCACCAACAGGACAGGTCGCAGGTCGCATCTCCTACCTAGGTCGCAGGTCGCATCTCCTACCTAGGTCGCAGGTCGCATCACCTACCCAGGTCGCAGAAGGAGTGGGTCACAAGGTAACCCAAAGGTCAAGAAGGCGAACAGTCAAGGAAACCCAACGGACAATTTTGGCATTATAAATACTCCTACGGGACATTGTAAAAAGGCTTTTCTTTTTGGGGAAAACTCAAGAGTTACATGCAATTGTATTGAAAGATTCTACACTTGAGCATATGAATACAGAGTCTTGTTAAAATACCCTATGGTTATGATGTGTTTTGCTGTATGAACACTTTGCGTATTCTTTATACAGTTTCAGAATATCCTATGATTAATGAAGCTGCACTTTTCATTGTTTATGCGTCATGGCTATCCGTGTTGTATCAATGATGTTCATTTTATTATCTGTTCTATTAATGTATGTTAACGAACTATTTTGTTAGCATTTCGTTTCATCTTTCAGGAAGTGAAGAGGTATCTTATCATAAAGAACTATTTCTTTTGTGATCAGACTACCATACAAGCATTACCCCACAAAAGATGTGTTGCTAATGACATCTCTTGAGGTGTACTTGCTTTATCTATAATCTTGCTACGCATAGTGTTTGACTCATGTTTAACACATTAATCTTGTATTCTATATCATGTGAATAAGTGTATGTCCGCAGGTTCAAACAGGTTCTTTTGAGACCGAAGGGAAGTCATCTTAAGTGGTAGCCGGACCCACACCTCGGACGGGATCCCTACTCCAAACGGTTTAAGGTCTAATTGGGACTTTCTACCGGGGAGATCCCCTACTGTTGGCCGGACAAATTTTCCCGTCAACATAATTATTATTATTTAAAACTTAAATTCAAAATAATCAATAATAATTATAATAATTATTTATTCTATTATCCCTATTCTCAAGGATTACTTGACCAATGATTTGCCCACGGCCTGGGTATGGATATTATTAGTGAAGGCTAATAATAATTAAAAAACTAAAAGGGCGTATGAAGACTTTTCATTTGAAAAAAATACAGACCGGTGGGGAAGCGAGGGCAGCATATAGCCCAGATTTTGACGGTGTGACATTAGTGGTTTCCTGAGTTTTTTTCCTTTTATGATTGAGAATTAATATGACAAATACTTTTTTCTTTAGGATTGAGATTGATATGATATATATCTGATTTGAACTGATAACTATATAAGAACTTAATTCTACACTTCCACATGCATGAACTAATTCACATAATTGTATTTTCAGGACTTTTAAGAATTAACGTGAATAAACTAACTGACTTAATTATATTTTCAGTACTTCTAAAAATTCACAAAGTTTGACTGAGTTTTTAAACTCTTTATTTTAATGAAAGTCTATTCAAATCAATAAAAAAAAAAGTCCATTACAATTTTTCAAAGTGGTTCTTAATCTAATTACCATGATAGTGGATTGATACAAACTGGATTAATATTTAAGAAAAAAGTTTATTGCAATTTTCAAATATTTTAAGAAAAAATTTATTGTAATTTTTAAATATTTTAAGAAAAGTTTATTGTTATTTTTAAAAGTGATTTTTAATCTAATTATCATGGCACTGGAATTATAAACACTAGATTAATATTTTAAGAAAAAAAATATTGTAATTTTCAAATATTTAAAAAAAAAATTATTACAACTTTCTAAAGTGGTTCTTAATTTAATTATCATAGTTCTTGATTCGAGAGTCAAGAAGACTAATATTTTAAGAAAAAGTTTATTGTATTTTTTAAATATTTTAAGAAAAGTTCATTGCATCTTTTAAAAGTGGTATTTAATCTAATTATCATGGTACTTAACCCATAGGCATTAGACTTATACTCTAAGAAAAAGTTTATTGCAATATTCAAATACTTTAAAAAAAGTTCATTGCAACTTTCAAAAGTGATTCTGAATCTAATTATCATGGTACTTGACTCATAGGCACAAGAATAATAATTTAAGAAAAAGTTTATTGCAATTTTCAAATACTTTAAGAAAAGTTCATTGCAACTTTCAAAAGTGGTTCTTAATTTAATTATCATGGTACTTGACTCATAGAAGTTCATTAAATTAATATTTTAAGAAAAAGTTTATTGTATTTTTTAAATATTTTAAGAAAAGTTCATTGCAACTTTCAAAAGTAGTATTTAATCTAATTATCATGGTACTTGACTCATAGGCGCTAGACTAATATTTTAAGAAAAAAATTATTGCAATTTTCAAATACTTTTAGAAAAGTTCATTGCAACTTTCAAAAGTGATTCTTAATCTAAGTATCATGATACTTGACTCATAGGCATTGAACTAATAATTTAAGAAAAAGTTTATTGCAATTTTCAAATACTTTTAGAAAAATTCATTGTAACTTTCAAAAGTGGTTCTTAATCTAATTATCATGGTACTTGACTCATAGGCATTGAAATAATACTTTTAGAAAAAAAGATTGCAATTTTCAAAATTGGTTTTTAATCTAATTATCATGGTGCTCAATTTATATTTTAAAGAAAAAAGTTTATTGTAATTTTCAAAAATGGTTCTTAATCTAAATATCATTGTCATTGTACTAATATCATACTTTAAGAAAAAAAATTATTGCAATTTTCACAGTGGTTCTTAATCAATGATGGTAGTCATAAGTTTTTAAAAATGGTGTTTTCCAGCTAGTAAGAACATTGATTCCAAAATATATGGTATTATGTGCTTGTTTGAAGATGGGAATGGGACTTAAATTGATTTGTTTTTTGGAGTTGTTTTAATGAGATTTTTTGAAAAGTTTTCTGGTGGATTTTTCTGATATAATTTGTATAAAATTTGGTAGGAATTCATTGAAATTACAGGTTTAATAGATAAACTCTGTACAATCCCCTAGTACTCTAGGGGTTTTTCGAGATGTTGAATCCATATATGTAGTTAAAAAACCAATTTAAATAACACAAATCAAAATTCCATCTCATAATTCTTACTCCAAAATCTTAACAAAAAAAAAAACAAAAAATCACATTAAAAACAACTCCTTATTCTTCTCCTTTAAACTTTCATTAATCCACTTCTTTCACCTTTTCATTAATCCACTTGTTTCATCTTTGAGGAACAGTTTATTGCAATTTTCAATGGTGGGCCTCTATTGAATTATCGCACGGAGAGGGCTTTATTCCACGTACAAAAGAGGAGGACGCGTGTGTTCTTCTTTGGCAATGAATATCAAGCAGAATTACCTTTGAAGCGTTGGTTAACCAAAGGGTAAGTATTAGACATAATTTAAGTAAAATGTTCCATCTTTATATTTTTGGATTTTTTTTCTTTATCAGTGTAAATCAAAATGCCATTAATAATTTTTTCGTTTATGATTGAGATTGATGTGCCACATGAATTGATAACCAGATAAGAACAAATAAATCCCACATGCATAAGCTTTCATAATTGTATTTTCAAGATTTTTAAAAATTAACAAAGCTTGACTGAGTTTCTACCTACTCTACTCTTTACTTTAATTAGAGTCTTTTCAAACCAATAAGATAACTAAGATAATTGTATTTTCACGACTTGACAAATCTTGACTGAGTTTCTAACTACTTTAACCTTTATTTTAATGAAAGTATATTCAAAGCAACAAGATGAGAACGCGTATGCTTTAGTCATACTTAAAAGCTTATCACAATTTTCAAAGGTGATTCATATTCTAATTATTGTACACTCATAAGTTTCAGAAATGGTGTTTTACAGCTAATAAACATGACGACGCGTACAGGAGCGTTAATTATTGTAAGTTATAAGTTTTAGAAATGGTGTTTATCAACTAATAAACAGTGTTAATAAATAGTGCACGATCAGTATTATGTTTTAATATTAGTATAGATTTATAATGGATTTAACATGAATTTAGAGGATCAGAGTTTTTTATGTTTATTTTTTTTTTAATGTAAAATGTTATAGGTTAATTTTCATTGTTTGAATTATATTTTTAAATTTTGAATAAAGTATATAGAATAAAATACACATTTTAATCATAAAATTTATTATATATAATTAACAATAAAATAGTTTTATAATATCTATATTCTGAGATATACTTTATGACTTAATTAAAATAAGTTTTATTATTTATATATAATATTAATTTCTTATTAAAATATTTTATTAATAATTAAATTATAAGATACTCACATTTTTTTTACTTCTAATTACTTTATAACATATTCATTTTTTTATATTATAGTCTATATTATTTTCTATTTAGAGCATAATTTCTATTTAGTAGCTCGATAGATATTTCCATTGAGGTAAACATATTATTATGTTTGGCGCTTATGACACCTCCCTTAATGGAAATATCTACCGTACTACATTATTTTCTATAAACCATACCGCCGTAGACATATAAAAAAATGTTGTCCGGAAGTTCAGGACCTGGAAAATTACTAAAAATAGTAAAGGTTGTTATAAATAAGGAAACTAATGAAACCAACTAGAGTTATAGGTGGAATAGGAGGGTTGCCACCAATATCCACCTAGATCACATGACCTTGTTCTTATTTTTCTTTTATTAACTTTATTACATAAACTTTTAACGTGGGATTGTTACAGACTATTGAGTGGATGCAAAATGTCTCCACCCAAACATACTTCAGGGAATCAAGAAAACATCACAATATTTTTGTATATATACCTATACAATCACACTCACACACACACACACATAAACCCAACACATATACATATAATAGTATGAATACATACCAACATATTACCGCTATACCAAGACATGCCAAACATATTACTTACATATTATGTAAGTATATATATATGTGTGTTGGTATATATACCAATATACTACAGATATGTGTCTATATATTAGTATACATAACAATATAATATTTATCTATATACATAAGTATATGTGGCTATATAATATTTGCATATTTTAATATACAAACACATATACGTAATATTTATACTAGCACAAATATATACCTAGTATGTATCAATATATAGATACAAACACATATATACATACATAATAGTAAATATATACACTATTTTATATACATATATATACACATTGGTATAATATGTTGGTATATATACTAACATATATGTATTTTTTGGATGTATTTTGAGCATATATTATCTCAATATGTTGGTGTGGGTCTTCATTGGTTAAGTTTGAAAAATGAGGAAAGAAATAATAATTATTAGTCAATCAATAAGAAAAATATTCATTGAAGTTTAGATATATATTAGCAGGCTGCCATCGAACTTCTTAGAGCGCATTGAGTTCGATGAGCCCAAAATGCTAGAAGATACAATCAAGAAATTTAAGTTTTGTTATGAACAATCTAAATGAAAATTGAAGCATGAGGTTGAGTAGAAGTCGAAAGAAAGTCTAAAACATGAATGAAAAGGGAAAAAAAAAAAAATTGAAGGTCGAAATCTATAGGAGAAAGGGAAAACGTGGCCTTAGTCAATCAATGCAGACCCTATCATGCATTCACCAGAATCAATAAAGGGCATGTTACCTATCATGTGGGATTTCCCATAACATAAGAATGATGGTTCAAGGATGTACAATGTTCAGGGAGAAAAGATAGTTTGAGACATGGATCAAAACATGCCTAGGATCTATGTTGTTGTGGATAATAGACAAGCTAATCACCATGCATCCATTATTGATATGGAAGGTGTGATCTGTAATCAAAATATCTTTGTTTTAATTTATCTAGCGTCAAATTTTATCTACATTATACCAACAATGGTTGAACAATGTAATCTAGCCAAACAAGCGCATAGAGAATCATGGTTGGTTTAGTTAGCCACATGAATGAAAAGGAGAGTGGTGAACATGGTAAAATCATGCCTAATTGTGCCAGGACGTATGCCTGCAAAAATAAATTTTAAATTGTTTCCTTTGGTCCATATGACGAATTTTTAGGGATGGATTTGTTCGCTCTCCATAGTACCAAGTTGTTTTTTTTAGAATTCGATTGAATGCCTTAGTGAAAGCAGTGAAAGGACTGTGCTACATGTCAAGTGAAAATCCAAATCAATGGGTTGATCATAGCTATGCAAGCCAAGAGAAGTCACCGGAAAGGATGCAAGATGTTTTTTTCGCAAGTTAACAACATTTCTTATATTCATAGCAATGATGGTTTGTTGGAGCACCCAATCTTGAAGAAATTTCAATATATGTTTCCTGAGGAGATTCTTGGTTTTCCTCCACACAGAAAAGTGGAATTTTCCATTGAAATTTTTCCTGGAAAAACACTGACATCCAAAGCTCCATATAGGATGACTATCCTGAATTGATAGAGCTAAAGATAAAACTCAAAGAAATAATGGACAAAGGCCACATTAGGACAAGTGTCTTACCATGGGGAGCACAAATATTATTTGTGAAAAATAAGGATGACACACTTGGGTTGTGGATAGATTACAAACAACTTAACAAGGTCACCATCAATAATAGATACTCTTTTCCATGAATTGACAATGTTTTTGATTAATCACAGCAAGAAACAAGCATGTCAAATACTGATCTAAGATCTGGTTAGCACTAGGTGTGCATTAAGGAAGAAGATATTTATAAAAAAACATTCAGAACAAGGTATGGGCATTATGAATTTGTGGTAGTGCTCTTTGGGCTTACTAATGCACTAGCTACTTTTATGTGCCTGATGAAAAATGTGTTAGGTCCTTATTTGGAAAAGTTTGTATTGGTGTTTGTTGATGATATATTGGTTTACTCAGAAACCAAGGAGGAACATGAAGAACACCTAGTTGTGGTGCTATAGTTGTTAAGAGAGAATAAGCTATATTCAAAGCTCAACAAATGTGAGTTCTTTTAGTCTCAAATCCAATATTCGTGACATATTGTCTTAAAGAAGGGATTGGTTGTCGACCCTGAGAAGATTAAGGTCATCATGGATTGGAAAAAGTCGATAAATGTGGCTGAGATTAGATCATTCATGGGACTTGCAGGGTATTATATGAGATTTATTAAAAAAATCTCCAATAATATGAGATATCCAACGAGAACATTGTAGAACAAAGGGTGCAAGTTTGAATGGACATAGGAGTGTGCGGAAATTTTTGAGAAACTAAAGTATTTACTAGCTCATGTGATTGTACTTAGAATAGGAGACCCTAAAAAGGACTTTGTGGTGAGCACAAATTCCTGCAAGGAAGGACTTGGTGGAGTATTGATTTAGGAAGTCCAAGTGAGGTTCTATGAATCAAGGAAGCTAAATAAGCATGAGAAAAATTATGTGACTCATGATTTAGAGTTGGATGATCTCAGTCATGGATTAAAGACGTGGAGACATTATCTCCTTGGAATGAATTTCACTTTGATGACAAATCATGAGGGTCTAAAATATTTATTTGACCAACCAAAGTTAAATGCCAAACAAGCTAGATGGTTGGCCACAATTAGTGAATTTGATTTTGAGATCAAGAACATCAAAGGAAAGAAAAAAAAATTGTTGATGCACTCAACAAGAGGTTATGATCACTATGACATATACTGGCCATAAGTTCTTATGGGACTGAATTCCAAGAAATAATTAAAATTGAGGGGAAACAAGATGGAAAATATCAACAAATAAAATAAAAACTATACCAAGAATCCAAAGGTGAGAAAGATAAACTATTTTGTCTCACAGAGGATGGTCTGATCAAATTCAAAAACAAAATCTATGTGTCGAATGAGAGCAAATTGAAGAAGATCATATTAAAATAATTCCATGTGAAGCCATAGTTTGGCCACCTAGGTTATCAAAAGACATTAAAAACCATAAAAAAAAAGTTGTATTATTCACCTAATTTAAAAAGGGAAGTGGTTGATGTTATTTCTAAATTTATTGAATTTCAGAAAGTAAAGTCTAAATGCAAGCATCCAACGAAACTATTACAACCTATTCCAATTCTTGAATGGAAACAGTAAGTGATTTCAATGGATTTTATCACAAGATTTCAACAAAATTCCAAGCAACATGATGCCATCATGGTTGTTGTAGAAAAATTGAGTAAGGATGCTCACTTTGTAGTTGTGAAATCCACTCGTACAGTGGGTGACGTTGCTCAAGATTTTAAAAAATTATTCATGAGATTGCATGGAGTTCCCACGAAAATTATCTTGGATGGAGATGACAAGTTTACTTTAAAGTTCTGGAAGTAATTGCTTACTGGCCTAGGGACATAAATGAAATTTAACACATCATATCATCCAAAAACAAATGGGTATACCTAAGGGAATCTCTCTAAAAGTGAGGCCATGTGCCAAACTAGCACCATGATTTTGTGGTAAATTTCAAGTGATTGAAAGGATAGGGTCAGTGGCCTATAAGTTGGGCTTTCCCATCAATAGTAAAAGTTCATAATGTTTTTCATGTTTCTTAACTAAAAAGGTATGCATAAAATGATAATCATGTGATTGATTGGTTGATGTTATAGGTAAAAATAAAGGGATAGTTCCAACCAAAACCTCTATGGATCCTATATCAGAGGCAACTCATGCTCTTAAATATAGTAATCGAGCAAGTCACAGTGCAGTGGAGGCACTTTGGGCCTAAGGAAGCCACATGGTAGATGGTTAATCCTATGTAGGAAACATATGCATTTTTATTTTTTGGTTGAGAAAATGTACATAATTTTATAAAGGATTGTACAAAGTTGTATATATAAAGCTCACAATGATTTTTTCTTGGTTTAAATAATGTTCGTGAATGTGTTTGGTTATAAGGAATTGAGGAAAATGTTCCTCCAAGGGGTGGGGTTTTTGACATCCCTTTGTGAATCCCCCTATTGTAAATATTGTAATCATATTTTTGTAACTAAATGAATGAGATATTGAGACACATATTTCATAGCTTGGGGAGGGATATTTCTTAGGAAAATTAGAGGATGTTGGTTATTAAATGCCAATATGGGAAATTAACTCATTTTCTTTAAATGGAATGAATGCGCAATGATTTAGCTAGAGGAAGAGAGGACGAGATCCATATATCCCTTGGTAAATCCCATAAGTGAAAGAGGAAAATAATTAAAGTGATGGGTTTTGCGGCTAGGTGGAGGAAGGTTGAGAACAATTGACAAGTTGGCATAGGGAGCTGGTGTAATAGCATCCCCATGACCACACACAGTGGCAATGAAACCATTGGCCAAATACTAGTGATTTGTGGAGGAATAGTGCAGGATGCACATATCATCGAGAGTGAGTTGAAAGGACAAAAGGAGGAGATCATTGAGGAGTAGTAGGGATAGAATGAAAAAACAGAGGAACACATTCATTCAAGGGAGGATTGGTTCAAGGATAATTTGGGGAAGACTCGGGTAGGAAAATATTACACCATTTCATGGACTGTGGAAGAGAAGAAAATAATTTTAGGTTGAGCATCGTAAGAGTTGGTTGGGGCGTCTCTCAAGTGAAGGGAAAAAGTCCTTGGATTCCTTATTTTAGCTGGAGGGTGGAGGCAATGTAGTCTCTAGATTCCCTTGAATCAGCTGGTTCATGGAGATCATGCTCTTTGGATTCCTGGTCAAGGATTTCCCTCGTGCCTTCCTTTGTTGGTTTTAGGCCTAACAATCACTTAAGAGAGCTATAGATTCACGGTTTAGGGTGGAGTCACTCAAAGCATTGTTGGTCTAAGTTCTAGTTTATTCTTAATGAGTATTTGACTCCTAGTTTAGGGTGGAACTACTGAGGGTTTTTCTCTAAGGGTGTAGGTGGCATACCATCTGGATTCCCTTGACTAGTTGGTGGGTGGAGGTGGTGTAGCCTCTATATTCTCTATTTCAACTTCATTTCTTACTAGTTGGTGAGTGGAGGTGGAGCTAAATTTTTATTCCCTATTTCAACTTGATTTATTACTAGCTAGTGGTTGGATGTGGAACAACCTCTAGATTTCTTGTTTCAGCTGGCAACAATGGTTATTTCCTTTAAGAATCCTTTCTCAAGCTCTGAAATATGGCTCAACAGTGATTGGTTGCAACAAATACTATAGTATAGGCCAATCTAAGGTTGGGTGGAGAGTTTAAGTCATAATCTTAATTTCCAAGTTCTTCCTATGTTATGTACTCACCTATGTCTCGTGCATTGAATATTGAATATTACATACATGTTTCTTATGTTGATTCAATGCTTGTGCAAATTTTGAGGAATGTGATTTCCTATATGAATATGGAATGTTGTTTTCTTGTGTAATCTCTATGGAATGGTTGATTCATGTGTTTACTTTATGAGCTTGAATCTCACTAATTCTGAGTTTTGAGCTAAGTATGAACCTATTTTTTAATATGAGCCTAAAATCAATCTAAATTTTCTGAGTATAAAAGAGATGGGTAAATCTACGTTATTAACTAAATTTTTGTATTGAAATGGTTCGCATAAAAAGCCTTGGTGAATATTTGTAAATATTAGGAGAGATATCCCTTTGTGTGTGTGTGTGTATTCATTTATATGTAGGCTAGGTTGAGTATTGCAAATCTCGCTAGAGGGATAGGACTCAATTAATCCAAATTTAATAAGGAACAAAATAGAATACATATATAATCCCAAATATAGAGATACAAGAGAAATACTATTTCATTTTATTAATATCAAATATTGAAAATGCTTATAGACATAATTGAAAGAAACTAGCTCTAGCGATGGTATTTTATCTCTGAGAAGAGATGTGGCAGCTACATGCATATGAACTATGTGACAATGAGGCTCATGGGCCTTTTTATTATTGAAAAATAAGAGAAAACCCTAAACAACCAAAATCCTAACCCAAGGAGATGTAACACCAAGAGTTTATGGGCCCCGTTGGGGTCAGTTGGGCAGCCAACTTCCCAGGGTCGTAACTTGGTCATATTATCTTCGTTTGGCGCATATCATACCTATTTGGACATAACTATCCGAGGAATATAGGCTTTCCCTCTGTCCCCTAAATTTGTCTAGGAGACTGCATCAGACCTCAAAAAACGTTGTTTAGGGGGTCACAATTTCTCCATAAGTTTAGGACCCGAAAATTTCTAAAAACAGTAAATAAGAAAAATGTTGAAATTGTCTAGGTGGAATAGGTGGGTGGCCACCAATATACACGTGGATCATTCCTCCCCCCATCGGAATAAATGGTCCCCATTGCATGAAGAGCCTCCATGAGGTGGGGAAATTTCTTTTGAACCCGGTCCTTGGTGAACCACTTGCCCTGGTGAAGGAGTTGGAGTTAATGCTTACATTCCATATTTAAGAAGTTGTTTAGACAGCGGAGAAATTATCTCAACCTCTTCTACCTAGGAAGGTTGTATCTAAACTTATTGCATTGTAAGAGTAATCCGAATGTAATCCGTGTGTGAGTGTGTGTGCACATACACCATTTTGTGCATATATGATCGTGTTTCCTTCTTTGTGTTTTTAGCTATTTCTATTATGAATGGGCTACCGCATTCAGAAATATATATAAGACCTCAGAAGAAATCCTTGAAAATCGCGCGTGCTTTGTTGAGTGATTTTAGTTATTTATTTCATAATCGCTCGTATTCTATTTCACCGACTTGTCACCGCGTTATCAGCACCTTTGTGAGTGCTCATCGTTTCCTGTGACATCGTGGCCGCCTATCATTAAGATCCATGGTGGATTTTGGGCTGCTCCAGCCACCGAAGTGAACGCCGCTAGCCGTGCTAGCCATGCTCCCGCTGTCGCCAATAGATAACGTATTGTCGTGTGTCAATGTTTTGTTAATCGGCAATGAGTTTGTTGACAAAGCCACAAGTAAACAATGGCGAAGGATTTCACGTGTTAGGGAATGTGATTTGATTTAAAAAGTGCAAAACGCCATAGTCTATCAGAAATATAAAGTGCACATTCACATTAGAAGAGCCTGTGACAGAGAGAGGCCATCCAATAATTTTTTTTTGTTGTTTGGTGATCATGCTGTTCTGCAGACCGTAAATATTTGGGTCCAAGCTACTGGTTGGAGAAAATTTCTTTGAGCACTTCATCACCGGAGGATTCAACCCTGCAAGGACCGACCGTGCAAGTTTACAATGGCGTGTATTTCCTGGCTGTTTGGGTAAATGCAGTGTGCCACCACCACTGAAACAGAAGGGAAAGAGCACTAGGATGGTACCCACAACACTGCAGGAAGTCAAAGACTCGAAAGTAGGTTTTGCTTCTCATGGTCTGAAAATGAGGTTCGCTTGTCAGCCCCTGCGAGGCCGTGCGAAGAAAAACAATGGAAAGCACTACTAATACGTCCTGCACTCTACATGCGTAACAGGAGAGAAAAAATACACAAACTGGGGGTGACCCGATTTAAATAAGTCCTGTCTCACTAACAGTCGATGCTGGATTGTTATTAGCGTCCGTGGAGACCTGTTACGCTTGGATGAAGTGGCTGCCGATTGCACGTTGTACGAGTCGCTGCGTGTTGGATTGGGCATAGGTAAAGAGTAACAAATTTCTGTTGGCTATTTGCGCTGGAGTGTGTGACGTCCACCCACGTGGAGCTGCAGCGGTCCAACGATGTTCATGATCAGCTGGGACATAATGCTGGTGTGAAGCTGAATGCTGTGAGAAGTAAATTGCTGGTGTCGAGTAGTTAAATTATTAGTATTATAATTGGTTTGTAAATTAAGTGGTGATCAATTAAGGAGGTTATTTTGTAATACTGATTCTAGATACATTCTGTATCTAGACGGCTTCCCTAGATCACTGGCGAGTAAAGCGGTTAGCACCCATGTATTTCGGTGGATGGGAGCTCATCCATAGAATGACTAGAAGTTCAGCAATTGCAAAATGCAATCAATTTTGTTTGAAGAGATCAAGTGGCAGTAAGGCTCAATATGGATGGTTGTCCAGATACCATGGCTGTTGCGGATCTAGGGAAGGATCCTTCATTAGTGGTAGACATGGAAGTGGTTTCCTAATGAGGTTATGCGATAGATTGGGATGTTGTCTGGTAATTGACTTTGGGAGGTTCTTGATTCGGGAGTTGAGGAAGGGAACTCAGGAATCCAACTTGCCAACTACACCTTTCCGAGGGTTATGATGCAACTTGATGGAGCATCTACTGATAAGCTTTATTATTTTGTTATTTTTATGTAATGTAATCATTAAGGGGGGATGTTGGAGTTAATGCTTACATTCCATATTTAAGAAGTTGGTTTGTGATGGTTGAGAAATTCTCTCAACCTCTTTTTCTAAATTAGGAATAAGTTGGATCTCAGAAACTCTATTTAATAGAGTAATCTGAATGTAATCAAGTTGTGTGAGTGTGTGTGCACATACACCATTTGTATCAGTTTATGGAGTATGCCACAGATGTGATTGTAGCTATTTCTATCAAAGGAGTCAGTCTGGCTTTGACAACCCGATACAGTTGGATCTTCTGTTGGCGAGTGTTCTTGATTTTCATGTCCATGATACAATCTGTGGTGGCTTGTTCCATGTAGTCTGGGTTTAACTCTGTTGGTGTGAGTTGTTCTGCAATGTCCGAGGTGTCCAGTAGAGGTGGAAAGTAAGGACGAAGGCGATCCACATTGAAGAACTGGGTGGAGACCAAGGAATGGTGGAATACTAAGCTCGAATGAATATTCCTCTACATCCTCGGTGGATGGTAGATATCTATGACGGAGTGGGCGGCTTATGGTGGGTCCAGCTAGTTGCAGTTCCTTCTACAAATGTAGCCACACTTTTTCGCCCACCGGAAGTCTCCTATTCCACTCCGAAGGCCGATCACAAATGGCCGTTTCAGATTTAGCATTGGCTTTGTCCAATATTTCATGAACCTATTGGCGTATTTTCTAAGTTCACTCAATGAAGTTGTGTGCCTTGTCATATCTGTATCATAAAAGTTGAGCCAATATGCCTAGTAAGATACAAACAAAGGGACAGATCGGAATGCATACAAGGAGTTGGAATCCCAAGCCCACCTGAAAGGGGCTGTGGTCGGTTAAGCTATGGAGAGCCCAGTTATAACTATGTTGTACATAGGGGAGGATCTCATCCCATGTTTGTGCATGCTTTGAGTTGTACATATTCAAAATGTGTACAATCATCCTGTTGAAGACCTATGTCTAGCCATCAGTTTGGGGATGGAAAGTTGTGGACATGGTGAGCTTGGTGTCCAACATCGACCAGAGGCTGGATGAAAATGTACCAAGGAACCTATTGTCCTGATTTGAGATGATAGACTGTGGGATCCCAAATTGTACCCACACTCATTCAAAGAAGAGTTTAGCAGTGGCTTCTATTGTGATATTCTTTTTGCAGGCCACCATAATGGCCATCTTCGAGAATCTGTTGATGACCAAAAAAACACAGTTGTTTCCATGCTTATTAGAAGGAAGGCTCGACATGTAATCCATGGAGATATATTCCCAAGGTCGACTAGGGGTAGGCAGCGTAGTGTAGAGGTCTTGCCTCTTGATGGTCGGTTTCGTAATGGCGCAGAAAGTGTAGGACCTAATGTACTTCCTGAAATCTTGTCGAAGGTTCCACCAATAGAAATATTTCTGCAATACTGCCACTGTTTTCTCGACCCTGAAATTTCCAAAAACCCGACTGTAGTGCACTTCCCAAATCATCTTGCCACGCTCGCTTAAAGGAACACAAAGGTGTCCCAAGTGACATAGCACTGCATCTTGGAGGTGAAAATATGGAACTTTCTTACCCTCCAAGAGCGTCTTGTATGTGTGGCTGAATTCTGGATCGCTTTTGTAGAGAAGCTTCCAATCAAAATTCTCATGCCCACCAGAGTTGAGCACGGTGATTAGTGCCACGATCGTTGGTCCTCTAAGGCAGTCTACAACATTATTGATGCTTCCCTTCTTGTACTTGATGTTCAAATGAAACTGTTGTAGGTATGTGGACCACTTCTGATGGTGATCATTCTACAACTTTCCTTGTGTCTGTATGAAATGCAGGGGTCGGTGGTCTGTGTGGATGACTGTTTCCTTACCCAAAATGTACTACTTCCATTTTCAGCAAGCCTGCATAATGAAATACATCTCTTTGTCATAAGTGGGATACTTACGGACTGTGTTGGAAATTGTCTCACTGTGATATGCCATTGGATTCCCCTGTTGAGTAAGAACTACCCCAATAACATAGTCATAGGCATATGTCTCTATCTCAAATGGTTGTTGCAGGTCTATTAATGTGAGCACAAGTGCAGAGAAAAGATGATGCTTCAATTTTTCAAATGCCTTATGTTGGGATTTAGGCCAGAATGATTTTTCTTTCGCTCCTTCTTTGGTGACTTAACTCAGGGGCCAAGTGATATGGGAGAATCCCAACACGAACCTACGGTAGAAGTTGGAAACTCCTAGAAAGTTGTGAAGCTCTGTTAGGGTGGTTGGGGCTAGCCAATCCCGAATGAATTATATCTTGGTTGGGTCCACATGCACACCTCGCTCATCAATGATGTACCCCAGAAATTGAACCTGGGTCGTACCAAAAGTGCATTTTTCCAAATTGGCACACAACTTGTGTTGTCTCAGTGTTTGGAGGACCCGTCGAATGTGGTGGAGGTGTTCCTCCCAACTCTGACTAAAGATCAGGATGTCATTCAATTACATCACCATGAATGAGTTGGTAAAAGGTTGCAAGATCTCTTCCATCAACCCCATGATGGTTACGTGGGAATTTTTCAACCTGAAAGGCATGACCAACTATTCAAAGAGATCCTCCTTAGACTTGAAGGCAGTCTTCCATACATCATAGGGTTCGATTTGTTCCTGGTGATAGCCAGAATTCAAGTCAATTTTTCTAGAATATTTTTCCTCTTTGACTTGGTTAGGTGGTCATCGATCTATGGGATTGGATACCTATTCTAGATAGTGATCTTGTTCAATTCCTGATAGTCAATACAAAGTCTACAGGTGTCGTCCTTCTTCTGTACCAACACAATTGGGCTCCCACAAGGTGAAGAGCTTGGCCTAATGTGCCCTTTCTGCAACATCCCTTGGATTTTCCTCTTGATTTCATCATTCTCCAAAACAGATTTCGATAGATCGACCCATTAGGCAGCGGTGCGCCTAGGTTCATATCAATGAGGGGCTTGACATGACAGTGTATAGGTAACCCTGTGGGTGAGGAGAAAATTTCCTTGTATTCCTCCATGACTTTTTCCATCTGCTATTGTCGCGCAGGGGAGCCCTATTTGGAGGTTGCGGCCACAATATTTTTCTTGCCCTATGAACGAATCGTAATGAAAATAAATTTCCCGGTTTGGGAAATAATCTTACTGCATTGCTTTGCAGTAATCAAAGAGATGGCAGAATGCGGTACTACCTCTAGTATATTTTACAACTTATTTCCCAAAGTAATAATAACAAAAAAAGGCCTAGAGTCATACACAACATGTTGCTTCCATAAGTATGGTTGGCCTAATAATACATCAGAAACTTCAGCATGAGCAACATCACACAGTACCTCATCCCTGAAGGGGTTGATGTTGTAGGGAAGGCGACACTAATGGCTGAAGCAGAAATCTCTTCCTTGGTGAAGCCACCCGATGGTATACAACTGCGGGTGTGTTGTGGTCAGTAGGCCGAGCATCTTCACGGCCTTTGATGAAATGAGTTTCTTTTGGCTTCCGCTATCGACAATGAATTGTAGTGGATAACCCTTCACCCACATCTGGGAATGGAAGAGGTGCTCCCCTTCCTCTGGATCATCGGGCTCCTCCTTCTGGATCTTGGTGGTGGCAATGGTGGCACTAGGTTTCGCATCAATGGTTTGCTTCCCTTTGTCATTCCCCTTGTCCGGTTCTGACTCAGAATCAGAACATACATCTGACTTGGATGCCTTTAGCTCATCCACTAGTGACTGTTTGGCCCGAAAATCACTTGTGTTGTGAGTGGAGATTTTATGAAATTCGCACCACTTCCCCATGGCCTTCTTTGGCTTTGTGGTATTTTTTTTTTGCTTGCTACTTCGGTGGGTTGTATTGAGTCGCCCTGCTTTGGATTTTCCCATTGTTCTATGGTTTGGGGGCTCCTTTCGATGGCTTTAGATTCATGGATCCAAAGTCTCGCTTCTTATGCTTAATTTTATGCTCGATCTTGGCAACATATCAATATGATGTGCCAAGGGAGATAATGTCGAGGAAATCCATTTCCTCCTGAATGTATCTATGCAAAAATTTGTGGCACTTGAGCACCAAGTTTTTCTATGAATATTTAATACCCAACTTTGTGCGCAGGGTATGGAACAAATTCATCAGCTCTTGCACATCTTGATCCCTTTGTTTCCGCAGTGTGGTCCATTGGATGTACTTGTCCTAATAGCTCCCCGCGGGGTAATATTGTTCCTCGATGTCATCTCAAAACTAATTCCAAGTGGGTGCAACTGAAAAAAATTGAGGCTTCTTCCTCATCCCTTTTTTCACAATAGGTTTCCCACCAATATTTGACATAGGGGGCGGCTTTGAGGAGTGCAAAGGTGATATTTTCTCGATTGGAGAAATCATGGAGCGAGAAATACCCTTCCAAAAAATTCAACCATCTATCTACAACATCTACATCTATCTGGCCTTCAAATACAATAATTTCAAAGTTTACTTATACCTTGAAGGGAGTGATGCCTCTTGAGTGACTATCGGATGAAGATTTGTTTCCCATGGGCATTCGCCGTAGAATATCAGAAAATTTGTCTATCATGATTTCATTCCTTAGTCACTCGAGGGCTTTTTCGAGCAATATTTTGATAGATCTCATGCTCCCTCGTCTTTATTTTCGCCCGTCATAGGAGCTCATCGGGGTTTGTGATGTTCATCTTGTAAGAATTCAACCAAATCGAGCCCTAACTCCTTATACCCTAACCTCGTTGGGGACATGCAAAGAAAAAAACAGAGAAAGAGCAGACTGCTCCGATACCACTAATCCAAATTTAATAAGGAGCGAAACAGAATACATATATAATCACAAATGTGAAGATGCAACATAAATAATATTTCATTTGATTAATATCAAATACTGAAAATGCTTACAGAAAAAATTGAAAGAAACTAGTTCTGAAAATGGTAGCTTATCTCAGAGAAGAGATGTGGAGGCTACATGCCTCTAAACTATGTTACAATGAGGCTCAAGAGAATTTTAATTATTGAACAATAATAGAAAACCCTAAACAACCAAAACCCTAACCCAAGGAAATGTAACACCAAGAGTTTATGGGCCCTGTTTGGCTTAGTTGGGCAGGACACTTCCCGGGGTCGTAACTTGGTCATATTATCTCTGTTTTGCGCGTATGATACCTCTTTGGAAATATTTCTCTGAGGACTACAATTTTTTTCCGCAGTCTCGGCTATGAGAATGCAGAGGACCTCAAAAAAACACCGTTTAGGGGGTCAAAATTACTCTGGAAGTTTAGGACCCAAAAATTTCTAAAAATATTAAATAAGAAAATGGATGAAACTATCTAGGTGGAATAGGTGGGTGGCCACAAATATCCACCTGGATCATCAATATTTATTCATATATGTCACAATCTTAGTAGAGACATTATCGATATTAATACAAACTCCAGGGGGACAACTCTATCCACTGAACATCGTAGGATGTATACTCATATGCATATATGCCTCGACATGTAGGCATCAAAGTTCAAGAGGCCATCATAATAGTTAAGTGTTGGAGGCGCTTACCACTATAATTAAACCCATATATAATCATATATCATCGTCAAGAAATATGTCGATATATGTGTCGAGATGGAGATAAGGGTTAACAATAGACATAGATGGATTCCCATCTTGAGACCTTGGGGCCTTGGTACCTCAGGGGTTTTCTCTTGTACATGATAAGTTTTGGATGAGAGACAAAGGGCAAGCAATGGTAAAATTTTCATCTCTAGCCTCGGGATCGAAAACAAAAAAATATTTCATAACAGGAAATCTTGTTTTTGCAAGGGGTTAGGACCCTGGTGGGACTCAAGCCACATGGTGCGATGAATTTTACTAGGATTGACGTGGCACCATTGTGGCATGACACATGGAAACATGATATGGCCTTTTCATGGATCCAAGTGGTCCAAACTTAGGTGACACAGGACGCTCCCAAACAAGGACATGTGGATAGGATGACATTAGTGTGATGTCATGATGTCATCTTGACATTAGCGTCATTTTAGTGGTTAAACGAGGGTGGCAGTGAGAAATGGGCGAGGCTTTTTGTTTCGAGATGGAGAATTTTCCCACTAGTTAACTAGGGGAATATTTTTGATTAATGAGTCCATATAGGTGAGCTAATTTGAGTCAAGTTTGGAATAACATGTTTAGAGCTTTTTATTAAACCCAATGTTCAAACTTCTATGTGAGTCCATCTTCAGGGGAACGCCAATTTTTTTTATAAGATTGATGTGCTTGATGTAGAGCTAATGAAAATATGATGCCTCTATATATATATGTATATATATATATATATATATATATATATATATATATATATATATATATATATATATATATATATATATATATATATATATATAACATAGAAGAATTTTAGGGTCAGCTTGATAAATTGATTTGTTATTTTATAGTTCTTATTATTATAATATATATGTAAAAAGGTGGTAAGGGGAATATTGTAAGGGTGAAATAATCTTGAGATGACACCATCTCGGGCATTTCCTCTTGACAACAAAATGGAAAGGGCTATATTTTTATCTCCCGAGATGGGAAAAAAACTCTAGCAGATGACTTAAAATAATTGTCGTCACGTCAATTGATGAGATGGAGTGCCACATGGGGACCATGTGGATGCCATGTGGCAAAGCCAGGTGATGTGGTAAGATGTTATTGGTCGAATATGTAAATGGCCATATCTTTTAATTCATAAGTTGGATAGAAGAAAACTTTATATCGATGAGACAAACACAATGATGATGCTTATTTCAAGTTTCGAGGAATTTGACAAATAATGAAATTTTGATACCCCATTTCAATGATAGGATTATGGAATTCGGGTCAATGATATTAATGCCTCCTTTTACCCTTAGGATGGGCTAGGTTGTGGAAAGGGGTACACTTATAAAGAATCATTCGACATTTTCCAAAATTTTGTTGATAAAAAAAAAATGTCATTTTAGTGATACTACGGGACTTGAAGATGACAGATTTCATACTTGCACCCACATTAAATTGGAATTTCAAAATATTTACTAGAATAACCACCTTTCTAACCTTTTAAATCATCAAAAATTTTGTCATCTAGTAAAGATTTTCAAAGATAAATGTAAAATTATAAAGCAATTAAATTAATTAATTTCCTTTCTTGTTGATTAATAAACCAAATTTACCCCGGCTGCGGGTGATTAAGGTCGAGAGGATGGAAGTGAGGCCGCGGGAGGGTGCGTGGCTTGGCCACATGGCCTCCCACAGGCAGAATTTATTGCCCACTGCAATGACCTTTGAGCCAATCCACCACCCTACGCAGCATTTACGCCGGTGGGCAGGTTGAGGCGACAAGCCTTCCATCTTGTACCCGTCTCGCTCATTCTCCATGCTCATTCAGTTCTTCATTTCCTCTCTTCGTCTGCACTTAACGCATCTCTGCAATAGCCTGCAGAGCTCTATGCTGATGCAAGTTCGGCCTCTCAGCTACAAATGCTCTCAGGAAGAAAATGTGCCTAGCTTTCGCACTCAGGTAGGCAGGCGCTGCCCGATTGGCTGTTGCATTGACCTTTTGCCCAGACTTCACTTCACGCACAGTCCTTACTGCTCCCGTCTGTCTGCTACCTCGCCTGAGTTCTTTACTCCTTATCCCCCCTGCTACCTCGCTGCTCTTCTGTTCCCCCCTTTGGCCTCAGTCATACCATTCCTAGGCTCAGACATAGGCTGAGATGTCGTCGAGGCAGCACGCGTGGTCCCTCCGCCAGTCGTCGCCGCCCTCATTCCACTACCTCGACGTCGTCCTCCTCCGAAGACATCTTTGAGTAGTCTCCTCGAGCGAGATCCCAGCATGGTTATGAGCGCAGGCGTATAGCCCCCTCCCCTCCTAGGTAATGCACCGCTGTCTCCAGGCCTCCTGATGCGCATCGCCCCGCTCCCTCTGCTCCCCTCCAAAACCCCACCACCGCTATCTTCCATTTCTAGAGAAATTCCGACAGACCCCTGGTCATTACAACCGTCACCGTCGCTTTCAAAGAAATCTCCGAGATAACTCCTGTCTCACCTCATGTTTCTCCTACAGTCAATGCGCCTGCGCCCCCTTCTGCTCTGCATGCTACCATACCGACAGGTATTGATGCTTCGCGCAAAGGTGGGGAGTGCAGCTCCAATATTCCTCAGGCCGAAGGTATCCAAGTTGGAATTCGTGATGCTGGTGTTGCTGCAGCTCAAAGCGGTCCGAGCCACAATGACAAAGATACTGGATGGTGCCGAATAGAAGAAGAATTGCCTTCCGGTGACTATGGTCTCTAACTGAGCTCCACGCACAAGTAATCTTGTTCGGTCTCTATGACTTTTTTGTTGTTGATGTTTTCTGTTTCTGGAAAAAACTCAGTATGAGTCGGTTTCCCCTCGTGGGCGGCTCAGTTTTTTTGTTTAGTTATCATGTGTCAAAGTTGGTTTCCTCGGATGAGGCAGCACCCAAACAATTCTCGGGCTGGTTTCCCTCCAAGGGCGGCTCACTTTTTGATATTCTGCTAACAGTATGCCTCATGAAGGCCATGAATGCTATGTACCATATGTTTCTATAATAGATTTAGATTTACTTAGAAAAAAAATAAATAAACCAAATTTAGTTTTAAAAAAGGTTAATTATCTTCATCATCATCACAATCATATAAAATAAATTTACATTTTAAAAAAAAAAAAATTATAAAGACTTAATATATATAATTATGAAATAAGTCAATTGAGTTTACCTTAGGTAGTTGGGGGAAATCATTGTCATCGTCCTTAACTAGGTTGAAGTATTGTAAGTTGAGATGGAGGCCGATTTCTTTCCCCAAAAAATTTCATGGAAAAAAATCTAAATATAACATAAATCTAAAGTATGAATTAATACTTCAAATTTCTAATCATATATATTTTAAAGTAAAGTGGAGAAATGAATTTAGAATTGATTTTTTTTAAATGTATGATTGATGGAATTTTGGCTTTTTTGTATTTATCATTACAAATATGTATAAATATATATTTATCCAAATATACAATATTATAAATAGTTTAATCTTAAAATATCAATTATTATTGCAATAAATTATAAAAAAAAAAGTAATTAAACTATTTAAATGAATAAAAACACATATTTTTAAACCAAATATTAATATAAATTTGTAGATTTTTTTTTGAATTTCAATAAAATAATTAAAATTTAAATATAATACAATTTATTAAATAAATTAAACACTGAATTATTATAATGAATTGTAAACCTAAAACAAATTGTTATAAATAAAATAGTCTTAAATTTGTTTTAAATAAAATAGCCTTATAATAAAACTAAATGACGATAATTAAAAAAAAACTAAATAAACAAAATTAGAATTCTATAAGTAATAAACAGAATGAACATGATTAAAATTCAATACTACCAGCTAAATATACCCCTACCACTATATTTTAAAGTAAATGCCCCATTGTACTATAAAACCTCAAACTTCATAGAAAAACAATCTTCGATAAAATATGATTTTCTCAAAACAATCAAAATTTTGTCATTTTTAAATATTTTAAATATAATTCTCAGTAATATTGAGAGCCCTCCATTAACGTCTGAACAAGGGAGACATTATTGAAACATATTGAAAACCCATGACAATAATCTTATTGCTGAGATTGCATTCCTCTACCATTCTATGCAACAACCAAAAACAACCTTTACAACCTTTGGCTAAAAATATTATATAACTCTTGAATATGATAATTTTCTTAGTGGAAGGATTATATTTGTTGCACACTCTTTGTTGCCTTTGCCAATGTTGATTGGTACATATTATCCACCCCAAACAAATTATACACTCAATGAACATATTTGTTTAAGCCTTTGAATGTAAATGAAAATGAATAAACTAAATGACCTGTGACCATACAAAATGGTAGAACATTATATATCAATTCAAAAATCAAAACAAGTAGTAACAAATACAGTGTTTTTCTGAAGGGGTTTGTTGTTACACCAAAACTAGTAGGTGTTGGTTAAAATTTTCAAACTAGTAACTAGGATCCCCAGAATGGAAATGACAGATTCCATAGAGCTATGGTGATTCCTCCAACAATTTTGATCCTTCAATCTTGTGCATTGATGACCAATTTTGATTCAATTCTAATAAACACATTATTGAGGAATTCTCATCTCATGCCATACCTCTGTTCTTCCTAACAGATATAGCCTATTTTGATCCACTTTCGATCCTTCAACCTCGTGCATTGAAAAACAACCAATTTTGATTCAATTCTAATGAACACATTATTGAGGAATTCCCATCTGCTGCCATGCTTTTATCTCAGGATAGATTGACACGACTCATAGATTTTTCCCTCAGTACCCTTGAAAAAATTACAATACACACATCGATATATAATGGACAAAGCTCAACAACTCTTTATAGAGAAAGTATTCTTGAAAACCATCTGGAACCACTAGTTATGGATAGTGATAGTTTCCCTAAAGTGAAAAGGAAATTTTTTAATAAAACAATCAACAAAAGTGTAGTTTGATCCAAGATTGTATAATACTAGTAAACTTGTGGGCTCTGAGATTAAAGTGATAATTTCACGTTCTCTAGATGGATCCTTGAGATTACACAAACCAAGAAACATCGAGGGGCAGTAAGTGAGTAACGTTATCCATCTTCCTCGCTTTGGAACGTGATCACATTTGGTTGGTCTACCAGGTAAACATGACCACATTTGGTTGGTCTACCAGGTAAACGTGACCACATTTGGCTTAGCTTTCACAAAGCCCATTGGGTAGTTGTTCTGGACATTTTGTGAATTATTCCCGATGTCTTTGTTTTCTTCTAGTTAATGGAAATGATGTCTCTCCACTTGCTAAAAGTCAAGTATCACCAGATGCCAAAGGTATGTAGAGCCATATCATGGATTTCCCATACATCCGCCACTAGTTACTCCATAGTGGATCGTTCTGGAATAGGCAAAAATGCCGATCCAATTGTGGGAAAGGTTGAACTCATAAAGTGCAAGATGAAAACGATGTTTGAATCCAACCATCACGGTCATAGTCAACTGGAAGCTTCACACTTAATTTTTCAATTTAAAATCCTAACAGCTGAGGTAGCATTTGAACTTTGAAATCCTCATGCACAGATAACATTCAATACATTTAAATTAACTTCTAATCCACCACTTTGATTCAGCGGAACCTCTAATCCACCATATATATTCACTTGGGATTGTCGCAACTATCGATCTCACATCTGCTAGAATATGGAACGTGATATGGATGTCTCGAAAACTTTGGAATGTGGTTGTTTAATAATATATGTCCATGTATGGCCATCTATAAATTTTTATATTCTCATAATAGCATAAATTAAGCTAATTATTGATTTAGTGCACAATGAATAATGTTGTTCATGTTTTGATTTTTATTATGGATTGATACTTATGGACATATACTAGCTATTCGATTTTTATAGTTGTGCTATAATAATATATATTTCAGTTTTATAAAGTAAAAATAATGTTAATCAATTTAAAATGATGAGTGTAAGGAAACATGTTAACAAGATGACCCATAGGCATGTGGTAGGAGTGGAAGATTGACTCTTTATGGACTAGTAGTGAGCCATTTCATGTTCCTTAAATAATGGTGATAATTCAAGCCATATTTAATGTCAGTGGGTCAGGTGGTGTGTTTTCCATGATGAATCGACTAACATTCCTTAATAACAATTAAGAATGATTGTCTTCATTACAAATTGTCAATTAAATTAGACTACAACCAATTTCTAATACTTTCTTAATTAATAAATGAATGTAAAATAACAAATGATAATATGTTGAGAATAGATAAACACTGTTACCGATGAAATAGGTAACCTGACCTCAAAATGGGAACTCTAGCCCAAAAAGTCTCAAAAAACATGAAAAAACACCCCCAAAACAAAAAGTGTGTCTTCCAGAACGCACTTGGTTTTTTTTTAAGGTTAAATTTCAACATTTTATAAAATTATGCTAAAAAAAAAATTGTTTGTTGAAAAAAAAGATTGAAAAAACACCCTCAAAACAAAACCAGTTGATGCTGGAATAACAAAAAAAAAAAAAGTGTCATAATTTTGACACTTGTAACAATGGAATTAAAGACAACATATTAGGACATTTTTTAAAATCGTAAATTTCTAACATTTTTGATAGATGGTGTTAAAGATAAACAAATACATCTCTGAAGGGCTTATCATTTCGAACAATTTTCATCCATGTTGTTAAACATAAAATAACCCCAAAATTGTAATTATTGTCAACCATAACATTAAAGATAAAATTTGGTAGCGCATAAAAACCTTAATGACAAGTTGTAAATCT